>PVIA01001026.1:288248-325359 GCA_004024845.1 Tonatia bakeri
TTGGCTTTTATTGTTTGCTTACTAATTCACTTTTAATAACTGGTGCATTTGAATGGGCGCCCACACCTTGCCCCCACCCCCCCCCCACCCACCCCTGTAGACCGATCTTGAGCTGGGATCCTTTAAAGTTGCAGAGAAAACTTCTCCCCTCCCTGTATGGATAAGGCTCTGTACATTGACTTGGGCAGAGAGCCCACACGCCTGCCATCCATTACACCTGCTGGGTGACAAACAGATGAGAGCCATCACGCAGACTCCCAGTGTTTGATCTGCTGATACTGCCAGATGTCCCCCATTTACATTCAAACGCTACTGCCATCGTTAATGCAACTCTGCCAGGCTGACATTTAATAGGGAGAAAAAGTGGTATTCTCATCTAAAATCCTCATGACCCAGAGCTTTCGGTAAGTGAATGTATACACTATTAAATATACTTCAATTTGCCTAAGTTTCTGGCTGATAGGAGAACGGATCTCATTGTTCAGGGGGGAGCCCATATGGACAGGTGGCTTTGGCACATGTCTGAAAAGGGGAGACCTGTACCTTGCCCCATTTAGTTGCTGAATGTTGAATTTAAACAACAAAATTCACCTTCATTTTCTCTGCCATATTCTCAGAGGCAATGAGAATAATCTCAATTGTGGGCGCCCATTCAAATGCACCAGTTATTAAAAGTGAATTAGTAAGCAAACAATAAAAGCCAAGGCAGTCATGGACCAAATAAATATTCTTTCCTGCTTTCTCCCTAGTCTAATAGCACTTATGAAACTGCTTACTGCTGAGGTTTAACTGGTAAACTTAAAAAAAAAATCAAATGCACAAGTATCACTCCAGAATCATGGAATATGAGAGACAGTCCAAGAGTGAAAGCAGGAATTTTAAAACTTCCCTATTAATTCTTCTGAAATCTATCCTAGACCTTGAGCATGGTAACTGCTGGGAGCATATTCAACAACTCTTCATGAGAACATGACTTAAACAGCTTGGCTTTTGGACTTTTCTTTCTCGTTTTCTCTTTTACACAGAAACATTTACAGTGTGTCCCCCCTGAGCCTGGCATGGGCGTGTGGTGAACACAGAATCTGTGAGACACAAGGTTTTATCTCTGGAGAGTCAACACGTGGCTTCAGGGACAGGCATAAGCTGCCTAATATTATGAAGGCAAAGAGATTTTCATATGAGAACTAAAGGGAGTGATACAGCTCTGAAATACTTTCCAGAAAATTGCCATGTTTCCATCAATAGGATGTTTCCAGACAATCTGGGGAGGGAGAAACCCCAAAGACTTCCTGCAAAACTCTCCCCATCAGTGCCTGGGTGGGGCTCTGATCTGTTTAGGGAAGATGCTGAATTTAAGCATAAGGAGGAAGCTAGGAAAGATTGTAGTTTCTTTCTGCATGTTTTCTCTATCGACACTGAACTCCATTTAGATTTTCTCCTTCTAACTTCCCCTCCTTTGGGATTGAAAATACTTCCTCTACGGAGAGGTGCCAGTGAGCCACGGCGCTGGACCCCCAGTCCCTCTCCCACAATGCCCTGCTCTCCTCATCTCACAACTGCTATGGGGAATTGTTGTTCACTTGTTTATCCCTCTTTTATCTGTCCCCCTACATCAGAGCAGAGGCCTTGCCTGTCATTCACCTGTCCCCGTGACCTCAAACAACACCTGGCATGAAGTCAGTATCTGATACATGGCGAATGAATAAAGGAATGTATAGTTAGTATTCCTTGATCCCTTCTCTCTCTGGACATGGATTTTTTTTTTTCAATGTATCTTCTTGGATACATTATACTACTGAAGTTTTCATTTGAAATCCAACCTGATTATTTTTTTTATGCTTCCCTTACACTTGGGCCTCATTCAGTAGCAAATCCCATTTTTTAAAACGATATTATTTATTTATTTTTAGATAGAGGGGAAGGGAGGAAGAAAGAGAGGAAGAGAAACATTAATGTGTGGTTGCCTTTCACGCACCCCCTACTGGGGACATGACCCGCAACCCAGGTATGTGCCCTGACTAGGAATTGAACTGGTGACCCTTTGGTTCACAGGTCGGCACTCAATCCACTGAGCCACACCATCCAGGGTACAAAACACATTTTTTTTGCAAACCCATAGTTCACGTCTCACTCTAACTTATGTAATATCATACTGTCCTTCCACAGGGACAAAATTCTAAACCTTATTCAAATCTTATATTCCATACCAAAGAAGAAGAAGAAGAACAACAACAATCCCCTCAAAGGAAAAATACTTGAGGAATTTCTTTTTCAAGGTCAAGACAAGAGAGCATAAATTCAGACCATCAACTCATAGGAGGAATTAAGCATTGAGAGCATCGATTTAAGGCTTTTGGTAACACTGGTATAATATTAAACCAGGCTTAAAATTGCTAAGTCCTACCAGGCCACTTTTACTTTAGTTTTCCCCCAGCTGCTCAGCACATCCCTGCGATTTCGTGGCACCTGCTAATGGAGAGGGAGCTCAGATCGCACTGACAATTTCATGACAAGTCATACTTCACCTTCCATTGTCCAGTCTTCTTAGCTGTTCATTATCTTGACTGCAGTGCCTGCGAGATAATGATGCTTCTACCCCTGACTGTAACACATTTTTGCTCCAGGGTTCTTTTTAATTGAAACACGCTGTCTCTGTTACTGTTTTTGGTGCAAAAGTAAACACATTTAACACAAGAATTCAGTTTGTATTTACTTCACCAACGGGAAGTAGGTAAAAAGTCACCTCCACACCTGCTGAAGAGTCATCGGATGGTCCTTTGGAGATATTAATATTTTTCACTCTTTTTGTTCACTTTCATTACTGTTGGTCACTTCTGGGGATGTGACAATTATCTCTGTGAGAAAAAAAATATCATGGCCTACCTTACCATTTCTCTAAGTGTCCCCACCCCATTTAGGAGATATTGAGTAATGTTCCATTAACTCTTAAGCATAAAATTGACTGAAAATGCTTTAACTCTAAAAATGAGGGTCAAATAAATTGTGCCTGTTAAATTATCGGTGTCCATTGTAAATCCCATTAAGTGTCCACCAATTGACTAGAACAGAATTGCCCATCTTCAGGATTAGTGGCAGCCAGGCACCGCCCAAATGCTGTGTTCGCCTAGCAGATACTCTCTAGAATTTGAGCTCGTTCAGTGAAAACCGCTGGATTCCTTCTGCCAACAACTACATTTGAGAAAATGAACACATACATAAGGAGCATTAGGGTGTATTTTCCCATTCACTGGCTGACAAAAAAAAATGGTGTGCTAACACACCACAACCATACCATGTTAAGCTTTGGAATCATCTTTATTTTATCCCATTTAATTGTTACGATCATACTTATGATGTTGGAAATCTCACTATTACCCTTTTACAGGTAAGATCGCCTAGGCAAAGAAATATTAGCCATATTGTCCAAGGATGAGCCATAGAGCAGGACACACAATTGAGCAGGGTTAGGGCTGCAGGTCTGGGGGCCCAGGAAGTTGACAGCTCGGGTCCCTGACCCCTGACCAGGGGGGCCTAGGGTCACATATGCTCTTCTTACCCCAAGGGGCTAGTGGTCATTGGGACCTGGTTTCAGCCATTTAGCTGTGGCCTCTCAAAGGGGAGATGAGGAAGGGGAGAATCCCAAGGGACTTTGCTCTTGTGTGATGTCCCCCTACTCCCTCCCCGCCTGGCCTCAACCTTGTATTTAATTAACTAAACAAGTCCTCTGTTAAAACCTAAAAAAAAGGTAAACTAGACCTTAAACCTGGATCTCTCTGACACCAAATACCAGATTCTTAACCACCAGTGGGTTATGATGCCTGTTATTTCATAAACTGAATTCTTTATTTTTTAAATATTAAATCAGACTAACAAAACCATCTAAGGATTTGTCACATATTATGTCAAAATCTATGTGGATTCACATTTTGAAATTTACATTTTGAAAATATAACACAGACTCACAAGTTACTCAAAATTCAGACTAACCTAACAATATCTGTTAGCATTCCTAAGTTGTCACATTCCTTGTCTCTTTTTTATATCATTGTGGAAAACACATAGTTTTTCCTTTTCAACACCATGTCTTTAGAGAGGAAGAGATGGAAGAAAGTGATTTGACTCTTTCTTCCAGGAAGACCGGAATCGGCTAGGGTTACCCAAGTGTGTGTGCACACTCGTGTGTTCGTAGCAGGAGGTGGGAAAGGGTTACTTATTTGTTACCATTAGAAGTAAAGAGGTTCTCAAATGTCAACATCCAGGAGATCAGCTGAAAAACATCTCTTAAGTTTTAAATTTAAATTTTTTAAATTTTAAATTTCAGATCATTGGACCTGGGGTGAGATCCAGAAATGTGAATTTTTAAGAAGCAACAACAGGTGATTCTACGACAGACAGTCTACCCCTGTACTGTTTAATATAGTATCCGTTATCCACTGAAAATGTGGCTAGTCTGAATATAAAAAATTCATGCTGGATTTCAAAGACTCAGTATGAAAACATGAATATAAAACATTAATAATTTTTATACTGATAAGATGTTGAAATAATATTTTAGATATATTAAGTTTAATAAAACATATTATTAAAGTTAATTTCAGGTATTTCTTTTTAATTTTCAATGTGAATGTTTAAAATAAACCATATTCTTTTACATTTTTATATATTACTCTATTTTTTATAAACTATAAAGTCTAAATTATATATGTGGCTCATAGTGGTATTTCTATTGGACATTATATTTCTATGTGAACTTATTTTTCCTTTGGGCAACATTGTTTGACAGGCTCATTCCAAGGCAAAGACAGTAAAAGAATTCTAAATTTAAAACAGAACCAAGGTGTGTATAACATAAAATTTGGTATGTAAGATATTTTTGAATACTTTAAAAGATCAAATATATATACATTGACTAAGTGCCACATGAATAAATTTCTATATCAAATTAAGTTTTTCACTGAAAAATCTTCAAACGGTAACACACTGTCCTTAGCTCACATTCAGTGACTATCAAAACCCATGTGTGGCTGGTGCTTGCATTCAATTATGAATTCCCTTGGGCATGACACATGTATGTCTGCACGTATGGGCACCATTTACATAATCCACCACACAGTACGATCTCCATTCAGCGCCTCACCTACAGACTAGTAGAAGCATTAGGTAAGAAAACTTTTCAGGATAATCCAGTGTGGTTATTTCTCCCTTCCTCTCTCTCTAAAATTAACAACCATATCCCCAGGTGAGGACTAAACAATTTTAAAAAGAAACCGTCACGGGAGCCAGTGCCAGGGTAAGAAGATCTGAACTGACTTAACAGGCTGCTGGAGGCTCAGTGTGCACAGGCCTGAGTGTTAAAAACTCCGGGGCCCCCACTCTAGGGCCCCCACATGGTTTTGAGTTTCACCTCCAGGAGCTCTGCTACATTCTCACAGAGAGCACAGGAGAAACATTCCCTTGTTTTCTGGCAGGAAGAGGGAAATATTTTGAAATGTGCCAGGGCATTCTGCACTTCTTAATAAGGTGTGACCTCAGGAGAAACTATTGCCGCAGAACCTTAAGCTGGCAGGATGTCTCAGGGTCTAACCTGTCTGCAGGCAGCAGATTGCCAAACTTCAAGTCCCTCTCAGGCTTGTGCTTGGGGGAAGTAACATACACGGTTCCAGCCCCTCAGCCATCCTTTTACACCTGCTGGGAGAGAGAACTGAGGAATCCTGGGGACACTCACAGCCCAAGGACACTGGGACCTAATCGCAAGACTGTACAATGCTTCCCCTCACCTCACCCTGACATTGCTAAAGACCTATTTACCGTAATTCCTTTTATTCAGTCTATTGTGCCCACCTTTCGAAAAAATTACGAGACATACTAACAGGCAAAGAGTATCGTGCGAAGAGACTGAACAGGCATCAGAACCACAGTCAGACATGGCAGAAATGTTGGAATTATTAAAATTTTATTAGAATTTATTAGACTTTTCCTCAAAAATTATGATTGATAATACTAAGAATTTTAATTGAAATATAGAAAACATTCGAAAATAGGGGGATAACATAAGGAGAGAAATAATTCCAAGAAAGAAACAAAAAGAAATACTAGAAATCAGCAACGCTAATGTAACATCATTGGTGAGTCCGTCAGCAGACGGGACATGACTGAGGATAGAGTCTCTAAACTTGAGAACATGACAACGGAAACGTCACAGACAGGAAACCACAGATCCAGGAAACTCAAAGAGCACCAAGCAGAATCAATGCCCGAAAAACTATATTTAGATAGATCACGTTCAAACTTCAGAAAATCAAAGATAAAGAAAAAAAAATATTTAAGGAAGTTACGGGAGGAGAAAAACCACTTTACCTAAAAAAGGCAAAATAAGAATTACATCCAACTTCTCAGCAGAGACTATGCAAGCAAGGAGAGAGTAGAATGAAATATTTAACATTTTGAGGGAAAAAGAAACCCCACCATCTATAATTCTATGCCTTGCAACATTATCTTTTAAAAGTGAAGGAGAAATAAAGACTCGATCAAACAAAAATTGAGAGAACAAGTCACCTGTACACCTGTTAAAAGAAAAGTTCCTCAAAAATAAGGGAAAGAGTATAGATTAGAAATAGGAATCTCCATAAAAATAAAAGCATCGCAGAATAAATAAGTGGAGGTAAAATAAACAGTTTTATTTTCTTATTCTTTTTTTTTAATACTCAGCTGAGGACATGATTATTGATTTTAGAGAGAGGGGAAGGGAGAGATAGAGGGAAAGAAACATTGATCGGTTGCCTCTTATATGCACCCAACTGGGACCGAACCCACAACCTAGGTATGTGCCCGGACCGGGAATCAAACCTGTGACCTATTGCTTTGCAAGATGATGCCAAACATTTTAGGTACAACACCAGAAGCATAATCTGTGAAAGAAAATGATTGATAAGGTAGACTTCATTAAAATAAAAAACTTCTGTTCTGTGGTAGACAATGACAAGACATGTCACAAACTGGCAGAAAGCACTGCAAAAGACACATGGCATAAAGACCATTCTCAAAAATACACAAAAACTGTTCAAACTCAACAATACAAAAATAAAAAGCCCAATTTTAAAAAACTGGCAAAGGACCTAAACGGACACTTCACTAACTAATATATGCAGATGGCAGGTAAGCATATGAAAAGATGTTCACCATCCTAGGTCCTCAAAGAACTGCAAATTAAAACAATGAGATACCACTATATACATATTAGAATGGCCAAAATCCAAACCACTGACAACATCAAAGGCTTCTGAGGATGTGGAGAAATAGGAGCTCTAATTCATTGCTGGAGTGAATGCAAAATGGTACAGCCAACTTGGAAGATGGTTATCAGCTTCTTACAGAACTGAACATACATTCACCATGGGATCTGACATTCACACTCCCTGGTATTTACTCCAAGGAATTGAAAACTATGTCCACAGGAAAACCTACATGTGCATGTTTATATCAGCTTCATTCATAATTGCCCAAACTTGCAGGCAACCGAAGATGCCCTTTAGCAGGTGAGTGGATAAACTGGGGTACTTCCAGACAAGAGGATAGTATTCAGTACTAAAAAGAAATGAGCTATCAAGCCTTGAAAAGACATAGAGGAATCTTAAATGCACATGGCTATGTGAAAGAAGGCAATATGAAAAAGCTTCACACTCTCTGGTTCCAAGTATATGACATCCTGGAAAAGGCATAACAATGGAGACACTACAAAGGCTATTGGTTGCCAGGGGTTAGTGGGGGAGGGAGTGAGGAACAGGCAGAGCACAGAGGATTTTTAGGGCAGTGAAACTATTTTGTATGGTAGTATAACAGCAGATTCATGTCATTATACAATTTTTGAAATTCATAGAATGCGCAACACCAAGAGTGAGCCTTAATGTGGACTGTGGACTTGGCGTCCTTAAACATGTCCACAAAGGTTCGTGCATCATCACAAACGTGCCACTCTGGTGTGGGCAGTCGACAGTGAAGGAGACTGCATGTGTGTGGGAGCTCTCTCTACTTTCCACTCAGTTTTGTTGTGAAACAAAAGTGAGTCTTAAAAACAAATTTTACCAATGAAAACACAAGCCCTGACTCTCAAAATAAAAGCTGTGTCTGGGAAGAGCCGGTAGTCCTGCAGCCCTACACAAGGATGAAGGGGTCACGATAAAAGAGAAGTGCTCTGTTGTGCAAAGCGGATGGAGAAGAATGATGCTTCCCACCAGTTAGGGACTCCGGATGCTGGGAGAGCTCGTGGAGGGGCAGGGGAGGCATTTACAGCTCATATTTTTGAGATTACAACCGGTTTAAATTGAGACATTCATTGAGACATTACTTGGAGAGGACCGGGGCGTGGCCACTCGCGCAGTGACTTCCAGCCCATGCGCAGATCTGCTCCCAAAGCGAATCTGTTCATTCCACAGAGACCGAGTAAGTGGCTAGGTTGGAGACATCGAGACATCGGAGACAGCATACAAGTGCTTTGGTGGATGTGAAGTCTCCTAACAAGGATCTTGCAGGTTAATAGAGAGACGTCACTTGTATATAAAAAAATACTCTTTGGTAAGTCTAAGTGTAAAGGAAAATAAAGAAGGTAGTAGTGAAAGCCAATGCTGGACAAACATTTCTGCCTGAGAAAACAGTAGCATATGGGCCAAGTCTTGAAAGATGAGCGACGTCAGCAGGTGGAAATGGGAGGAGAGCAGAAGTCCACTGGAGGGAACAGCGTGAAGCAAAGAAGTGAAAAACGGCTTCTGTCTGAGGACTGGAGGGTGCCTGGGGTGGAAGATACACACACGAAAGTACGGAGAGGCCGGACTGGAGAACTGTAAATGGCAGTCTAGATTTAGTCAACACTGGGAAGGGGGCTCTGAACAACTTTAAGCAGCAGATAACGTAATTCTCACTGAGCTTTGAAAATATCTAATCAACAGGACTTTGGGTTAGATATGAGAAGAGACAAGGGGGGTGATAAAAAACTATTTCCCAGGGTGCCTAGGAGAATTAGATAATGTTTACTTACAAAACAAAATGTCAGAAAACACATATCCTAGTTACAATGTGAAAGTTACAGACACAGTTTATATAACAGTAGCATCCACATAGCTGCAATTCTCAGAGGAATGACTAAGGAATGAATATTTCAAAGCCTGCTAATCCAGTAACCTAGTATATTAAATCACCTTAAGTGAATTATGAGAGTTTATTCTCTGTAACAGAAATGAAATACAATTTAAGCAATTCATAATTTTCCAAAGTGTCTTTTAAAAGCCGCATACTTGGAGTATCAATACACTGCATTGCTCAAAGCACCTTTTTAAAATAAAGCACCACGAAGTTCTCTCAGTATGTGGAAAAATGTTAAACTCCAGCTCTGCTTTGAGCATAATTAAGTACCCATTCCACCATAAAACTTTTATTAAATTATGGTGTTGGGACTGAAATGTACATTTGTCTTCCAATATGATGCTTGCATTTCAACCTTTTTTTTTCCAGCCTGAATATCATTAACAGTAAAAGTTCAGGAAATAAGTAAGTAAAGCTGAAGTGTTGGGTAGAATTCAAGGTGTCACATCATGGTAAGTGTTATTGCAATTATAATTTTGAGGTATTCTCCATTCTTCCTACTCTATCTACTTTGCAAAGAACCATCACTGATAAAGTTTATGATTGTAAAAGAAACAGCAAGATGGAGTTAAACGACAAAACACTATCTATAAATGAACTTTATCTTTTGTCATACTATACAGAAGACATAAATGGCTTTACCTGTTGATTGTTCATTCTACAAATTGGAAAAAATATAAATATTATAAGTAGAAGATATTCATTCAAATTTAAAAGCACAGAGAAAATGCCGCAAAGAGAATATAAATTTCTCTTAGAACACAGAGGAAGTAGACAAATCTATTTAAGCTTTAAATAAATTAGCATGGATATATATATATATATATATATATATATATATATATATAATATGGACAGGCAGGACATGGGCAATAATCAGGTAATTCAGTTACTTGTAGGGCATGGTTGATCAATTTGAATAAAAACATGTTTTTTTAGAACATCCTACTTGAATAGAGAACTCTTTTCATTTTAGGAAAGGAAAAAGCTGCTTTTGTTTCAGAAAACTCACCTGGCCCCCATATAAATGGCTGCCAGTGCTAATATGTTCAGGGACAACATCTGCCTAGAATATGCTGTGAGCAGGCAGAAGTTTCTCTCACCTTCCCCAGGCCCCCTGAAGATGTGACCCAAAGAGAATGTGAATGGAGTTTTCCATTTCGTTTCACATTAGAGTCTCCTGAGAGGCAGAGAACTGGAAAACTACGGCCACAAATATCCAAAGCATGATTCAAGCTGATGTCCTCATAAAGGAAATGCATACTTCTTTTTTTTCCCCAACCCAGCACTTGCTCCAAATGATAAAATCACAGTCTCCAGGAAAATCACACCTTTAAAAAATTGTTTGTGTTGGCTGTTCTCTAGAAGTTGAGTTTTCCTGGAAAGTTAGCATTCCTTGTCAGGGAGGAAATAAAAATAAACGTGCCACAGGCAAAGATGACATTTGAATTCAAACAAAAGTTTGCCTTTTGCTTCCCTCCCCCACCCCCCCGATCATACACTGAAGTGCCAAGAAAAACAGTCCCAATTTAGCTTTCCATAAGCCCTTCGGAGTGGTTCACATATATAGTCTCTCCCAGGGAGGCTCACTCGTACGCCCTTGTCATAAAGGGAATATAGCATACAAGACTGTGCGTTGGTGAGAGGAAACAGATCAACACACAGACCACAGGGGACAAGTGCCGGTGGCTTATTTATTGAATGATTCGATGTTTCAGACAAGGGGAGACTGAAGCGTGTCTCATGAGCTGAAACCGCCTTCAGGCTGTCAAATGAATAAACCTACAGAACTTTATAAACATTCGTGTGTGATACATTAAGCTCAGTGTCCAATTATAAGCACCGTTGCTAAACCTGGGCCAATGCACTGTTCCCGCCTGGCTAATCCAGTGTCACTGGTTTACCCACCTTGAATTTACACTGAGCCTGGGCAAGTGTGTCATATTCATTAGGGACAAGCACACTAAACACTCAGCATGGAGTCTGATGCAGACAGAATACAGGAGAAGTCTGTAATACTGAGTTGAAGTTCAACTAGCATTGCCTTTCCACTTGATTCCTGCAATGACCCCCCAAATATGGCTCCCCAGTGGCAGTATTGCCTGACTCTCTTCCACAGTCCACAGCGTAATTTCTCATTCTCCCATTCAAATCCTTAATGGTTCTCCACTGACCACAGGATGGAATCCAACCTCCCTACCATAAGGTGTTCCAAGGCTTGGTGCCTGCCTCCTGGAGTCTCTTTTCCACAACCTCACACCTTCAAACTCCAAGTCCCAGACAAGGAGGTGCCAGGTTCCCCATGTCATTTCTCCTTTGTCTTCAGGCGTTTGCACTCTGCTGTCCCCTCAACCTGGTGCACTCTTGTCCTTTATCATGGCACCACCCCCCCCCCCACCAAGCTTTGCCTCCATGACTGGACAGCTCTATTCCCGTTACATTCTATGCTTACACAATAGACCAAAGTAAATTGTCCGGTGTTTTCTCCCATCGTAAAATCTAACAGCCTCTGAAGACTACCTAGCACCACGTCTGGCACAATGGAGAGGCTGAAAAAAATACTTCAATGACTAAATGGCTAAAAAAGCAGTCATCCGGGCCCTGGCTGGTGTAGCTCAGTGGATTGAGCGCGGGCTGCGAACCAGGCATCGCAGGTTCGATTCCCAGTCAGGGCACATGCCTAGGTTGCAGGCCATGTCCCCCAGCAACCGCACATTGATGTCTCTCTCTCTCTCTCTCTCTCTATGTCTCCCTCCCTTCCCTCTCTGAAAATAAATAAATAAATAAAATCTTTAAAAAAAAAAAAAAGCAGTCATCCGGCTTCTTAAATAAAATTCTCACAGACACATTAGGTATGTTGACATCTGAACTTGAGTAGCCACAGCAAAATTAAGGGTAATTATTATAGTGTCCTAGGGCTTAATAAACATTCAATAAATGTTAGTAGCTGCCATTATTGTTTACATTGCAAAAGCACTTGTGTGTTAGAATACACAGCTATTTCCCTTCTACTTCAAACTCATAAACATTGTCACCTTAACGCTTGTTAAAATATAGTTTGATATACATGCATATTTCTTGCAAAAATGGTTTTGTTTAAAGTGAAGAAAACCTGTAAAGACAAGAAGACTCTTGGTTAACAAATCATACGATTCCATGCTACTGTAAAAAAAAATAATTCTCATTAAAAATAGCTCATCTATAACTCCATTTATATAGAAACCAGGGAATTTTAAGACAAAAGGCAGCAATAAAGACTTCCAAACTCTGCACAAATAAGTAATTGTAGCAGTATACACACATGTGGGTTGCATGTCATTTGAAGAGAAGTACCTACTGGGTGCTGGCTTGCCGTGTTTCTATGGATCTGGGTCACAAGTATTGCACATATGTGGGTAATACTTGTGGGTAAGCACTATTTACTCTGCAAATAAATTACTATGTAGCTTACATTGTTAGGGGTGCATGATAGCCCTATAGCTTAAAAGACTGAAATAACCATGCATTTATCTTGTCACTACAGGTACTTACGGTGTAATTACAAGGTCAACAGTTACTATGTAATTACGCAGTTTCAACATTGTGGTTCTTACAAAAAGTACACTTTTCTCCCAGTACCTGCTCAGAATCCCTATCTCTGTTCTACCATCCTCACTTATAAATTTTAAAAACCTGCAAGTAACATTTTTAAAGGGAACAAACCAAAGCATCATTATTAGAATAATAGCTACCTTAGAATTATTATCCAACTAGAGAACTGAGACCCCAGACATCTATCTGGCCCCACGCTCCCATTTTCTTGAAAGGATGTTTTCTTTTAATTTCTTGTAGCACCTGATTCAGAAAGTAAGTTAAGGTAAAAAGTATCATGAATAGACACTTTGGTTTAGCAACAGTTTTTTTTTTTTTATGACAGTTGCTCACTTATATATAGTAAGCAGATATAGCACTGTTTTCAAAGGATGGATTTCCTGCTTTGACTTAATCAAAATAAAAGGGCACTAAATCATAACTTAGAATATAACACCCCAGAAATTTCATTTTCTGCAGTTCAGATTTTAAGTTTATTTCTGTGGTCTGATTAACATTGGTATCACACACGGTGGGCAAGTTTGTGGTTGGTGGTGTGTGTATGTGGTGTGACTAAACCTCTCACTTGTTTCTTTTCCAGAGGGTGATACCGAAATCACGAGTTTCACTAAACCCTTATAAAATCCTTCAAATTCTTTCCCCCCTTTATTCAGAGAAGCAGAAGGACATTGCTTTGATAGTCAATATTTGAGCAACTCATTCCAAATTTATTATAGGTTACTATCAGACAGAGAATAATAAAGATTTTTTAAATTACTTGAGCACATAAGAATGGGCTGATAGATATTCTGTCAATGTTATGATTCCCTTGGATGGAAAAATGCTAAATGCTAACCCAAACAGATTTTAAAACCATAATTACTTGGTAAACAAGGGAATCATAGCCAAATAATTATTCATGAATACAGATTAAGTTCATCTAGATTTAAAAAAAATTTCTTATTGAATGCTTTTATCTGTGGCAAAGCCACTGAGCGGAGCCCCGAGGGGCATGGCTTTTTCAGGAGGTTCTACACAAAAAGAGTAGGCATTACAGAGGTTTTTGTTATAGAAGCTTCTTCTCCCTCCAGTGATGAAGCACAGAGAAGCTGCCCAACACAAGGGTCTGCACATCATATTAGAAGAGGAAGCTTGTTCCCATGTAGTGAGTCATTTAAAAGTGGGGGAAAAAAAATAACCAAAAAGAAAACATCACTACACAATCAGTTCCCACAACTGGAGACTTCCTAGAATGACAGTCACCAGCGAGAAACCCACATTCTAACAGAAAAACAAGGGGGAAAGAGCCTTTTCAAACAGAACATCCAGAAAGATTGTGAAGATCTCAAGGAAAAAAAATACAAACTAGCCTCTCTCTTTTATCACATAATAAAACCAAGAAGCTGCAAGAAGCTCTCTTATATACATACAGAATTTACCTCCTAACCCTTGCTCATGATTCATTTACAAAGAAAGGGTTTCTTCTTGTCAGTAGTTTTGAAATTAACCTAAACATTTTTTGGTAAGTCACACATTACAAATTAAGAAAACAAAATACGCCCTCTCTAGGACACAAGAGAGATTGGAGATTATGAGGTACGGATAAATACCCACAGTGTGATGCTTTGGAGTTAACAAGAAAAATGATTACATATATGCCAGGCTGAATAGAGAACTGGGAGGGGACCTGCAAGGGGGATGAAGGTCAAGGATGACATTAGTCTGACCTGTGATGTTTCAGTATTATTCACAAGAAGAATATTTAGATATGAATATAATATGAATTAAGAAAATATGAAAGAATATAGTAAATTGTAATAAAGCATGCATAAAGAAAAAATAGAGTATTTCTCCATTAGCCTAGAACACAGTTTTTCACATGGGCGGCCAGAGATCTACAGACCCAGTTTGTTGGAGACCATGCGACAGAAAAGGAGAGGGGGGTATTCTTCAGCCTGCTTAGCAGAGAGATACATGGAGAAAACTATAAACAAGAACATTCATGCTAACCTTGTAGTTGCTAGAAGTGAGAAAAATGTTTATTATTAGTAGTGTACTGACCCATAGGATCTAACCATGGAATGATTCACACTGTATTTATTCCACACTTTTAAGTAAGCACACATTTCAACGACTGCTCCCTTCCCATTTTTTGCTCTTGACTTTCAGTAAAGAAGAAGCACTGTACCTTTAAGTTTTAAATATAAAAAATGACACTGATTAACCTTTAAAATGATGCCATTTAATCAAAGCAAGTAGATCTTTAATGGGTTTTAAATGGACTAATAAATCACAAGATTTGTTTTCACCATGGAAATAAACAAAATATTTGGGGGAAAAAATTCCCATTGTACCTGTTGGAGTGTTTGTGTGTGTGTGTGGTGGGGGCGGGCCTGGGCAGAGGTGATGGGGACCACGCGTGGTTAGTCTCCATGTGACTATGATTTGGAAGGTGATGACCTTGCCTTTGCCCCACTGCATTCTTTCTTTGTTACCTGTGTGCTCACCAGCAAGACTGGAAGTGACTATGATGGGATGTTTTAAGGAACTCTGACAAATTTTGAGACTAGGACTAAGAAATGCAGTTGAGCATCATGTTGGAGAAAATTAATCTTTCACTCCATGCAAAGGTGATTGGAAGAGATGAGTAGGTTTGACTCTCTCCACTCATCCCCTTGCCACCCCTAATTCTCCTCAGGCACAAATGAAGAACCAAGCAACCAGCGACCTCAGAAAGTGCAGGGTTGCCTTAGGAAGGTGCCAGGGTAGGGCTGCAAGTTGGAGGAAAGAGATGGGAATGGAGAGAAGCTACACCTACAGACGGGGATAGAAGAAGGGGATAAAAACCACCAGGCAGGATACAGAAAGGAATGAGCTCTACAGGCAGTCCTTAGTGACGGCTGCCGTTTTCAAGCATTTGTAAAGTGCTAGGTACTAAACTGAGAATTTTATAGGCATTATCTCATTTAATCCATATGACTAAATAAGGTTTAGATAATGTTATAATTTTTCAGATGAGAAAACGAAAGGACAGAGAGATAATAAAACTTGCCCAAGGTCACACAACTAGTAAGTCAGGATTCATATTCAGAATAATGCTGTGTTAGAGTATTCCCTAGGGCAATATTTCCCTATTAAACAAGTCTATATCCATTCCACCCTTCTCTGCAGTTGGAAAATGTGTGCTCTCCCTCCTGCTCGTCAAAGGCAGCTTTCCACCCGTGCTGTTGATTACACGGCATGCAGGGACGTTCTTCCAAGTGCCCCTTCACCTCTGGGTCCAATCTCTCTCATTCCAGTGTCTTCTTCACTACCAGTCTTTAAAACTGCTCAAACCTGACCCCTCCTACCCCATTCGTTGATCTCTGCACTTGTTCTGAACATCACCCCTTTCTAATGAAATACTTGTCTGTATGTGGTGTTGCTCACCTCCTGTCTTGCCTCTGAATAGACCTCCGCTCAGCCATGCCAGGAACTGCCCCCACTGAAGTCACCGTATTCCACTGGACCAGACAGATGGACAATTTTCCACATTCATCTCACCATGACCTGAGGCTTCTAGCTATCTCGAACACTCGCTGAAACACTTGTCTTCTAAACTACCAGCCTGCCTGCTCTCTGTTCCTTAGCAGGTGCCAGAGGCTCTTCCTTGAAATGAATCAGAAATACTGGTGGAACTGAGTTCCATCTTTCTACTTTCTTTTCTGCTACCTCTGCATGCTCCCAACTGCTTACAAGATCGAATGACATTGTGTACACTGATGAGTCCTTCCACCTATACTGCCAACCCGTATTTCTCAACTGGAAGCTGGAACTGTAGATCCCACTGGGTATTAGATAGAATGACCTTGCGGGTGAATGCCATAACCTTGAACTTACCAAGCCCAAAACTGAGCTCAGTGTTCTGACTCCTCCTGTCCACCCCAAAGTCACTTTTCACCTACATTCCATTCACGGAGCCCAAACCCTGGAAGTCGTACTTGACACCTCAGTCTCCACACCAGCCTGTATTCCTCCTACATAGTTCCTCAATGTCTGAATCCTCCCCAAGAAACCATCTCACTTGGCCATCATTCAGGCTCTTACCACTCTTTCCTGGGCCAAGGAGATGGCCTAGGTCCTCTGTCCCTGGTCTGCCCGTTTTAATCACTATCCTTAGAACAGTATTTATGAAACACAAATCAGATCAGAACAGCATTTATGAAACACAAATCCATCCTCAAAAACCCTTCCCAATTCCTTGGCTGGTCTGGGTCAGATCTGGCCACTGTTGTCCTCAGCCCCATCTCCTACTGCACGCATCATCATCCCCACATCCCCAGCACAACTGAATGTTCTGAGCATGCTTTAATCCTTCACATCTCTGGATATTTGCATATTTAGGTGTTGTCTTCACCTGAAATGTCCTTTTCTTTGTCAGGCAAATCCATATGTTCTCCTCAATATCTCATACAGACAAGCATCACCTACTTCTCAGATGTGGTACCTATACACAATGGAATACTATTCAGACATAAAAAATGAAATCTTGCTATTTGCAATGACATGGATGAACCCAGAGGATATTATGCTGAGCGAAGTAAGACAAAGAAAGACAAATACCATATGATTTCACTCATATGTAGAATCTAAATAAGAAAATAAATGAACATGCAACACAGAAACAAACTCAATATGGAAAACGATCTGATGGTTGCCAGGTGGGAGGGAGGATAGGTGACAAAGGTGAAATGGAGTAAGAAGTTCAAGTAGCCAGTTATAAAAATAGTTGCGAGGATGTAAAGTGCTCATCGGAAGTATAGCCAATAATATTGTAATAAGTATGTATGATGCCAGATGAGTAGCAGACTTACTGGGTGATTGCTTGGTGTGGTACATAAATATCTAATCACTATATTACACACCTAAAGCTAATATAACATAGTACTTCAACCATAATTTATTTATTTTTTTTTTTAAAGATTTTATTTATTTATTTTTAGAGAGGGAAGGGAGGGAGAAAGAGAGAGAGAGAGAAACATCAATGTGCGGTTGCTGGGGGCTGTGGCCTGCAACCCAGGCATGTGCCCTGACTGGGAATCGAACCTGTGATACTTTGGTTCACAGCCCGCGCTCAATCCACTGAGCTACACCAGCCAGGGCTTCAACCATAATTTAAAATGTAATTTTAAAATAATTACATTCTTCTTGAAACAGGTTTTGATATTTCCCAGAAATAGGTACTCCTTCCCCTGAATGCACATACAAATTACTTGAAGTTTCTAGCATTGCCCTTTATACCATAGTTTTGTTTTTTGCCTAAGCCAGTCTCCCTCACTAGACTCTGAAATCAAAAGCTAATTTTTAAATCATTCTGATATTTCCAATACCTGGCACATGGTCTACTATACGATAGATCCTTAGTAAATAAATGATTGTTGAACTCCACTTGACAACTGATGGACAAGGACCTTCAGGTTTCAGCGCCAGCAAAAATACAAGCAACCTCAATTATTTTGAAAGTAAACAGTATGCCTTAGAAGTAATTTACCAATAGAACAGTGAGATTTATTTTGGAGATCAAGACATTGGAAGTTGGCCCTGGCCAGTGTGGCTCAGTTGATTGGGCGTTGTCCCACAAACCAAAAGGTCACAAGTTCAATTCCCAGTAAGAGGGGGTCTACAAGAGACAACCAATCAATGTTTCTCTTTCACATTGATGTTTCTCTCCCTCTCTTTCTCCCTCCATTCCCCTCACTCTGGAATCGATAAAAGGAAAAAAGAAGACAATGTTCTCTTCCCATATCATGCTTTCCTTTAGGAAAAACTAAAAATAAAAAATACAGGAAGTCCTAAATGCATAGATCCAGAGCCTGTGGTGTTCCTGAGCCACTGAACATCCTGTGACAGGTCTTCATCTCTGCCATGTCTAAGCATGCCCCCTACAAAGTGAGGTGCACAGTATGAAACCCCAAATCCCTCTAGCTTTCAAAGATCTACTTGGTTGTACAAAGTCACAACCAACAACACAGGGCAGCCATTCAAACAAAAGGGTCTAACCTCACACCCCAAATCCTACTCCTTGTAAATAACCAGAGATGTGTGTCAAATGAGATGACAAGAAATTACTTCCAACCACCTTCCCAAAAGTCCATGTATAATTGAGTCTTTTTGTACTTAGCTCTAAAAAATCTCCACAAACACTGTTTTGAAAAACAGTCATTTGGCTAGGAAATGTATGTCAGAGACGCATCAAAAGCATCTATTGGTTCCCTCACATTCAAACCAAGTACACATTCCAATTATCATTCAGGGGTCTACGTTTCCCCCCTGAAATATCACACTTGTCTTTGATTCCATAGATCTTGAATATTTATATGCCTTTCAAGCCAGTGTGGTTCACTGAGGAAAGAACATGACTCAGTCACAAGTATTAAATATTAAGTATTTTGCTGCAAAGGCAGATACAGGTACACAGCTGTGTGATCACAGCCTCTGGAGGTACAAACATGTTGCTTTTCCCCATTTGGTTGCAAATGAGGAAAAAACTGTGGTCAAAGAAAAGTTGCCTAAGTAACATGGCAAGCTGTAACACGGGGTTAAAATGAAATGCGTTTGAAGTTGCATATTACATCCAGAGGAACACCACCATAATTCGTAGTGATTAATGTTAATGTCATAATATTAAAGAAAGTAATAATGATTTGTATCTTTATCTAATGGGCTACCCTTTCTTTGATCTTTTATTCCCTTTGATCAATGAAATTAACGGGCAATAAATTTCAAATCAATAAGAAAGAGCTCATCTCCCTCCAGCATATGGGCCAGCCCGTGGGAACGAGTGCACACAAGGTCACAGAGACAAATGCTAACGCCGGCGCTAAAAGGGGATCAGATCATTTTATGACCGTTAATAATATTTATCTTGCTGCAAGCTCATGGGCAGATAAGAATAATCCAGTCGGCCTTCTGGGTTCAGACTAATTACCTTCTGGGTCACAAAGACACTGTGGGCCAGCACACGGCGTGGGCCACTTCCACATGTTGGGGGAGGGGGTGGGGCTGGGCTTTGCTTCCATTTCCGTGGAGAACCAGGGCAGCTAAAGACCTCTAAGAAGCACTAGGATATGAAAATATTATGGTGATTCCTCCCTTGTTTATAATTTTTTAAAAAAGAACATGAAAAAAATTGAACTATAAAACACATAATTTCATGACCGTGCTGAAATTAAAATGGATTTTTCTCAGATTCCTGAGGTTGAAAAGGTCAAGGTGTTTTGTTTGTTTTTGCTTTTTTGATTGTTTTTAGCTGAATTGTTTAAAATGATTTGGTGCCCTTGCTTTCCTGGGGCCCATAAGCCTTTTCGTAGCTCACCTGTTAGGTAATTGGGCACTTGGTGGACAGAGTGAAGATGAGTTTTTGTTCACAGACAAAAACATCAGCACACGCGTGGTTCTTCCCCTGAAGTCCAGAGTAACAGAACCTGCCGCAGGAACTCTGCTCCCCTCTGCACTGGTGGTGGCGGTGGTTTCTGAGACCTTTACTTAGGCTGGTTGCATAAATGATAGCCCATTGGGGGTACTTCCCAGCCAAAGGCATTCCTTAAGGTATCCCCAAGGTGTTTTTTCCACATCTCTAATGAGATCCATATCTTCCCTGTATTAGTGATTAGTACCAGGCAAGTGCTGAGTACACCCAGAGAACGTACTTAGAGTGGGCTGTCTTGTCACAACTTCTATGCCAGTCACTGAGGAAATGCACAGCGTGTACATGTGCCACTAGTTACATGCATTTGGCTATTTGTTTACTGTGTCCTGATTCCCTTTCACCAAATGCCTGATGTGTTGCAAAAGAAAGTGCATCTTACTGGTGTCTGATAACCTAACAGTTATGAGCACTGACCACCACATTGCTAAATCACTCTACCCACAGCTTTCAACAGCAGGAAGTCATGATTCTCCTAATAGACTTGTAATATACAGACACAATTTATGTTCATTAAACTGCAGGGGTATGGCTCTGGTTGGCTTTGGTGTGAGAAAATTCATGATCATCAATAATTTACTTCAAAGATTCATTAAAGTTAGATGTATTTATAGCCTTCTAACTATAGTAATGCCAGATTAGTAACCGGCAGTGGGGAAAATGTTATTCATATCATTTTAAGTGTGTAATAAAATACATTGCATAGAAATCTATTTTTCCTTTGGCATGGTGGCTCAATTAGTCCTCTACAAGGACAAATAATTGTTGGGAAAAAATGAATTTTCCAGAATCAGATTAAGACAGGAGGGTTATTAGGTATAAATAGATGTTGAAGGTCTCAAATGTACTTGCGCGTCCACAAGCGTGTCTTCTCACAGAAACTCTGGCACCTCACCTCTGTGCTATCGACTCACTAATTGGCTTCTGTGTTCCTGACCCTAAGATGACTTGTTGATTGCTGCTCACTACTTCAGTTCGGTGTTGAGACTAAGAAACCACACATCGGACCCGGAGACTCCCTCTCTGGCCGAGGACCAGCCCACTCCCAGGTCATCTACTTTATTACCTTCAACTTCAACATTCATGTCAAGGTTTGTCTCCTTCAGAAACCATTCATGTTCCTTGGTTTTGGCAGGGGATAGGTCTGGTATGGTAACAAATTCGGGATGATCGGCGTTTATAACTGTAAGAACACTAACTTTAGGTCACCAAAGTAGTGGGTTTAAGAGAGTGGTATGGGAAGAATCAATGACCATGAGTAGGGAGAGCTCTTGGAAAGTTCAGCTGTAACACAGATATATGGGGTGTAAGATGAAGAGAATTGTTCATGTGTGTGTGTGTGTTTTAATGTAGTGAAAATAACTGCATGTTTGCCGGTTTGACAATACTTGTGGATGAATGCAGGAATCCTATAAGCCACATTTCTGCTGACAGAGAGAAGGCTGTGTTTTTGTGCAGACGGACGAACTCCTATTGTAAATAGCAGAAGGTTATTAAAGTCTCAGTTTGGGAACTAAATCCCAAAAGGCCAGAGAATGCTGCCATGCCTTCAGACACAACACCCCCCAGGATGTCTGTTGGTGGAGGAACTGAGGAAGTGACCACTTGGGCTTTTCTTCTTTCTTTCATGGCAACAATAGATTAACGTCTTTACATAGCAAAGTCATCTCGGACCTTTGGTCATTGTGATGACAGATACGCCTGTTACGATGGAGAAGTCAGTCTTTCAAGTAAAAGCAACGCTAACCCTGACACGAGGCTTCACAGGTCATGGGTGCACAGGGGGCTTCGGTAGCCTCAGTCTTCTCTTTTTGGAATTAACACTGCGTCTGCCTCCTGTGCTGTTTCCATTTGCTACACAATCGGGAAGGAAAACGAAATCCAGCTACACAACGGTGTAAGGCAGTTTTCACATGGGTCTTGATTGAACAAATGTTACTGCTGGTGCTGTCCCTGTGACTGTGGGTGCCTAACCCCCAGACTACAGTGATGGCTGCAGAGCAGTGGTGATCTGAGGTTCCTGGCGGTGCCTCTTCGAGTATACCTTAGCGACACCTAAAATTGGAGCCCTGACTAGGGAGCCCAAGGCATAATACCCAACATTCTCCCCAGTGCAAGGGTCCACTCCAGCAACCCTTGCATTCTGCCAGTCCATCTAGAGACAGCAGCTTACTCTCATAGAAACACCAACATGTAATATTTTCCAAGATTTCAGAATATTTTAAAGTTGTAATTTAGGTCACTACATGATTTGTCTCCCTGGAATGCTCCTAGTTTGATTCCATGAAAACATGCAGAACTCTAGTCCTCCCCTCACTCTGTGAAGAGGCAGGTACCGAGTTCTCTTCACACCTTTCATTTTTACACAGTAAATACACGCCCTGCTCTTATGCCTGTTCCTCATGTGGCAAAGACGTTGGGCACTTTATCACCTGTCACCTCTTTGCGTTCACATTTTGTACGGAATTTCTGTGCAGCCGGCTGTGAGCTGCGATTCCAAAAACCAAAGACACAAAAAGTCTACATCAAATAAAGGCCGCGAATGTTAACTCCAAGGAGATTCCGAGCCATTTTCCCGAAGAGAAGTCTCACCACTTAGTTTACATTCTCAGTGCTCTCTAAAAGCAAAATTATAAATATTAGGTTAAAGGGGTAGAACTATCCAGGGTGCAGGTAGAAAAACAGTAGTTGTTACCACCAGCCTCACTCAGGCCCAGTCCTCGGTGGGGGTGGCGGTGGCTTTTCTTTCTCATTTAAGGACACTCTAGCCCAACGCCATGATATCTCTCACCCCACTCAGATAATAAACGCCCTTAAGTGACTTTCAGTTAACAAACATGCTCTTCCTCAATAATTAAAGTGGCCCATGTAAGATGCTAGTGAGAACTTTAAAGTTCATGAAAAGTTAAATCATTGCCTCTCTGCAACCTCAGAGGATTTGGGACAATCAGACCCTTAAGGCCTCAGGAGAGGGGTCCCCCTGCTGTCCTTTCTCAAGACCCTGCGACTCTCTCCAAGAGAGTCACCCTCCATTTCCAGGTTCCCTTCAGCCCCTCCAGCCTCTTTGACAGGAAGGAGTACGGGGAGCAAAACCAGTTCTCAGACACCCCTTCTGCAGGTTTTGCCTGGTGGGGTGACGATTCTAGGTTAAAGTGGGAGTCACTGGGGCCTAAGATGGAAAGGGGACAGGCAGGGTCCCACTGTAACTTCCCATGACAGTTACAAACTGACAATAAGCAGCCATGAAGCTATTTAAAAAATTTCTGACTTTTAAGTATATTTGAACGAGTGTGGAAATGAAGACCTTTAAAATAAAAAACTCCAAATCATAGACCTTGAGACAACAACAGCAAGATCCAATGAGTTGGGGGACGCGAGATCAGTCAAGGAATTTTTTTCTCCAGAAATGATCGCTGGAGAGCCTCAAGAAATCAAATTATTGTAGCACAGCTCAACATTCACAGAGCAATGGTAGTGAAGTGTTGCTTTCTACAGAGAGGGGAGGAGCCAAGTCTGCGAGGGATTCGCTAAAATCTCCAACTTGCAATGCAAAATGTCCTCACGTGAACTGAAGAAACCACTAGATCTATATGTTCACTCTACACCCGATTTTTTAAAAACAGAAGCTAAGGATTCACAAAGTCAGTGTGGAAGGGTCTGCTGGCTCTCACTTAACATCTTCATTAATGGCCCAGAGCGGAGATATAAACAGAAAGATCTTTAAAGCTACAGGTAGTATTAAATCAGTAGGAGGGGCCAAGACTGACGAGCAGGGATTTGGAGGGTTAACAGCAGAGGAACGAATTAGAAAGTATTTGAGAGAGTGCAGGCATTTAACAGAGCAAGGTCCTTGGAAAACAGGACAGCTAAAAGCAAATTCAACTGATTATCCAGACAATTAAATAAATCCTAGATTCGGTGCCTCAGGAAAATAATCACCAACATCATTTGGTCTTCCTACGCAGAGATATAAAATAGTAATAGGTAAGGGAAGAAAATTTTATGAAAAGATGGCTCAATTCCAGGGAAAAATAGTTTATATCTAAACTATTGAATCCTTATGTAATATAAGGATTCAAAACACAGATGTCTTATTGATAAAAATTGAGAACCCATGAGAGAACTTAGAGAGGAAACTGATGTTACATCTCGAAGTGTGATAAGGGTTTTATTGGTCCACATAATAGAAAAATGAAGATTTTGAAGAGTATAACCTCTTTATAAGTCACTTATCTCAGAAATGCTTAACGACGACACAAACCACGCAAGCGAGTCACAATGAAGAAGAAATATAGCCTGATAATAAAGAGCCTGATCGCCTCATACCTGTCGAGATCCATCTCCTTCCGAGCTCACGGACATGATCCTTAAAGCAGACCTCCAAGCTTAGTCCTGCCTGCAGGCCCTTGCACTTGGTCTTCCCGGGACATAAATCATTCTTCCTCCCACGTTTCCCCCTGGCTGGTGCCCAGTCAGAAGACCCCTCCTCAGAGGGCCTTCTCAGATCATCATATCTAAAGCTGACCTTCCTGAAAGTCAGTAAGTATCTGCTCTTCACCCTGTGGAATTTCCTTTGCAGGACGTAGCACTATCCAAAACTCTCCTAGACTTGCTTCATCATTCAGCGACTTGCTTACTTCCCATCTCTCCTTGCCCTCTCCTCGAATACCAGCTCTGAGAAGGCAATCTCCTTTACTACGCTGTTCTTAACTTCAGGAATAGCTCTTGGCATTCGCCTTTCCACATACGATCATTGAACAGATGAATTTATCTACCCTGGCTGATAGTTACAAGATTGCAAAAAAAAAAAGAGTAGAAGAAATTAGATGTAACATAGAAAATGTCTAACAGCAAGGAATCTGAATTTAGATTAAAGTTTTAAATAAGCAGACACATTAGCGTGAATTCTTCAGGGTGGTTACACTTGCCAACTCCATAATTACACTTTTGGTCATATTAGGCGTCAAATAATGACATTTTGAGGATCACTTATCTAATAGCATCAAACCAATGCTTATATTTACTCATGAAAATTCATATGAATTTAACTGCCATGTGGTTACTTTCCGTTTTCTTTTTTTGCCAATAGAGTGGAATTAATATGTGCAACCTAATGAAATATGCTGCAATTAAAGAACTACTATGCATAGTAAGTAATATCTCTGGGTGTGTATGTTTCAAATAAAGTAGAGGTTTTTGGTGAAATTTCAGGAATGGAAAGAATGAAAAACAAAATTAAATTGCTGTTAGATTTCAAATTGCAGCTGGGCACCTAAATACAAAGTCAGTCTATGAAAAATTGATAGTTTAATATACTCCCAGCCATCCTAAAGCCTTGTAACGTGTATGTGTGTTTGCTGTATATTCATAAGGAAATATAAGTTGGCCCACAAACCCAGAAATATAAAAATGCTTTCATTTATAACAGAAAATCACCAACACAAAGGATTTTAACCTACTTCAGAAGACTATTTTTCTGGTTTGAGGAGAAATGCTTGGAGTTTGAGAAGAAAGCACTGATTCCTACTGCAGCTAAGGGTCCCTGTCACCCTAAGATGTGACCAGAGTAGTCAGCCTTAAATCAAGTGAAGTCAAGTAAATGGCCAACCCATGGCTCTCAGCCTCAGAGACTCAGAACCACAGTTAATGAGTCTCTCGGAGTCACTCCTGGAGGAAAATAATAATAATTCAAACTCACTTTTTCTAAAATACTAATGAAAAATGTATTACCTTTTCTTCTTTACTGTCAGAGGAAGGGATTCAGTGATGGGACATCAATGCAGGCCAATCTAATTAACTGGTGTCACCCCAATACATTCAATAAAAAATAACAAGATGAAAAATTCAGGACAATCTAGTGTGAAGTCAACTAAATCTAACATATTGGAGTGACATGAACCTCTGAAAGGATGAACTACTTTTTGCTGTGGAACCCTCAAGCTTGTGCTGGACAGCAAGTTGTCAGTAGATGTGGGGGCATTATGGCTGTTTGGGGAGTAGGAGGCCTACGAAAAAATATACAATGTGATTTTCTTAGTTCCTAATGTATTCAAGAATCACTAGTTTTTCCCATGGAGTTCAGAGCAGATTTCCCTCACTTTCCTGCACCATTCACCCCAACTGAGGTTGTACCTAACTCCAAAATAACCATCTATCAAGGAACTACTCTTAGACAATAAGCAAATGTCTATTTCCATGATCTAGGTGATTTAGGAAAGTTAGGCAGATTCAGGAAAGTGTACACGCTGATTTAATGAATACATGTAAAAAATGGTTCATCCAAGTGGTTTTCCTCTTGTTTCTTTATATTTTTGTATCTTTTTTTAAAGTGGGAAAACTCATTTTAAAAACTGTAAGCCTTACAACATAATATAAAAATTCAGTATTGCAATATCATTTATCATGTCTAAAGAATCTGAAGTCCACACTCCACCTCCCCAAAATGTATTGAGTTACAAATGTTGAATGACAGACAGGTGTTTGCAGTGTGACTACTGGTATTTGCTAAAACCAAAAATGCTTCCCCTAATGAGCATTTATGCTACCCAGAATAACATGATTCAATTGCCTATGTTCACGTGCTCACCTTCCTTTAAATGATACAATTACAGATTTCAGTGTAACCTCTTTTCAGTATTAGGAACACACAATTTATAATATAATTCCACAAAAAAGACAGGAAGAGAAGCTATAAAATCACTGTAAAATAAATTAAAACTGTCTAGCTGGCTTTCGCCTTTTCAACTGCATCTCTAACACACAAAAAGTCCAGCTGGAAACAGAGCATTAAAGACAACACTGGGCTTGTTGTCCTTCATTCATTAACTTGATAATTAACTGCATAACTAAGGAAGACGAACATAAGCACCAACGTGACATTCAAATCTACAACTTGAAAGACCGAGTTCAAGTGGATGAAAACTGAACTTGGGCCAAACTGCTTTATTCTATTCACCTCGTCCCATAAATCAAGTGGAAGAATATCTGTACATCAGCAATGTTGTATATTAGTTTCATTTTATTGTACTGAATGCATTATTTCATGAAGTGAAATTTCTCCATGAAAACAGCAGGAATAAAGAGATGTGAATTATATATGGGCTTCCCATCATGATATACCATAAACTATTGACTTTGAGTTTACTGCTCTTCCTGCAGATGCTACTAATCCATAGCCTATTCCTTTTATCGAACACTCATCAGTCTAGCGTATGGCATCGAGAAAATTATTCCAGCCAGCCTCGGTACCTTCTCCTTTTCACTTCTGTCTCTCACTGAAGTTTCCCCATTGCCTTGCCTCTTTACACACATTTGGTATTGCTTCCAATAATTATACATCAACTTTTCAGCTGCAAAAGAAAGTAATCCAGATGACACTATTATCTGTAGGAGCCTTGTATTCACCACAGAGAAACTAAAAAAAAAATAAACACAGGGTGGTTGGACATAAAGGTGACACAATCCTTTAGTCGAGTTAGAAATAAAATATGTAAATAGCTCTGTAATATCCTACAATTTGTACAAATATTAAATGCGAAAAGAAAACCCAAAATATGGTAATCACAGGTTCAGCGCAGATGGAATTTGCTGCCCTGGGGTGAGGTTAGAAGAAGGGGATAGAGAGAGAGAATCCAATTCAACTTTTCATTGCATGATTCATATACATACATATCAGAACGGTTCTCTTGGCCAAGTATTTATTAAAAATCCTCACCCGGTGTGCTTATAAACAATTTTAGAACTCATACGCTACAATATTCATAGCTGTGTTCAAGAAGTGACCTTCCAAGCTGACTTTACTATGAGCTATAAAAAGTGCTGGCCAATAAGACACAAGGACATTTAGTTGATTTCCAAGATTTTACTTTCTAGGCTTCTCACCCTCTTCAAAACAGCCTTCCCCTAGTGATCAGAACTGTTTTGTGATCTATACTTGACAATACAGAAACCCCAAAGTGAAGCAGCGATATATATAGATTTATTCCACTGGATCCTAAGGCCAGGCTTAAAAATTATGCCACTAAACATCTCTATTGTGGCTGATTTGTTTTTCAGTTATATGCATAAAGTTTTTGGCGGTTTTACCCTTGAGTATGTATTCTACAAAAGCTCATAAATTTCTTGAAATTTAGCTACACCTGAATCTTACAATATTCCCACAATGTGAATACAACTGTACTTGTTCACTTAAAATTAATATCCCTTTCTTGATTCTCTGTGGAATTCTGAAAAAACATTGACTTGAATGTTCATGCACCTAGGTCTTTGAATCTAGCAATCACAGCTCTCTGTCTTCTAACCAGGGCAAAGCCAGGTTAGGAAACGCCCTGCCCTGTTGCTCACAGCCTGGACCTGTGAAATGAACCTGCACAGAGGTCATAGGTCATTTTAGCAGGAGGAGAAATGGTGCAATT
Organism: Tonatia bakeri; assembly: GCA_004024845.1. Classification (NCBI taxonomy): domain Eukaryota; kingdom Metazoa; phylum Chordata; class Mammalia; order Chiroptera; family Phyllostomidae; genus Tonatia; species Tonatia bakeri. The sequence goes on from PVIA01001026.1 coordinate 316,833, forward strand.
AACAAGACTTTTAAAGAATTCACAATGTACAACAGAATAAAAGGAGGAAAAACCTTTCCAATACTAACTACCTAACAAGCCATTTATTTTATACCTGATAAAAGTTATATATATAACATAGATATGTAAATTTGTACTATTTTAGAATCAACTGCTGACTCGAACACTCAGGTAAGTGCGAGTGTACAGCCCTAAATTACGGTGGGTGGGAATTCAGCATTGCTCTTTCTCAAAAAAGCCAAAAACATCTAGACCTTTTTTAAAAAATGTGAAGCATCTAACATTACCTTTGGCTCAAATGAAAGCTAGCCTAAATCGGATATTCAATGGAAAATCAAAGACTCTGATACCTCCCATGAACGTTTACAGGAAGCAGACACCTTGGGTCCCGGACGTAATCCCTATTCTGTAGGACGAACACCTTGGAACAGCTTGCCCCTTGTCTGGGTCTCACACTTGCTACATTCAAAGTGAAGCTTTTATCAGTTTCTCAGCATTTTTTCTGTGGACCAGCTCCTCAGAAGACCGGGATCACTTTTAAAAACTACATGTTGCCAGGTCCCATTGCAGCTCTGTAGATGTGCCAGAGGCGACGCTGAGGAAGCTCCTTAGGCCAAACCTGCTTGAGGTTAGGGCAGGACAGGGCGACCCATCAAGGGTCTCCAGCTCTAACCCACAGGCACAATCCAAGGGCCCCCAAGAAACCACATCCTGTGCAACAGCAAGGAGGGGGTGAGGCGTGGGAAAGGGGACCCGGCTGGCACCAGCAGTGTTTAAAGTAGGGCTGCCACTTCTTTGTAGAAAGACTGTGGGCCACCCGTTCCCTCTCAGTGCTCTCCCAGCCCCTGCTGGTACTATGCACAATTTCTCACTTCCCTGCCTTCTTCCTGTTACTACAGACACCGAAGTCAGACAAAGTAGCAAACAGCGCTGGATCCTAAAAGCACGGAAGGGCGTAAAAAAGGTCCAAAGTAAGACAGGCAAATGAGAGTTAAGAGGGGGAAAAACAAATCTGCAGAGGGAAGAGTCCACAAGCACACTGTCCAGGGGGCTGGGCACCAGAAAGGAGGCTGGGTAACTCAGTGGAGAGACGGCTCTGACAACAGTAGGAGACCGGGGCATGGGGCCCGTGGTAGACCATCGCCAGCCGATTGCAATTACGTGGGAAGAAGAGCCAGGGCTGCCATTTCAGCAATTTTTTCAAGAAGAGCCAATAATCTAGATTTTATTTTATTGGCCATTCCAAACATTTGTTTATAACTCATTAAAATAAAAATGTAAAACCTCCATCCTGTATCTACTGCCCCAGGAGCTATGTGAATTCTGAGAAGATGACCATGGAGAAAGAAAGAAAAAAATATATGAAAAAAATATATGGAAGAAAATGACTTATTGCTATATGTATTCATTATATATAATCGTACATCGTATTTGATAGATCTATTACAATGAGTTCTTACGCATTTGTAAGAAAAATACAAACATCTGCCTACAAAAACTGGCAAAAAAATTAGAAAAAAATAGTGATGAAAGATACTTGAATCAATGAATACATTTTTCATTTAGATTGGCCAAAAGAAAATCATGATGAAACACATTATTGATGAAGATACAGGTAAATCAACAAAAATTTGCTATTCCTGTGGAGATAATCTTTATGACATGCATCAAAATACATGTGTATGCATATCTTTACATTTATTAATTCTAATACTAGGAATTTATTTTAAGAAAACAATGAAAGAAGTGTCTAAAATACATGAATAAGAATGATTATCTTAATGTACTAATAAAAGATGAGGAAACAATTTAAATATCATATTAGTGAAATAAATAGTATATTTATTCTAGGACATTCTTATGTCACCATAATAAATTATATTACTCTATAAGCATGGCCATAATCATAAGTTTCTATAATCAAAAGGTCAAAAACATGATCGAAATGTAACATATGATATCATTTTGGTAAAATTATATATGCCATGAATGAAAACCTGTCTGGGGTCAATATGCAACAAATTAATAAATTGATAATTTTGGATTGTAAGATTTTGAATGATATTTACATTCTTCTTTCCATGTTCTAAGTGATTTAAATCAAATTTATATGACCATGTATGATAATCAGGAAAAAAGACTTCCCATTTGAATTTTATTTTGAAAGTAGAAGTACCGTATTTTTAGGACTATAAGATGTACTGAATCATAAGACATACCTGGGTTTTAGAGGAGGAAAATAGGAAAAAAAATTTTTGAAGCAAAATGTGGTAAAATATTTAATAACTTGTGATCCCGATGCATCACCACCCCCAGCCCCTAGCAAGCCAGGTAAGCTACATTCGGACTTTAAGACACACCCCCATTTTCCTCCCAAATCTGACGGGGGGAAAAGGTGCATCTTATAGTCTGAAAAATACGGTACTTTTTTCTTAGAGAAAAGCACAGGATCATCTATACCAATAACATAGTTTTTCTAAATATTGTTTAGTACTTACCATTTTCTTAAAAGCAAGCAGGATTGTCTTTATGAACCAAACATAACTTTGTATCCAATGAAGTGCTAATAGACAAGCACCTGCAGGCTTGACTGAGTGAGAGGGTGTTTGAAGTCAAACAGAGACATCATCGCTACCTAACTGGGTGAGCTGGACCCAGCCAGTAAGCACTCCCTAGACATCATTTTCTAAAGCATTAAATGAGAAATTTGAATTGGATCACCCCTGAAGGCATTTATGCCTTACAAAAAACCACTCTCCAAACCGGATGATAAGAAATAATACCTCAGTAATTCACATCCCCTCAAAATGTCCCCCTACCCCTGTCTAAGTACAACTCTAGATCATATGGGATAAAGTTGTACAGATAAAGTCGTACTTCACACACTCTAAGTGAAGCTACAGAAATGTGAAAATTTTCCAGAAGTTCTTGAAGAGACCCTTAAGAACTCAACAGCATATAAACTCCTACTTTGGTGTTCTTCCAGGGACAAAGGATGCTAAGTGATAGCTGCCCTATTGCTTTCTGAGGTCTTTGGTAGGATCTTAAATATAATCACACCATCACAAAAATGTTGACTAATCAGAAAAAAAAAAGCAATGGGTTCTGCTTCAAGTAGGTTATTCACTATGTTACTACCATTCTCCAAAAATCCTGGTTAAAACTGTTAAAAACATGGCTTGTACATTAGGCTTGAAGATCACTTTGTGTGGGGTTTTAACAAAAGCAGAAGCTTTTCTCCTACACACATCTGCAGGTCAAAACACATGCATTTCAAGACACCCACTTTTCTCCTATCGAATACAGCACTTGAGTCATAGCTCCAAAAGTCTACAGTGAGCACTGGGAATGAGAAGAAAATGGACGTCTGCATATGGAAAGACCCTCGCTGCTTCGGGAAGGACAGGAAGGGTGTAGAGTTGAGGAGGGCAGATTTAGCATCGAAACTGACCAGAAGTCATAAACCCATTACCATACTTTGACCAGCATAATAAAATTGCTAGTATAAGCGTGATGCTAAGTAACAAATGACATTCAACTTCAGAGTCAGAAAGACAAGAAGGAAGAGTGAATGCCGTGCACACCTCGAGAACACAAGTTGGTTAAAAGAGAAAGCTTCAGCTCAGCTTGGCTGACCATCCGTATGTGGATGTGGAAAGGGCAAGGCCTGTGTTGCCAACCCCCCATTTTATTTATTGTTTCATCAGGAGCTCAAATTTAAGTTCTCTTCAAATCTGTGTGATTCCTTTTTTGTTTAAATTGTCATAGAACTGACCCAAAACATTGTATCAGTTTCAGGTGTATAACATAATGATTTGATACTCATATGTCTTATGAATTGATCACTACAATAAGTCTAATTAATAGTAGTCATCTCCCATAGTTACAATTCTTTTCTCTTGTGATGAGAACTTTCAAGGTCTACTCTCTCAGCAACTTTCAAATAATACAGAATACAGTGTTATCTCTACTTGATTCTCAAATGTTAGCAAACTTTTAAAAAATCTTATATGGACCAACATCGCATTGGGCAAAACAAAAGAAGACTGTGGGCCAGATTTGGTCTGTGGGACACCTGTGTATAACCAGTGACCCAGAAAAAGAATATACAATCTGGTGGGAAAAGACATTCAGATCAGTGACGGAAGTGTTTTCAAATACGCGTGTCAACTAATTTGGTGGGGGTTTCAGGGACAAAAAGACACTGGAGAGAAAGGAAGGAAAGGAGTGATGGAGATGAAGGAAATGATCATAACCAAAGGTGTACAGACATGAAAGCCTTTGTCTTTCCATCCATGTTTGTTTAATATTGAGATTCAGCTGCGTCGAAGGACTGGCTACAGGACAGGAGGAGGAGTGGTGTGAGGCAGAAGAAAAATCTAATTGAAAACCTACTGTAAAGCAGGCACTATAATAGGAACTTGACTCATGTTTTCATATTTAATTTGAGTGATAATGTGGTACTATTCTTCTATAGATGTGGAAACTAAGGCTGGCAGATATTAACCAATCTATAATCCCATATAAACACATAGCTGCAATTGAAGTTTATTAATGTTGGACTACAAAACTCCAGGGGTATGTGTGTGTGTGTGTTTTAATCATGCTGGAAAACAGGTTGGAACTATACTCTAAAGCTTCACTGTTTAACAGGGTAGGCACTAGCCACATATGGCTACTAAAATATGGCTAATGTGACTAAGGAACTTAGCTTTCGATTTTATTTCATTTTAAAGAGTTTGTAATTAACATTTTTAAACATTTAATTATCTGCAATTACTGAAACATTATTGGAAAACTTTTAAGTATTTGATAAACAACTTAGGTATTGGAATGTGCTGTTTTAACCATACATTTTTATAAACTTTAACCATAAATCATGTATTTCTGATGAACATTTGCAGTCAGAACTGAGATGTGTTCTAAAGAGAGGAATACCCTAGATTCTAAAGACTTAGTATAAAAAATTAATTTAATGTATTTCTTGATTTTTTGCATTGATTACATACAAGAATGATATTTGAACATAACAGGTTAAACAAAATATATTAAAATTAACTTTGTTTCTTTTCACTTTTTCAATGTGGCCACTAGAATATATGTAGCTTGTTTTACATTTCTTTTCGATTGCAGAAGTCTAGATCAGTGTTTCTCAACCTTGGCTGTATCTTGGAATCAATGTGAAGCTTTATAAAAACACCAATGTCGATCAGTTTAGGGTGAAACCTGAGTATTCCTATTTGAATAAAAATGTCCCAGGGATTCTCCTGTGCAGCCAGGACTGAGCATCATGCTAAAGAGATTGAACTTCGTTGCACAGACAGCGGGAAGACACAGAAGGATTTTCAAAGAGGAAGTAAGAGGATGCTATCAGATGTGGTAGAAGGGAGTCTGGGAGTCCTGGGCTGAAGAAAGGAGTGAGTGCACGGACGCCCCTCCATGGCCACGCCCACTTCCTTATCTCTCAGCCTCATCTTCACCACTCTCCCCTAGCTCACTAGCATCCAGTCCCACTGGCTTTCTCTAAGCATCTTGGATAGGCAAGCTAGGCTCACCTACGGACTTTCATGCTTGCTGTTGCTTCTCCCTGCAAAGCTCACAGCACAGGTCCTTACATGGATGCTTCCATTCTGTCACCCGTGTCTACTGCCCAAACCTGATTCCATAATGCAGTCTCACTAGCATGACTCTCAGAGCCTCTGCCTCCCATCTGCAGGTTATTTTCTTAATGACCCCTGCTGCTGCCTGACAACCTCGAGTCTACTGCTTACCTTAGTCTTTCCTAGGGCAGCTCCAGGAGAAGACTGGTCTCTATTAGCCATGCCTCCACCCCCATGACTATAACACTGACCAGTAAATAGGGAGACCTGGGTCGTTATTACATGAATTTCAAAAATCACATATAATGTCTAACTATGAATTATAACTGTGATGCTTTCATTTTCAAATAGTTAACCAAAACTTTGAGATTTTTCTGAAGTCTATTTGAGATAATGATTAAATCTAGAAGAAATAAAGTATTGGTTAATAGTCATATCTCGTAGATCTCTGTTCTCAAGGCTAACTTGACTGCTCATTCATTTATTTGAATAGCCTATTACCTCAGTTTGAAATGTGGGTATATTAAAGATTAAATTAAAGGTTTTTCTTCCTTGAGTGAAATGTCAGACTTGTGAATTTTTAATACTTTCAATATATAAATATGTATTTATTTGCTAATGGCACTTCCCATTAGCAAGCCTTCTTGAATAATTTGCTTTTAGAAGAAAAGTCTTGACCAGAGGACAAGTCACTAAGGAATTTTGTTTTCTTTCCCAATGACTGAAAAGAAAAATAAAACCAAATCTTAACTTGTAGATTTGCATTAATATGTGGCTAATTTACTCCCTGATAATAACTTGGACACTTTCCCTTTGCAATTTCTATTTTAGACATATAGAAGCATTCTCAGGGAACATATTGGCTTGGGGGTGCATAAAACAGAGAAGATAAAAGAGAGTGGTTTTGAAAAGAGACTCTTAATTCATAGACTATCTGATCCTACTGCCATTCTGGTCCACATTGTAAATATAAACAGTCAGCCTTCGGGGATATTGGGACAAAAAAATAACATTTTTTATTAATGCATTTCACCTTTGAAAATTATCTACACTTCTACACTCATACAGTGAGTTCACAGTACCAGTACTGCATCTAATTTCTCTGAATCTCAAAAGGTTTTCAAAGAACGCTCTGATGGTTTGGGTCCACGTGAACCCAGAAAAGGATTACATTTATCCAGGTATGTGACTTTCTCATCGGTGACAGCCACGAGTAACAGTCTTCACACATGATGCTGAGCACAAGTCCAGAAATTACCAATGTAAGCTAATTTCCTCCATTTCACTTTGACCACTTCAGAATTGCATGCATTGAAACACAGTAAGCTGGAAATTGCTAATGAAGTTTAGTTGCAAGGTTGTGCAAGAATTCCTGTTACTGTCCTTGGACTGGACCCAGTAATGCAGAGCATTAGAAATATTGTTTCTCATCTGTCAGTTGCCAGAGACTTAGAAGCTAAAATTCTCGGAATGGGGGTGGAGCGTTACACAGGGTCGGTGGGCAGCAAGTCCCGGGGGCCGTATTAGTACATTGCAGCTCAGAGGAGGATGGTTCCGGTTAGCAAGGCAGTGCCTTGGCAAAGTAGCCAAGGGTTCAGAGGAAATAGACTCTGTGTTAGTCTTAACTAATTTCGTGTATGTTTGAAACTTTATTGAAGATATTCATGCTACAATGAGCAAAATATATCAAAATCCCAAATTCCAAAGTGGGCATTATAGTGAGGATCCCAAAGCCAGAGGTCTCCAGGAGAGAGAGACCTGAACTGGAGCAGGACAGTGAGGGGCGGATGGACTGGAGACTGGAGAACACGCCCCAGGTAAAGGGAGGAGAAACTACTCATCCAGCTTGTTATTGCCACTTGGGCCCGGTTCTGCCAAATCTTCTAATTTTTTAAAAGAAGATAAGAATTTGTTATTGCTGCATAAAATCTTCTGAATTTTAAAAGTAGACAGTTAATACCTACTTTTATAAAGATATCTTGTGAACTGAGTTGCCAGAACTATAAAATAAAACCATAGGACTCCCAGTTTATTTTTTTTATTTCAGAAAAACAATGACTTATCTTTTAGCATAAGAGTGTCCTGAGTATTGCATAGGACATTCTTACAAGAAAAAACGACTGGTGTTTACTCTGAAAATCAAACCGAGCTCTGCATTTCTATCGTATCTGGCAACCAAACCATGTATGGGAACCACATTTGCAAGCTAGACTCATCACTTGGGCAACTCCACCTGGATGAATATCCTGCCCTGATGAATTCACGTGGACTCTTCATTCAGATATTCTGTTTGAACCACAATATCAGACTCTGTCATTCAATTACCGTGTTTCTATTTCTTGGGCAGTGGGGGCTGGAGGTCTTGTCTTAACAAGTAGATGTGAAAGTCCCTTGAGTGCAAGAGCCTTCTCTTTTCTTTTTTAATTAAAATTGTGAAAATCTTAATTTATGAGATTTGCATTTATATTTTCAGAAAAAAATCTGAAGCAAAATTTACAGTAGAACACTTGATAGTAGATCCACAGAGGTAAATTCAAAAGCAGATGAAATGTTTTCTAAAGACCTTGTATATTGGGGTTGAAGAATATAAATTCATGTGAATTTCTACCAAAAAAGATAATTTGGATCATTTAATCAAGGATAAAGTAACAATAACTAGCATCCTCTAAGCACACAACACACTATGCACTCGATCTTGTTCTGAGCACTCTGTGTGTTAAGTTACTTTCTCCTCTTGTTTCTGTGAATTGTTAGTGCTCATTTTTCCAGTTGGAATAATGAGTGACAGAGAAGTTAACTATCTTGACCAGATCATTTTTAGCACACAATAGAACCAGAATTTTAATCCAAGTGTTCTGGATTACTCTCTAAACATTCAAAAAAATAAAAACAGCTACCATCAATCACCAATGAGTGGGCACCTCTCA
>PVIA01001027.1:0-324886 GCA_004024845.1 Tonatia bakeri
TTTTATTCATTCAAGGGTATCTTTTTATTTCTTCCTTGATCTTATTATTGAGCCATTCATTGTTTAGTAACATCTTATTTGGCCTCCATGTCTTCGCGTGTTTTCCACTGTTCTTCTTGTGATTGATTTCTAGCTTCATAACATTGTGGTCAGAGAAGATGCTTGATATGATTTCAATATTCTTAAATTTATTGAGACTTGTTTTGTATCCCAACATGTGGTCTATTCTAGAAAACATTCCATTCCACTTGAAAAGTATGTATATTCTGCTGCTTTGGGGTAAAATATTCTGAAGATACTAATTATATCCATCAAGATTCCAATGTAGTATTTCACAGAACTAGAAAAAAATATTTCAAAAACTTATATGGAACCACAAAAGCCCCACATAGCAACAGTGATCCTGAGAAAGAAGAACAAAGTTGGAGGAACCACACAATCTAATATGAAAGTATACTATAAGTCCACAGTAAACAAAACAGCACAGTACTGGCATAAAAACAGATACATAGATCAATGGAGCAGAAGAAGAGACCTGAAATAAACCCACACCTTTATAGTCAATTAATATTTCACAAAGGAAACAAGCACATACAATGGGCTAAAGACAGTTTATTCAATAAATGGTGCTGAGAAATTTGGACAAATATGTGCAGAAAAATGGAACAGGGCCACTTTCTTACACCACATACAAGAATAAATTCAAAATGGAATGAAGAAATTTTAGACCCAAAACCATAAGAATCCTAGAAGAAAACATAGGCAGCAAAATCTTGAACATTGCTCATAGCAATATTTTATCAGATATATCTCCCCCGGCAAGGGAAACAAAAGAAAAAATAAACAAATGAAATTTCATCAAACTAAAAAGTTTTTGCACAGCAAAGGAAACTATCAATAAAATAAAGCAACAACTCATAGAATGGTAGAACATATTTGCCAGTATATCTGATAAGGGGTTAATATCCAAAATTTATAAAGAACTTATAAAACTCAACACTGAAAAAACAAACAATCTAATTAAAAAATAGACAAAGGACCTGAATAGACACTTCTCCAAAGAGGACATACAGATGGTCACTAGACATATTAAATATGTCCAATGTCACTAATCATCGGGTAAATGCACTTTAAAACCACAATGAGATACCATTTCACACCTGTCAAAATGGCTATCATCAATAAATCAACAAACAAGTGCTGGCGAGGATGTGGAGAAAGGGGAACCCGCTTGCACTGTTGGTGGGAGTGCAGACTGGTGCAGCCACTGTGGGAAGCAGTATGGAGACACCTCAGAAAATTAAAAATGGATCTGCCTTTCAACCTAGCTCTCCTACTTCCAGAAATACATCTAAAGGAACCTAAAACACTAATTTGAAAGAACATAAGCACCCCAATATTAATTGCAGTGTTATTTACAATCACTAAGGTATGGAAACAGCCCAAGTGTCCATCAGTAGTTGAATGGATAAAACAACTACAGGACATTTGCAGAATGGAATACTACTAGGTCATAAAAAGAAGACAAGGGGTTCACCCCTTGCAACAGTATGTATGGACCTGTAGAACATTATGCTAAGTGAAATAAGCCAGTCAGAGAAAGACAAACACCATATTACTTCATTCATAAGTGGAATCTAATGAACAAACTGAACTCACTAGTAAAATAGAGACTCATAGATAGAGATCAGAAGGACAGCTAATGGGGTAGGTGAGGGGAGGGATTGAGCAAAAATTCAAAAGAACTCATGGACATGGATAACAATGTGGTGATTGTAGCAGGTGGGGGGCTTAAGGGGACTAAATGGTAATGGAAAAATACAATAAAAAGTTAAAAAATAAAGAAAATAAAAATGCTCTTTGAAGCTTAGATAAATAAAAAAAACTTACCACCTTCATTTTATAAGAAGGCAAAGCACTGGGTTTAAAACTTGCCTAGGTCACTCTAATAGGTGGTGAGACTGGGGGTTCAATTAACAAGTCTGGCTTTGGAGTGTGTGATGTAGTGATCTCGAATTTCTTGTGGTCCTGCATCTCTAACAAGATGGTCCTTTCCAGAAGAGAAACTTCTGCAAACTGAGTGTGCATGGATGTTTCTTCTCTATTTTCACCCTGTTGCCGCAGACCTGTGATGACATCATCACAGAACAGTCTGGACTGGCATTTGGGAAGCCCTACACTACTGCCAAAGGCTGTGTACCAGGAAGGGACCTGGAATGCAAATGAGCTGTGCTGTTTATGGAGGGAATTCCTAAGTTAGATAGAGCAAATGGCACATTTTCCTTTAATCAGTCATCTACATTTTGTTGGTAGGGCTTGTGCAACCTTATAAAAGGTGAATATGAATCAATCATTTCAGCTGACATTTTAAAATTACTTCAGGGTAGCAGAAAGTTAATGTATCAAATGTCATCAAAGGTTTAAAACAACCAAACCAAAACTAATATACTTTAAACTTCACCTCAAAATTTGAGTTGTGATTCAGTGCTGAGCTTGGAGGTTGTGCGTGTGCATGTGGTGTATATGTGATGTGATTTGGATTCTGTAACTGAGATGCATATGAAAACAGACCTCATAAGACATTCAAAAGAGAACAACATCAAGTACATAGTGGCTTTCTCCACTCGGAAATTTCCAAACAGATGTAACCTTTGCAAATATAAACTTTCACATGAGTTAGTTAAAGGAGCACATGTCTTGGGAGCAGATAAACACGCATTCAAATCCCAGTTTCTATTCTTCCTTGCTGTGTAATCTTGGGACATTCACCTAACCCTCCTCAGCTTATTTAATTTGTGAAATGGGAACAATCAACATATCTCATAGGTTTTTAAAAATACATTTTATTGATTATGCTATTACAGTTGTCCCATTTTTTTCTCCTCTTCATCACCCTCTGCCCTGTACCTCCCTTCCCACTATCATTCCCCCACCTTAGTTCATGTCCATGGGTCATCTGTATAAGGTCTTTGGCTTCTTGATTTCCCATACTATTATTAACCTCCCCTTGTCTATTTTTTTTTAAGATTTTATTTATTTATTTCTAGAGAGAGGGGAAGAAAGGGAGAAAGAAAAGGCGAGATATATCATATGTGGTTGCATCTTGAGAGGCCCCTACTGGGGACCTGGCCTGCAACCTGGGCATGTGCCCTGACTGGGAATAGAACCAGCTACTCTTTGGTTTGCAGGCCAGCACTCAATCCACTGAGCCACACCAGCCAGGGCCCCCTGTCCATTTTGTACCTGTCATTTATGCTTCTAATTCCCTGTACATTTCCTCCTATTCTCCCCCCCCCCGTCCACTCACTGATAACCCTCCATGTGATTTCTATTTCTGTGAATCTGTTCCTGTTCTAGTTGTTTGCTTAATTTTTGTTTTTTAAGATTCAGTTGTTGGCAGTTGTGAGTTTGTTTCCATTTTACTGTTCGTATTTTTGATCTGCTTCTTTTTTTTTGATAAGTCCCTTAACATTTCATATAATAAGGGCTTGGTGATGATGAACTCCTTTAATTTGACCTTATTTGGCAAACACTTTATCCGCCCTTCCATTCTAAATGATAGCTTTGCTTGATAAAGTAATCTTGGATGTAGGTCCTTGCCTTTCAAAAACTCAAATACTTCTTCCCAGCCCCTTCTTACCTGCAAGGTTTCTTTTGAGAAATCAGCTGAGAGTCTTACGGGAACTCCTTTGTAGGTAACTGTCTCCTTTTGTCTTTCTGCTTTTAAAATTCCCTCCTTATCTTTAATCTTGAGTGATGTAATTATGATGTGTCTTTGTGTGTGCTTCCAGGAGTCCAACTTTTTTGAGACTCTCTGAGCTTCCTGGACTTCCTAGTAGTTTATTTCCTTTGCCAGATTAGGGAAGTTCTCTTTCATTATGTTTTCAATTTCTTGCTCTTCCTCTTCTCCTTATGACACCCCTATGATTCAGATGTTGGAACACTTAAAGTGGTCCCAGAGGTTCCTAAGCTTGTCCTCACTTTTTCGAATTCTTTATTCTTCATTCTGTTCTGATTGAATGTTTATTTTTTCCTTCTGCTCCAAATCATTGATTTGAATCCTGGTTTCCTTCCCTTCACTGTTTGTTCCCTGTATACTTTTCTTTATTTCACTTTGCAAAGTGTTCACTTCTTCCTCTATTTTGCAACCATATTCAAGCATTTCTGTGAGCATCCTGATTGACAGTGTTTTGAAATCTACATCTGATAGGTTGCATATCTCTTCATTGCTTAGTTGAATTTTTTCTAGAGCTTTGATCTGTTCTTTCATCTGGGCCATATTTTTTTGGTCAGGCCATGTCTGTTACAAAGTGAGGGGAAGATCCTTAGGTATTTGCCAGGGTAAGGCAACCCATGTTACTGCATTGGGGTGCTGTATGTGGGAGAGGGGTCTGAGAGGGAACAGTGCTGCTTGCTTATCTCTCTGCTGGCTTTCAGTCACTTCCCTCACTATCCACAAGCAAATTGGGCCCTTCTGGTACTGACTGCTGGGTGGGTGGGTTTGTGTACGTTCTAGGACCCTGTGAGTCTCTCCAATGAACTCTCCTGTGAGGCTGGGAGTTTCTTCTGCTGCCTCAACCCCAATAGGTTTTCTCAGTCAGAGGTTTTGAGGCTTTATTTTCCTGTGCTGGAACCCTGGGTTGTGTGGTCTGTCTCAATCCATAGCTGTTCCTCCCAGTTTATCCCCATGCAAATGTGGGGCTGCCTGCTCTGCCAGCTGCCACCTCACCTGCCCTGATCCTCTAGTTACTGCCTTGCCTCAAGTACTCTCCACCTAGGCTTCCCATCTCTGCCCCTCTTCCTGGTCTGGGTGAATGTTTCTTCTTTAACTCCTTGGTTGTTGGACTTCCATACAGTTCGATTTTCTGGCAGTTCTGGTTATTTTTTGTTTTTAAATTTGTTGTTGTCCTTTTGGTTGTGTGAGGAGGCGATGTGTATCTAGCTATGCCTCCATCTTGGCCAGAAGTTCCTATCTTATAGTTTTTAGTTTTTCAATGAGAATTAGGCTAATTCATGCTTAATGGTTAGCATTCTTACTGACCAAAGATAATTTTATTTTTAAATAAATAGTGTTCATATTTCCAGACTTTGTTCTAAGTGATTAATAAATATTCATAATCACTCCACAAGGGTAGATATTATTATGATTTCCATTTTACAGTTGAAGAAAATAAGACAAGTTAAGTAACGTACTGAAGGTCACAGACCTGGTAAGCATGAGAGATTGGGTCAAATCCAGGAGGCCTGGTGCCAGAGACAACCCTCTTAGTTACTAATCTGTAACATACTGATTACCAACTTTGAAATACTTCCAATATTAAGTGTTTATTAGCCAATCATACTTGAAAGATGTGCTTTCCCAGAACTTCAGAAACAAGAAATGCAGTCATACCTCAGTACTTTTCAGCTTCAGAACTCATCAAATTCTTTACTCATCACATTTTGATGAGAAAAAGTGTTTCAGCACTTAGCACTTGATTAAGACTCATAGCAATTGCTAGAACTTGTATGAATCACAAGGCTGCCCTGTAAGAGAAAATGCTTTATCACTCGTCTGGTACTCATCAGTTTTGGCACTTGTCATGTGTTCTTGAATGAATTAACAAGTACCACTGTAATAAGGTACTGTTGTAGTTGGATATGAACAGATTGTGCATGGATTTAATTAGCTGTGAATATGCCCTGCTAGATGCACAGAGATTGTAGAGTGTGAATTTTCTTGTCAGCCACCACTTTCTTTGCACTAGAGTGTGTGGGCATCAGTTTCCCAGATGGCTCTTATTCCTTTCTTCTCTTTCCATTTACCCTCTTGGATCCTTTCTGGCCTGACTTGCCTGCCCTACACTTCCAGGTATCTCTGGATCCTGAGGTTCCAAACTCATGGGTTTCCTTCCTTTGTCAATGTTTTCAGTGTGGATTGCCCCTCTCCCAACCTTTCTCTCTGTATCTTCTATCTCCACCCTGCTCAGGCTCCCATTCGTACCCATTCCTCTCACTGTCAGCACAGGACTTGACCTCATCATTCTCAGGAGAAATAGAGGCCATTGTACACAAACTCCATGGCTCACCTTGCCCCATCATGTTGGCATATGCACAGCAGTCTGCAGAGGTCCTTCCTCCTCTTCAAAGCTTCACTGCCCTTGTGCTCCTCAACTCATTGTTTCACCTGTGGGGCCTTCCTTTGTCCATGATTCTCCCTTTTTCTCTTCTGCATCTTTCTTTTTGTCAAATTTTCCCTGTCATAAAGCAAATGCTGTCTCAACCCAGCAATGATGAAAGATGTCAACTCTTTCTCCTCTCTGTCATCAACACAAATCTTGAAAGAGATGTCTCTCCTATAGCTTGTGTAATCCACTGTTCAACTCTTGCAGTCTATTTGGCTTCTTTTCACAACACTTGACTGAGTTGCTCTCCTGGTGGTCATCAATGGTCTGTTAATTGTTGTAAAAAATATCATTTACTCAGTCATCACAATTGACCTCTCAGTGAGACCCTGCATGGTCTGGCCCAAGGCCAAATCTCTTGCTTCATTTCCTATTGCATTCCCCTTAACATACCACAACTACATTGGCCAACCTATTGGTCTGCAAACAAGCTGGCAGTGCTGTTTCACGGTCTTTGCATGTGCTGGTGCCTTGCCTCCAGAACACTAGTCTTTCAGATATTTGTAT
This sequence comes from Tonatia bakeri, assembly GCA_004024845.1. Classification (NCBI taxonomy): domain Eukaryota; kingdom Metazoa; phylum Chordata; class Mammalia; order Chiroptera; family Phyllostomidae; genus Tonatia; species Tonatia bakeri. Next base: position 6,672 of record PVIA01001027.1, read on the forward strand.
TTCTCCTTTTCATTTGGATCTCTGTGTACATGTCACTTCTTAAAGAAGCCCTCCCTGAAAACACTTAACCTAAAATATCACCTGCTTTCCTCACCACTTCCAATCCTTTTACCTGCTTCAGATTTTTCCATAGCTTATTATCACTGTATCAGTACCTACCTGTTACTTGTCTCTTTCCCCTAGAATATAATTCCATGTAGGAAAGGAATTTCTTTTTTCTTTTTCTTTTTTTCTTTCAGGTAAATTTCAGCATCTATAATAGTACCTGGAACATAGTAGATATCTTATCAGTGTTGGGTTGAACAAATTTGAATGCTCCTCATCTCTTAGCTTCTGTGACACCACACTTTCTGGTTTTACTGTCTCTCTGACCATACATTCTTTCACTTGCCCTTAATCTTCTTCATTCATCTTGGACTTCAAAGTTTTGTTTTCAGTCTTTTTTATTCCCTGCTCTCTATCTTGCTTTTGGGGAATCTCATCAATTTTGGTGCTTTTGGCACTCATGTAACTGGTGAGGTCTCTCCTAGGTCTTTATCTCTTGGACTTTTCTACCAAGAGGCAGATCCATATCTCCAACAGCCTACTGTGTACCTCCATTCAGAGATCCCTCAAACTTAACACGGTCAAATTGAGGGCTTATTATCCTCCCTTCAGATTTCTTTCTTTCCTGCCTCAACTAGTGGTATTGCCACACACCTGGTTGCCCAAGATACTAGATGACTTCAATATTAGTAAGGAAGTCAGGAGACCTGCAGGTCTTATGGAAAAATAGATGAAATTAGAATTGGGGAAACCCATATTTTCTGCTTTTATTCTGGGGACCTCAATGACTGCATTGAAGAGAATGCCGTGAGTAACTTAGGCAGGGACATAGAGAAGAGGGGTTTGGGGGGAGAAGTTTAGTTTTCTTGAACAATAATTTAGTTGATTGAACAGAGATATGAAGGAATGATATGAAGAAAAAAGAATAGGAGAGGGAGAAAGGCAGAGAGACAGAGAATTAGAGATGAATGAGAATCTTTTGTGGCCTTTCCTCTGAGGCACTGAGATTCTGAAAAATCTTTGTTTGGCATAAGGATATAACTCAATTGATTAAAATGCGGCCTTGCATTTCTTTCTTCCTGCCCTTGGCTTTTCTTCCAACTAGCCACGAGTCACTGCATCTTTAGGAGCATATAGTCAGGTGAAATTGAACAGACAGAGTAGCCCAGAAGAAGGACTGATTTAACTCCCTCTTGTGCATTTTGGTAAAGAGGGGGTGAAGGTCTTTTGAATGAATTAAACTTGGATTCTAGAGAGAATGATCAATGATCAAGGAGTCGCCTCTGATGAGGCCAAGATCTGAAGGCAATAGTCCTTAATATTGTCCCACGTTGGTGTCCCGGGGCAAAGCAAGGGCCTGTCACAACCATACACAAAAGCTACCTCCACCACTGGGGTACTCCACCACTACCTCCTCCACATTACTCATCAATCAGGACCTTTCCATAAGTGGAGGTTGTGTCTGTCAATGTGCTGTTCTGTCTCAAATGACCTTCCTTTCCCCTTCCTTTTCCTCTGACTCTTGTCACTCTTTTTAGTTCCCTTTGCAATGGAGGTCTTACAGGTCTCAAAGAATGTGCATATTTCTATTATCTCATAAGCAATTTAACTTACAATATGCTTACTAAACTATGAGTTCCTTTAAGAGTATACTTTGAATTCTATTCTGGGTATTCCCAGCAAGAAGCACAGAGCACATGTTAGGTGCTTAATAAATGTTTGATGAATATATAAATGAATGAATACCTGTAAAACATTTAATGGTGCTGCAGCTGTTGCTGCTGTCACTCCTCATGCGTCTTGGTGGATTAAAAATTTTTTTTTCATTGACACTATTTCTACTGAGAAGTAAACAACCCCTTTTGCCCTTGGGAGATTCCAAGGGCATCATTTGTTACATGGTACTCTGTAGAGCATGCAAGTAATGTTTTATTCATTGTCCTTTCACTTTCTTAATTTTAAAAAAGGATTCTGCTTTGTATTGAAATCCTCCTCTGATGGAAAATCTATACAAAAGACTTTAATTCTTGCTAATGATTACAGAAAATTTCACAAAAGGGTTTACTTTATGCTGGCAACTGTGCTGGACCCTTTCTAACACATTTTACCATTTAATTCTTAGAGTAATCTTCATTTAAAAAATGGATTATTTTCCATCTTGAAATGAGGATACTGAGGCTTAGAGAGATTGAGTGATTTTCCCAAGACCAACTTACTAATAAGGGGCAAAGTCAGAATTCAAAACCAGATTCATCTGAATGTAAAACATCTATGCAATGAGGAGCCCAGAGGACTTTTCAGAAGGCCCTTCTGACTCCTGCCTGGAGGGTGGTTCCAAGGGCAGAAGGTCCCTAGCTAGAGGGGCAAGTATGAGTGCATGGCTGTGGTTCCTGGGAGACATGACTAGCACTTCAGATGGAGTGATTGTGGTCATGGAGAGAAGCAGATAGATTGAAAACATATTTATGATGTAAAATTTGAGGAATATTGTAATGGCTTAGATGTAAGAGTTTAGGTGGAGGAAGACTTACTGGTGACATTCTAGTTCCTGGTTGGTTGCCTGGGAATATGGAGGCACCACCATTAACTTAGTAGGAAATATTAAAAAGGGGACAGGGATTGGCGAGTAGATAATATAATTCAGTTGAGGGGTGTTGGGTGTTATGTACTTGAGGGTTGTAAGTGGACTTCTAATAGACATTTGTATACATGAGTCTGAAATTCAGAGGGAATGCCTTATATCTTCTATATAGTCATTTGTATTGTGTAATTATTTGATTTAAAGTTCTTTTTAGTTACCAAAAGTTTTCTATTTAGTGGTCAGAGGTAATCAAGGGGATGTCTACTAATGAATCAGAGCCCCTTAGGAAAACCTGTTCTATATTATCCTATTAAATGGTTGGGAGAGGGTTTCAATTTTACTATATTTTTCCACTGCCTGAAATCACTCTGCATCCTTAAACATTTTGTATTGAATACTGCTCATTGTCAGGAAACTAATGGCTATTTGTATCACTTCTACTCTTACATCTCAAAGTTTTTTCAGTTGTCAGATGAACTATCCACCTCTGGGAGTTATCTTCAACTGTCCCTTTGAAAATACATGTTATAATAATATATATTTTTCTTCCAAACCACAATATATTTTAGAAAAATTACTATTTTTCCCTTCAATTAAGCCTTTTTCCCTTCAATATTGTCTTATTTATAATCCTGGACACAAATAAAAAATACTGCAATTAAATAAACCCTGGGAGTACCAGCTCTGACTATCTCACCTAGGAGACTGTAAAATACTCTAAGACAAAAGGAAATATAGGATAGTAGTGAGTAATACAAAAGCATTATCTCACTGAACAAAGGGAAGAGAACATGCAAACCAAAATGAGCCAACTACAGATCATCCCCTTAAACTGGGTGTCCAGTATAGCTTGCTTGATGTAGGTAAACTGCTGTAATGAATTTTGGTCTCCCAGCATCTGAATACCTTTCATATATTTGTGAATCACTCCCAACCCTACCATATAATAAAGAACTGGAACCTGTTTTCCTAGGGAAATGGAAAACATCACGCTTGTTCTCCCAGACACTTGAATTTATGGTGTAGGAACATGACGCAGGCCCTGGCAATGAGTGATAGCTACTCCAGGCTTGCAGCTGGATGCTGGTGATGTGGAGAGGCAGGGACTGTGTGGATTTCATGCTGGTGAGAGTGGCAGCAGCAACATTCAGTTTTCAGAGACTTCAGAATGTAGTTCTGGGATTATGATGCTATGTTCACTGTCTGTGTGTGGGTAGTGCATGTTGTAGAATCTGTGTCAACATCTGGTGGCACTGGTGTCTTCTCAGACCAGGTCTGTGCTATGTGATTTTGTACACTACTTTTGCCTGCAAAGTCTCCATGCCAAGCCCTCCTACAATTTTGTGAGCTACTCAGTACCCTTTTATTTATTCCATTTTCTGCTCACATTAGCCAGAGCTGCTATCTGTTGCTTTAAACAGATTGGTGCATCCAAATCTATGTGATATACTAAATTTTAAGGATTTCCAACACTCTGCCCTCCTACTGCTTCTCTCCTAAAATGTCTTTAGAATGAATTTCATTTCCCCTTGTATTGTAGTTACATGTTTTTTTAAACCAGATTTTTGAGAGCAGAAACTATATCTTTCTTATTCATCTTTGAAGCTTTCTGCTAATGCCTCATCCCAAATGCCTTGCACATAGTAAAGACTATTTATAAAATTGACTTGAGCAAGCTGTAAATACACCAGACCTTTATAGCTGAAAGAAAATAACATAACCTAATCCCTTTCTTAAGAGTGGGATGTGGAACTCTGAAACACACTGGAGAGAACAGTCAAAAGGTATCTTTTATGGTCAAGATTTAGACAGTGATGCACTCCCTCTAAGGTTTCACCTGTTAATAGCCTGGGCCACTGGTCAGTAACAGCCAGAGCAATGGTGGTTATCGCTCCTGTAAGAATTTCCCATTAGAGTGTATTCACTGAGCAATAATAGTGAGCATCTCAAAGCCTACTGGTCTGCTGGTGAGTTATTGTAGTGGACCCAATACAATTCCTCTTTTCAGCAGGGTGGAGCAAAGCTTCCTTCCCTGTTAAAGAAAAAAAAAGTAGTCCATAGAATCAGCAACATGTGCACTATATTATTGTCTTTCCTTTTATGGATATGAAAAAAAAACTAAATTAAATTTTTCTTATATACACATGTCTACCAGCATAATATTTTCATAACATTATTGGTTATACCCATAAAATAGTACCAGCAGCAATATTTCACTGCCATTTGGAATGAGTCTGGGGCACAAACTTTTGCTAAGTTTTGTTCCTTAAACCTGAAATTAACCTTAGATCTAGCTCATTTTAGAATGAACATGAATTGAACTTCTTTCCTTATAACCCCATGTCTGTGAAGTTAATTATCAGCATTATCGCGTATTTGTTTTGCAGTTTGAGTTGTGGTCTTAATCCCTTCCCAATGCTCTCATTTTAAAGACATGTAAATTCCATCACTACCCTTTTCTTACCTATATATCAGGACTCAGCAAAGAGCATTATATAATACACATGTCTTATACTCTAAAAATAATTGTACTTATTTTGGTGGAGAAAGGTCCTGCAGAAGATTCTCAGAGTAAAATAATTGCTAAGCCACACATTCACATTTGTCCTAAAGAGCTAATGTACAACATGACTATAGCTCACCCAGCCGTATGACATAGGAAAGTTGTTGAGAGAGAAATACTAAGAGTTCTCATCATAAGGAGAAAATTTTTTTCTTTTTTTAAGGTATATTTTATTGACTATTCTATTACACTTGTTCCCTTTTTTTCTCCCTTTTACCTTTTTTTCTCCCTCCACCCTGCACCCCCCTCCCTCCAGCATTCTCCCTCTCTTAGTTCATGTTCATGGGTCCTACATATAATTTCTTAGGCTTCATTTCCTACACTATTCTTAACATCCCCCTAATTATTTTGGGCCTACCAATTAATTATGCTTCTTATTCACTGTACCTTTCCCCCCCATTCTCCACCCCCACTTCCCACTGATAACCCTCCATGTGATCTCCATTTCTATGATTCTGTTCCTGTTCTAGTTGTTTGCTTAGTATTTTTGTTTGTTTATTTGTTTGTGCTTAGGTTCAATTGTTGATAGTTGTGAGTTGTCATTTTACTGTCCATAGTTTTGGTTTTCTTCCTTTTCTTAGATAAGTCCCTTTAACATATTATATAATAAGGCCTTGGTGATGATGAACTCCTTTAAGTTGACCTTCTCTGGGAAGCACTTTATCTGCCCTTCCATTCTAAATGATAGCTTTACTGCTAGAATAATCTAGGTTGTAGGTCCTTGTTTTTCAAGAATTCAAATACTTCTTTCCAGCTCCTTCTTGCCTATAAGATTTATTTTGAGAAATCAGCTAGTCTCATGGGAACTCCTTTGTAGGTAATTCTTTCTCTCCTGCTGTTTTTAAGATTCCCTCCTTATCTTTAATCTTAAGGTAATTTAATTATGATGTGTCTTGTTGTATTTCTCCTTGGATCCAACTTCTTGGGACTCTTTGAGCTTCCTGGACTTGCATGTCTAGTTCTTTCACTTGATGGGAGAAGTTTTTCTTCATTATTTTTTCAAATAAGTTTTCAATTTCTTACTCTTCCTCTTCTCATTCTGGCATCCCTACGATTCAGATATTGGAACATTTAAAGTTGTCCCAGAGGTTCCTAAGCCTCCCCTCATTTTTTTTCTTACTTTTTGTTTCTTTATTCCATTCTGGTTAAATGTTTTTTTCTTCCTTTTGTTCCAAATTGTTGATTTGGGTCCCAGTTTCCTTCCCTACACTTTTTCTTCCCTGTACATTTTTCTTTATTTCACTTCATATAGCCTTCACTTCTTACTTTATTTTGTGATCATACTAAACCATTTCTGTGAGCATCCTTATTACCAGTGTTTTGGACTCTGCATCTGATAGGTTGGCTATCTCCTCATTGCTTAGTTCTTTTTCTGGAATTTTGATCTGTTCTTTCATTTGGGCCATATTTCTTTGTCTTGGCATACCTGTTACTTGCAAGGGGCAGAGCTTTAAGCATTCACTAGGGCAGGGCAACCAATGTTGCTGCTGCAGTGTGGCACTGTATATGGGGGAGGGATGAGAGAGGGAACAATATCTCTTGCTTGGCTCTCGTCCAACTTTTAGTTACTTCCCTTGCTTCCCACAAGTGGATTATGCCCTTTCAGGTGCTAATTTCTAGGTGGGTGGGCTTGTGTACATTCTAGGGTCCTGTGGGCCCCTCCAACCAACTCTCCTGTGAGACTGGGAGTTTCTCCCATCACTGCAACCCCCACAGGTTTTTACAGCCAGAGGTTTTGAAGCTTTAGTTTCCCATGCTGGAACTTTGGGCTGTGTGGGTTGTCTGACTCCTCAGTTGTTCCTCCCAGCTTATCTGCACACAAACATGGGACTGCCCGGTCTACCAGCTGCCGCCTTGTTGCACATCCTCACCACCCCAGCTTCCTGTTTCTGCCCCTCTTACCAGTCTGGATGAATGTTTCTTCTTTAACTTCTTGGTTGTTGGACTTTCTTGCAGTTCAATTTTCTAGCAGTTCTGGTTGTTTTTGTTTTTAAATTGGTTGTTGTCCTTCTTTTGGTTGTGAGAGGAAGAAAAGTGTATCTACATATGGCTTTATCTTGGCTGGAAACCTTTTTTCTTTTATCTGTATCTATATGAGAATATGGATGTTAGCTTAACCTATTGTAATCATTTCACAATATATGTAAATCAAACCATCATGCTGTATACTTTCAATTTATACAGGGATGTATGCCCATTCTTTCCCAGTAAAACTGGAAAAATTCATTATCTTTAAAGCAAGAAAAGTAACAGGTGAATTTATTAAATATTTAAGTGTCAAGCAATGCAGTCTTAAAAAAATATATAAATATAATTTATTTTCCAAAAGTACAGCTAATATGTCATGTAATATAAGAAAAAAATTGCACAATATCATACTCCTACCACTTTTACCTGTTGCTCACCACTGCTATTGCCCATGTGACTTAAATTCACAAAACTCTGCCATAAAATGTGCATCCTTTCTCAACCTACTGATTTAGCAACTCCAATTCTGCTCTAGCTATCCCGTATGAAAAACAAGAAATCAATTGTTGTGATGATTTAAAAATGGAATTAAGTGAAGTGTACACGTTCATGGTCAAAAAGAAAAAAAAGAAAGAAAGAAAGAAAGAAAGAAAGAAAGAAAGAAAGAAAGAAAGAAAGAAAGAAAGAAAGAAGAAAGAAAGAAAGGAAAGAGAAGAGAAGAAAAGAAAAGAAAAGAAAGAAAGAAAAGAGAAGAGAAGAAAAGAAAAGGAAAGAAAAACTGGAACAATTCTAGCTCCCCCCTCTTCCTCATAGCCCAATTATTAAGTGTAGTATTGTGTAGTAATTAAAACTATAACTTCTGATTGCAGATTAATACAGATCAAATATCAGCTCTTTTATTTAATGGTTTTGGACAATTAAAATAACCACACCCTAATTCTTCATGTGTAAAATCAATATAATAAGCTACCTTAGTTTTGTTGTAAGGGATAAGTCAATTTTTACATGTGGGGACTTAAAACGTGATTCTTAATAAGACTTCAATAAATGTTAGCTATTATTATCCAATTTTCCTTTTATTTATCTCATTTGAAACTACAAAGACAAGGCCATTCACTAGGTCCTCTAAAACTATAACTATTGGAATTTAAAAGGATGCAAAATTGGAATTACAGCATGTCAAATATTTTAGACTTGGAAGAAGACTTAGATATTAGATGTTTTCATTATCTACCTGAGAAGGATCTCATTGCCCAAGGTCTCACAATATGTACAAGTTTCAAGCCCAATAAGATTCTGTGAATTTAGAGGACACACAAGCACAAAGAGTTAGTCTACTATAGAAAGAGGTAAGATTAGATGGTTATTCAAAATAATTCTTACAAAGTAAAATACCTATATAAGGGAATAAATTTTATTTAACTGGATTTCATAGGTAACTAACATTTTATTTATTTTTCTTAGATCTTCCTGGAGAGACATGATGATCTTAGATTTCCTGTTGCCTTGTCAGCCAACACTTTATCAGTGTGATTATCCTAAAAGCTTTTTGAAGGATTTGGAGGAGTTTTTGGCCAACATAATCCTCTACAACATTAACATTTAATACCATGTTTATGATGTGATGAATGCACAAAGCCTTTTAGAACTATATAAAGGACTTTTTTTTACTTCAGTTTCATTGTAAAATAGTGATGATAATAATACATGTCTCATAGGTTTCTTTCTCTCTCTTTTTCAGTTCTGTTCTCATGAAGTTTTAGTCTTTTTCTTATTTTTCAATTTATTTAAAAAATGTTTTAATTGCATTTTTTCCATTACCATTTAGCTCTTTTTCTTGACTATTAAAAATGTGCATCCAACACAATGACTCAGAGTGTACTGCTCCCTAGAAAGACACACATATCCCCTTTTCCAGGGGGCCCTTTGCAACTGGTACAGAAGAACATGACTATCAGTAATGTCAAGGGAGTTGATTATCCCCAAATTTCTTAAAGCTAGTTATCAACTGGAAATAAATATTTATTAAAAAATATTACACTCATTTTTAAACTAACACTTTGATCTTAAGAGTTTATTAATCTGGTTATCAGATCAAATGCTACCTCCTAAGAGAGACCTTCCTTAAGCATATTAACTAAAGAGTCCCCTCCCCCAATCACTCTTTCTTCTTATCCTTCTTTATTTTCTTCATAGTTTATATCAGAAGTTATATTAGCCACTTCTTTTTATTTGTCTCACTCTCTCACACTAGATGTAAATTCCATGAGGGTATATGATATCTTATTTAACATTGAATCCCTGTGTACTAGAGCCATGCTTAGCACACAGGGTCTCTCAGTGAAACCATATTTGTTTGAATGAATACATAAATGAAGGTCTTGATGAAGAAGTTTGTCCTGAGTGCATAACAAAGGCAGTTGAAGAACATTGTGCAACAAAGTTATATGACCAGACTTACATGTCAGAAAGACTTACATGTTAGAAAGACACTCTGGTAGCTTTGTGTACTTTCCATTAGCAACCAGGAAATTAAATTTACCTTTGGACTTAAATGAGAATCCTAGCAAATGTCATTTGGGACAAAGAAAACCATGAGACTTGAAGAAATTGGAGACTACAAGAACAAGAAAAAGAAAGTAAATAAGGAAGGAAAGAAGGAAGGGAGGGAGGAAGGGAGAAAGAAACTGTAGAAAGAAAAAGTTTGTGAAGACAACTGCCTAGGAAAATTAACTCCAGACATTTGAACAGGTATATCTCAATGACAAGGGAGAGACTTGGAAAGGCAATGAAGCTTAAATGGACTAAAAGAATTTCCTGGCAAGAGCTTTCGGTTATGAAATGTTCTACCTCCAGAGATTAATTTGAGCCCTTACAATGTCATTTTCAGAGCTGCTCTACCATTTTTTTACCTATGTTTTTTGTAAAATTTCATACTTACACATGGATGCAATGATCCAGGAAGTTGTCTGTAGCTTGGGAACTCTATTAAGCCCTCCCAGATCCTATATAAGCACCAAACAAACTTCTGGTTGGATTGAGGGTGGGGATCATGATGATTTGAGGTGTTTTTTTTGTGTGTTTCAATGTAATAATGGTGGCTGCCCACTGCAGCAAAGAGAAGCAGGGCCTCTTAGGACGCTGGATTCAATTCCAGAATCTCAGGTGGTGAAGAGACGAGGTCACATAATTAACTCTGAGTTAATGGAAGTAGAACTGTGTCATGAGTCACACCAAACAGTAGATCTTTTAAAAACTGCATATAAAACTGGGCTTTAGAATGCCCTGAATGACTTCTTTGGCAGAGGATTTATGTCTTATTTGCTTTGCTTAAGCTAACAGTAAAATTATCTGTGTGCTGTCTGCATTTGAAAGATGTTTGGCAGCAGAAGAGTAGGAGAAAAGGAAAAGAAAGGTATAGGGGGAGAAAAGTGACCAAGAAGCGTGCTGGCTGGCTGAGAAGTTCAGGCTGGGGTCAATATTTGCCACATGGGCCTGCATGGTGCAAAACCTTTATGTGCACAAGGAAATATATAATTAATTAATATAATTAACTGCACCAGGACAGTAAAGTCAGCATATAATAAATATTTGTTGAAAGAATAAAAGAACTTTTTCTGATTTCTAAAGTAATGACTCCTTATTTCATTGGAAAATTGTAGAAGGTTTATTCAATATTGTTTAATTTTTTATCAGGTGCTATCTTGGTAAGAAGGCACAGAGATTCTCATCCTTCTTGATTTTTTTCTTTTCATCAAATTTAACCCTGGGAGAGTAAAAGAAAACGTTTTTAAGTCTTAGTACAAACCAGCTGTTAGAACGGAACTTAACATTTCAGTTTGAACCTCTGTGCCACTGCTATTTTTGAAATGCAATGTGTGATTGGCTTTTAAGTATATGTTTAAAAGGCCTCTTTGAATGGTCAGTACAAAATGTATATACTTGGTTGTCACTGATAAAACTAGAAGCCCAATCTCTATATGTCCTGCTGATTCTGACTAGGGTCAGGGCTATTACTCTCAGCCAGCCTTATCAGAAGAGGGTGTTATGGCCAACTGTCTAGGACAGCCTGAGGCAGCAGGACACAGCCAGCTCACACTGCTGTAGTCATACCTGTTGGGGTCCACCAACAAAGGCTTCTGGATCTCAGAGGACCTGTGGCTATCAGAAAATGTGGTGAGAAACTTGAAGCCTTAATCTCTTCATTTGTAGGTTTCCTCCATTAGCTTTTGCACTGGATCTCAGTAGGACAAAGATGTTAAAGATTGCTGGTGTTTGTATAGGGATGGTGTGAATCTAGAATCCATGTGAACAGACTAGTCTTGAAGAGAAGGTGTTTTGCATCCCCATCACCAGAAGACATAGGCATCTGTTCTAAGACATTGTGTCTCTGATATCTTGCATACATCTCCTATATGGAAGTATACGAACTCTCTTTATCGAAGCAGTGGAATATGACCCAAGGAGGGTGAAGACACACAGGGAACAATTCTGACTGGACACCACACAACCACCATAGAGATATCTACACTTCTTAAAATTGTGCTCTAGCAGCCATGTAATAGAAAATTTAAAGAGCTCATTTAAGAACACTTGTCATAGAGTACTCTCCTTTTTTCACTTCCAAATTGCTAAGATGGTAGAGAAAGCAAACCCAAGTCTAGGCCATTCTGTGACATTATGTTTTTATGTCAAGAATGCTGGTTGGTGGACCTCATTGCTAATAACATAAGGGCTACATATTATTGGTAATTGTTTTTGGATGCGTGTAACAGAAAGTTGACCTCAGGGGGTTAACACAATAGGATTTTCTTTTCTTTACAGACTGGAGTTTGGAGGCAGAGAGTCTAGTGCTGTATGTCATCAAGGACCTAGGCTTCACCTACTATTTAACTTTCTTCCTCATGCTCATAAAACAGGTATTTCTTGTTAAGCATTACATCCAATCTCATGAAGAGACGGGGGAGGGGTGGAGTAAAGGAGGGTAGATAAAGGATAAGAGAGAGATACCAGGTGAGTGTGACCCTTTTTATTAGGAAAATAATATTTTTCTAAAATCTTAACTAAGTAGATTTTTACTTCCATATCTTTAGTCAAATAGGACCAACTAACCACCATTAACAGCAAAAGAAGTGGGGGAATGAGTATTTTTTTTTGTCTTTTCAAACATCTTCACAATTCTGTTGGTAAGAAATATGGGGAGCATTTTGTCAGTATGGATATTAGTTAGACAATTTGTGTTTGCCTCAAGCAGTAACATGTGGGATACAATTTATTTCTAAATTCATCAAAAAGTTTTTACTCCAAATGATTTATCAGAGAGGTTTTTCCAAGATTTAATATATGAAGCAAACAGATAACCAGATTCTGACAAATTTTGGTGAAACAGTAATGGTGTGAAAATCAGTCCAGTCTCAAGGCCTTGTTTGTTTTTCTCTCCTACTAGAGTGTGAGCTCTGATGGGGCAGGCAGTGGGAGAGGGCAGGGTGTATATTTTTCTTCTTCACTTCTTTTTCCTCAAGCAGAACACATTTAAGGAGTGAATGAATGAGTAAAAATAGACTCAGGATTTGACACCATCACCAAATAAATGCTACACAATAAGCTTTTCTTTAAAAAAAAAAAGGATTTAAGGAGGTGAAGAATTGTTATTTCTTTAAGGTGGTTGCTCTGAGAAATATATACATTCAATAGCTGAACAGATAGCTTAATAGGGAAGGTATCATTTAACATACTGAAGACAAGATTGAAAGCCCTCATGAAGGGTTTTTCAATAATGTAAAGGACCCAAGGATATAGAACAAAAAGAGTTGAAGCACAATAAAATTAGACTAAATATTGATAAATAGTGAAGGTTTTAAAACTCTCAAATGAGTGGATCAGGTTTCTTTCTCTAGGGGGTTTTAAAAATAAGAGAGTCTCATCTGTGGGAGGTGGCTTGAGCACAGCCCAGGAGGAAACAGACCATGTGGTCTACTTCTTTAAGTGTGCCTTTGAGCTTTATAATCTTTAAACTCTTAGAATTCATTATCATGTCTGCTTATTTACTTCAAAATAACAACTGACACTTCGCAATTTACAAAGTGCTTTCACACATAGCCTCTCATGTAATTCTCACAACCGACTAATATATTATGCACATTTTCAGAAGTAAATAACAAATCTAAATTTTGAACCAAGTTCTTCTTGATCTGAATTCAATGCTCTTTTCTAACATCTCATCTACCTCTCTGTTCCATGAAGTCATGCTGTGGCTGAAGAACTGGTAAATTCACTGTCTTCTGCTTCAAACCTGCTGCTTCACCTTTAGTCCTGGTCTTGGTTGGTGGAACCACTTTCTAGTTGCCATCGGTGGGGACCTAGGAGTCAAACTAGACTATTTTCTCTCCCATGTCTGCTCAGTCATCAAGTCTTATTGATTTTTAGCTCCAAAACATACAGTATCTCAAAAATTGTCCTCTCTCCATCCCACCACCTTTTAGTTTTGTCTTCACGATGATGTATTTGAATTATGAAAATAATTTTGCTCTTCCTAGATTTTCTTCTTTTAACATTGCTTCCTAAACTCCAACCAAGGACCAACATGAAAAGCTTTAAGCAGGAGAGTAAAATAAGCATATTCTTTTGGAACCCCCTTGCCTGGAGCCCTCCATCATCTCCCTATCTCCTACTGCAGTGCTGCCTATATCTCAGTCATTTCCATAGTCCTTTCATATTGTTTCTATAGTCTTACACCACTGAAAAGAATAGCTGGTCTACTGCTGAAAAGGATACATTGATATCCATACTATTCAATATATGAGAATCCATGTGCCCAACCCATGTTATGTGTTCCTTCCAACCTTCCAAAGAGTTGTAGGAGAATTTTCAGTTGTTCAAGAGCTGGAACTTCTTTGCCAGAACACTGGGCCTGAGTACATGGAGTCCAGGTAGGATGGATCACCAGAACAATAACTGTTTTAGTCTATCCAAGGCAATAATATCCACGAAATCATGAGTTTGATGTGCTAGCTATGTTCCCCCCACCAATATACATTAACATATGTATATAACTATGTGGATGCAAAGGGGTTCTATAGAAAGTAACTTCACAGGATGATCTAATCATACATTCCTAACTGGACGGGTAATGGTGGGTAGTCATGCCCCAGGCTTACAACTTCTTTAGTAAAATGCCAATTTTTGCTTTAAACAAGCCCTGTCCCTTGTTTCGGTGCATCTAGGTTAACACGTCCTAAAAGAGCACATAGTTTTATTAACTATCCTGTAATCCAATCCCTGACTTGATTTCTTCCACCTTCCTGTAATCTTCCTTATGTTTCCTCCTTAATTTCAAAAGCATAAAAGAAATGGCAGAACTGTCCTCCAGAGCATTCAAGGCCTTGCTTCCTGGCAATTGCCAATTTGGGCTCAAATAAACTCTGACAAAAATTCTGTACAAGTTTGGATATTTCTTACATAGGCAACTATTAAAATTTTTTGAAGTTTGTGTATTCCCTAAAATTACCTTATATTTGTGGTAAACCTTGTATACTTTTGAAAGCTTCTCATTATGAAATAAATGACTCTTTATGTTCTGGCTTCTATTTCACCCTGTAGCCTCATCTGCAAGGAGGTCACAGAGATTATTACCCAAACCAGAATAGTTTTGAGGGATATGCACACTTAACTTAGATGTAAATCCAGGTTTAAACTTTACCATCCCAGAAAAACCTGGGCATATGATCATTTTACTCATCTGCTTAATTCCTAATTTCCACTTTTTGCAGTTGAGCAACACCCAAGTATTTTCAGGTTTTGTACCCATTACATGATTCAGTCCTCTGAGTTTTTATACATCCTGTTCTTTTAACCTGGAAACCCTTTCCTACTTTTCTTCTGATATATTCACTTCCGGCTTTGGCTTCTCCAGGAAGTCTTTCGAGAATCCAGACTAGACCTAATGTTTGTTCCTGTATTTCCTGAGAATTCTGAATATATCTCTATCTCCTTTTTACATTAACGCACTCTCCAAAGCAAGTACCATGTCTTCCTGATTTTGTTCCTTACAGCACACAGGTGCATGTTCAAAGCAAATGTAGGTGATGTGTATGACTCACTATTGACCAACCTAGTGTAGCGATCACCCTGTTCTCCTCTAGTTAGCGCGGGAGTTAGCCCTTGTCTGACTGATGGTTCAGGAACCACCTGAAAGTGCTGTTCTTTTCTTTATTTACCTTCAGCATTGGCGCAGTAATAGAACATCACGGTGCTGAAGACCTGGCTTAGGGATTAGACATACCTGGTTTAGAATTCCTGCTCTGCACTTACCTAGCTTTGTGACTTGGCAAATTATTCAATTTTCCTAAGCCTCAGTTGTTTTGTTTGTCAAATCTGGATGATAATAAAACCTTCCTCATGGGAATGTTGTGACAACTACGTACATCTAAGGGCCAATTATAGTGCCTGTCGTGCAGGGTGTATTTAATAAATGTTTCAGGAAAGAGCCATGGGTGGAAACGGTGAAATTTTAAGGAAAGTAATATCTTTCTTCTGCTGGTTCATTACAGAAGCTTGGATTTTCAACGACATGGCTTGAATCAGAGTCCAGGCAGGACTCTGAAGGAGCATAGTACAAGTGCAGAGAATTAAGGCCTTAGTTCCATGTAGGCTTAGCACATGTTTCTTGATGTATAAAACTGAATCACTTAACAACTGATGTTCTTCTCCCACAATAGACACTGAAATCATCAGCTGCCCGAGTTCTGTTTGGAACTCTTGAAGCCACAACTGTGTACTTGAAAAATAGGTTATTAAATTCCTAATGCCATCTCCTCAAGCCCCATGAACAACTTGGTTAATTAATCAATCACACAATAACTAATTATTTGGCTAACCAAAGAATTATTATATGCTTATAATAGGACATGTGCTTGTGTATACTCCCATTATGTGTTAGACATTGTAATTTGTATGAGTACAAAGGGTAAAATGATGACAAAGTAAATATCTGGTGTTGGAGGTGCAAGTGGGTCAGACAGAGCTTTAATTTCATAGGCTCCATAAATGTAGCAGTCAGGTCCCTACAAAGCTGTGCCCAGGTGCTAAGGGAGCATAGGGAAGTGGTACCTAATCTCCCACAGGTGTGAGGATGGCATGTTATAAAGTTTTTCTTCAATGGGCATTATTGGTTGTGGATCGTCTGATCATCCAAGGATGAATTTCACAGGGCAAGAGCAAGGGCCTTTTCCACTGGGTCCTCTTACCTTGTAGTTTTAATGAGGCTGTGGGGGCATTAGCCAATTCCTGGGCATGCCTTTAGGGATTAGTCCTGTCTCTCTGCAACACTTCCTCTCCCCTCTCTTCGTTCCTCAGCACTGGGAATAGAGAGAACTGGGTATAGCAGGCAGGGAGGTGATTTAATTAGGTGATTTCTTCAATGCCAGAAAAAAAAAGACAAGTGGGAACCAATGCAGTGGAAGAAGTCTGAGCTTAAGAGGCGACAGGAGGGAGTTAAGTTCTGATGACACCAACGTTTCAGGCTGGGTGACCTGACAGTGCTGAATAGTAGCCAGATTTAGGGAATCACAGAAGGAGGAGGAGGACACTAAATGGGCGCTCGATCCTATTTTTAATGGGATATAATTTTTAACAAGAGCTGATCTTTCTGACTGTAAATGGCAATTGCTTTCTACCCAACGTTTTCACATTTTCTTCAGGTTCCAAACAAAACGAATACTGTCAAGCATGTCCTAGTACTACCTAAACACACTTGGCACAGAGTAAATTTAAACAATGATTAGAGAGACAGTACAATTGCAGTCTGAGCACAGCTCCAGTCAAGCTCTATCAAGTGTTAGCTAATGATTTCCAACCATCCATCAGTCATTTTCTTGTGTCTCTACGGACGTGTGTTTAAAAAATGACAGCGATTAAAACTGGCTGCTGCTGACTAATATCTGTTGTGCTATCCTTGACCAACTTCGTGGAATGTGAGTCCATAAAATGTTCTTTTAACATTCCCCTTGTTAATTATATAAAATAAACCTCGTCACATTGGTATATAGCCCAAAGATCATGGTTCTGGTTTGGAATAATTAGTAAAATGTCTGAACTATGGGCCCTTTTAAAACAATAATGGACATCACTGTGCTTACTCTGTGTTGTGTCTGTCAGAAATTATACAGCCCTGGCTTGTGTGTTTCAGTGGATTGAGCACTGGCCTGTGAACCAAAGGGTGATCGGTTTGATTCTCAGACAGGGCACATGCCTGGGTTGTGGGCCAGGTCCCCAATAGGGGGCGCTGAAAGAGGCACCACACATTGATGTTTCTCTCCCTCTTTTTCTCCCTCCCTTCCCTTCTCTAAAAATAAATAAATACAATTTTTTTTAGAAAACAAATTATATCAACATGTTTCTGGACAGCTATCCTAACCTAACACAGAAATAATAATAATAAATAATAATAATATATATAAATAAATAAATTGTATCAGGGCTATCCAACGTTTTGGCATCTCTGTGCCAACTGGAAGAAGAATAGTTGTCTTGGGCCACATTAAATACATTGAGATACCTGATCACATACACAAAAAAAATCTCATAATGTTTTAAGTAAATTTACAGTTTTGTGTTGGGCTGCATTCAGTCATCCTGGGTTGCAGGTTGGACATCCCTTAGACAATCACAAAATGTGTATGAAAGTAAGTGCTTCTAACATGTTTGAGAGCTTTGTTCTATGACATAGCCAAACACTCTCTTTGAAATGTTATTTATAGATTTCATTGCTTTGGAAATAACACTTTCACCTTTATTAGTATAAAATTAAATTGCGGCCCATATCTCAATATAATTTTATTGATTTTATCTTGAACAAATACTTATTGAGAATTTGCTTTATGTTCAGCCCTGTCCTCTGTCTAAGGGACATAGAGTAAGTTATATGTCCCAAGTTCCTGACCACATGGATCTTTTATTTATTTTGGCGGGTGGGGATGGTGAGATAGATTTACTACAAGAACACATTTTTATATCATGAAGTATCACAAACACACTAAATTGGGAGTTGGAAGAGGGAGTGCCTAGGGAAATGGGGCCACCTTATTGTGTTAGGCAATGTAGAGAGCATCTCTCTACATTGATGCTATTTGATCTAAAATCTCAGTGATGACAGGACAACCATCAAACTAATATGTGGGTGTGAGAGGACTCCAGGCAGAGGGGAGGACATGTGCAAAGACCTTGAGACCTGACAGAAAATGATGTATTCAAGGAACAGAAATGTAGCTTCCTGTGTGGCTAGAATACATTAAGTGAGAGAGAGGGAGGAGGAGATGAGGTCAGCGAGAGATTAAGCCTTCCACAATGCCTTTACAATGGAAAGACAGTGGTGGGTGATGTGATTTAAAGGAAACACTGAGATCACTCTGGCTGCTGTGTGGAGCATGGACTTTGAGAGACAAAAAGGAAACAGAAAACAATCAGGAGATGATGCATTATTCTAAGCAAGAGCTAACTGAAGCTTTAGAAGTTGGAGACTGTGATGAGTGATACATTGAAAGCTGGATCTACAGTACTTGCTGAAGGACTACATGAAGGATATATTAAAAAGAGAAAAATGAAGCAAGGCAATTTGGGGGTTTTAGTTTGAATAACTTCCCAGATGGTGGTGACATTTACTGAAATGGGCAACACCACTGGGAACTAAGTTTGGGAGATAAAAATCGAGACCTCAGTTTAAGACATCAAGTTTGTGGTAATTTTTTAGATATCCAAATAGAGATGTCTCATAGGTATTCATAAATATATGTCTGTGGCTCATGGCAGAGTCCAGGATTGGATATAGACTCAGAAAGCATAAGGATAGTGAAATGGTGGTGGGGCAGGGGCTGTAGATTTGCCATTCCTATAGGGTGAAAGGAGAGTTGGACTGGGAAGATAAGAGTAAGAGCTGGAAGAGTACAAAAAAGCATTTAGAGAGTGGCATGCATTGAGAGGTTGTACTTGCTATTGATGAAAATGATGCTGACATTAAGACCATGCATGGGAATGAGGTGCCCAAGCAGAGGGTGATGGGAATAGTGGTTGGTCCTCCAGGATATGTTGAAGTCACTGAGAATGACTGCAGGACCCTAGAGTAAATACTGGGTTAGGATCAAGGACAAAGGTCAGTGTGAGCACAGTGGGGTGGAAGAGGAGTTCCGATTGAGGAGCCCACGAAGGGTCACTTGGAGGTAAATGGAAGGAGTGGAGCCCCTGAGTGTGGCAGGACAGAGGCAGGTGGACGTACAGCGAGGCACATTCTCAGTGTGGGGCAGCGGCACAAACAGTGATTCGGCTGTGCCACAAGAGAGTGTCAAAAACAAAGTGCTACTGAACTCAGAAAACTTCAAATAACTGACAATGGACTTAATGAGGGAGGCTTTACTGCACGAAGCTGTTGCTGACCCGACCATTTACTCCCTCCGCAAACAAGTTAAAGCCGAGATGGCACAAATGTTGAAGGAGAGAGAATTTGAGTCACATAGGCACATTCTTGGTACCTCATTGACATGTTTGTGGAAATAATCATACATTTCCCATCTGCTTTTCAATTTCACGTCATGAATCTGGATCGTTTGTTCACAGATCCACTTCCTTTTCCCCACAGGCAGAGTTGTGCATAATTATACTGAACTTGAGTAGAAAACATGTGATTATGATTCCAACTTCAGCCGTAAAATTCTTCATTTTGGTATTGTACCCAACACTTGTAAGTAAGATTATGGGAATGAGAAATTACAGGGAAGTTTCAGCAATTGTGAAGCGAACAAAACCATTCACTGTTTCCACTGCTTGTATCCAGATGGAAACGCTTTTGGTTAAAGAGTCACCAGGATCCCATGTGTCAGGTGTGGTTAGGCTGGCATGATAGATTTCTAGCTGCCCTTGAGAGGAGACCGTCCTCTTCTCTGTGTAGATTTCCCTTTCCTTTTCACCTTCAATTGATCATAACAGCTGCAATAAAACTCACTTCACCTTAATAGAAACAAATCAGAGTGGCTCATTCTCTGTATTCCAGCTTCACTTGCACAAGTGCTGATTATTGATCTGAAAACATGCTATGCCTTACCCTGGTCATATTTAGTTTCATTTTCCTCATGCGAGTTTTAGTAACGGCTACTATTGCCTGCAATGGAATTGCCCTAGCAGAACAATATGATGGTGGACTGGTCAGCAAATCTATCCAGGGTCGACAATTTGTCACAGAGAAAATTGCAGAGGCCCAAGTGTGTTCACTGAACAGTTAGCTACTTGCGATTTTCTCCCTGATATATGCATTGGGCTTGCTGACTGTCATCAATAAATTCAATTTCTTCAGAACAGCTGATAATTATGCTATTGAAAAATTGATTTTACATAACCACATAACCACATAACTGAAGTTGATTTGGCTGTCATTGCTGAGAAGGGGAAAATGATAGTGGTTGTCACTGAATGCTGTGTGCTCCTGAAGGACTATTTCAGTGAGGCAAAGATCAAAGCCATGTAATTCTTTTTTTTCCAGATGATCCATTTTGCCAGCTCTTCATTGCGAATTGAGAAGAAACTATCTTGGAAGTGACAGCAAAATGATACCAAGGCCATGGCCACCTTCACATTCCTTTGTGATTTTCATCCTCTTCCAACCACAAAGGTTACAGGTTGATGAGGTCATTCTGCCAAAAGCAACAACCCCAGAGCTGATTCAAGATGGAAACATCCAGCTCTGCTGTCTGCCTCTTATGTTAGTGTGAACAATAAACGTGTTAATATTCTTTGCTAGTCAATAGGGGCTCTCGGAGTGTCCATGGGTCTCAAGCTCTCTGCAAGGGGCTGCAGTTCTGTGTGATTTGTGTGCACCTGGTTTCCATTTGTTTTTAAAGTGCCACAGGGATGCTTCCTGGGGTAGGCATTTCATTGTCAAGTAGACTTCTGCTTGGTTCCATGGCTGTCATGGTGTGTTATTGTGTCACCTATGCTCTTGCACAAACTGCAGACTGCGGGAGGAGACTTAACAGTTGAAATCCCAGGTGCCTTAACCTACAGAAGTGGAAGAAATTACTGGAGGGGTGTGCTAGCCCTCGCCTTACACTGCTGGGCAGACTCAGTGAAAATATTGGGGAGCCAAATCTTGCCTGGTAGTCCCATACAGATGTATAATAATTGAAGAACATTCAGAAATCATAGACATCACACTACAGGAACAAAAGATAAAACTGCTTATAATAACCTAGAGATAACCGGGTATTATTCCTGCTACTTTAATATTTACTCTGTACCCACACATACACAGGCACATACATATATACTCACACTTATTGTATCTATAATAATGGAGATACACAATTTTTAGACTATTTTTCCCATTAAAATATACTGTAAGTATGTATTTATTTATTCCACTTTAAAATATGTTAAGCATTTGGATATATTATAACTGGTTTTTTATCTTTACATAAATTGCTTGTCTTTTGTTCCCTTTGCTTTTTTTTTCCTCAGGAGTTTTGCAGTCATGCTTCTTATCTCTTTCCTTCTAGGGGTTAATTTTCTTACATATGTTTAATCTCTATACACCTCCCTACTCTAAACAAGGCATTTAACATCGGTTTTGCAAATTCTCTAATTTCCCCCATGCTGTCTTCAGATAACTTGAGATTTTAATTCTAGATAGTTATTTATCCCCATAGATCCTTTATTCTTTTTAGAAACTAATTTTTTAAATTTGTCTTAACTTTTATAATACATGTACATGCATTAAGAACATTAATAAATGTAGACAAAATTTTGTTTATATAGATATACTACTGAAAGTTCAAATTTCTATAGTTGGAAATTTTTCAATTTTAATATGTTTATTTCTTTTCATGTTTTGTAGTCAATTTTATCAAGGTATAATTCACAAATAATACAATTTACCAATTTTCAGTACAATGCAATGAGTTTTGGAAATACAAACTGTTGTGTAACCGGGAACAAAATGAAGACATAGAACATTCTCATCACTTCTGAGCACTTCCTAGGAATGTTTTTTGCTCAATCTTCTCCCTCTCCCTACGGTAACTTTCTCAGAAACCAAATAATCATATGTGCATAAGCTCTAGTTCTGGACTTCTATTCTGTTCCATTGACTTATTAATTTATTTGTACCATAATATCCTGACTACTACACTTCTATGGTAAGGCTTAGAGTCAGGTTATGTAAATCTTCTACACCTTTGTGTCTGGCTCCTGGATCCACTGTTCCATTAGCTTAGTAGTCAGCTTGTGACTGGACAGAGATTTACTTAAAGTCTTGGGACCAGAAAGTGTTCCAGTCTGTGCTGATGGTCTGTGTTTGTGTGCTGGGACACACCTTCAACACTCGGCCAGTTTACGGCTCTGCCTTCTCCTTCAGTTCCTGCTCCAGCAGAGCCTCGAAGTCAGGAGGGGGTAACCTTAGAGCCTTCTGAAGTCTCTCCTGAGCATACACACAGCCCTGAGCATGGTTTCTTTCTGTTTGGATTTATTATTATTTTGCAGAAGTACATTTAGGCAGAAGGGATGCCTTCTGAACTTTTGTATGTCTAGAACCGTATTCCTATATTTGCTCTGTTGTTTTCCCCAAACCAGGGTTTCTAATAAGCTTTCTAATTTGTTGACAGGCTTTTTTTTAATACCTCTTTAGAAACATTGTAGAGTTTTCTGGGGGTCGTTTTGGAATTTGAAAGTATATGTGTTCCATGAACCAAAACTCAATTGCTTTCATAGGAGGAGGTTACAGAAAGATGAGTTTTAAATCTAGCACTAGGAATTTTAAAAATATTGTAAAAAATAAATTTCCCCCAAAGGTCTTTTTGAGCTTGCAGTTACACGTGGGCTTTCTCTGATGTCTCAAGCCTACCTTGTCCCCAGTATTCCTGTTTACATCCCCCTTATTACTTTGAACTTCTTCATCTAGGCTGTTGATGGCTTTTGCTTACTTTTTAAGTATACAAATGTTCTGAAATTAAAAAATTTAATCTTCACTTGAAGATACATTTACTGATGTTTTTGGAGAGAGAGAGGAATAGAAAGAGAGAGACAGAAACATATCGATATATGAGAGAAACATTGATCTATTGCCTACTGTACATGCCCAGACTGGGGATCGAACCCATGACTTAGGTATGTGCCGTGATAGAAGATCAAGCCTGCAACCTTTTGGTGTATAGGACAACTCCAAACAACTGAACCACTCAGCCAGGGGTTGCTTACTTTAAGAAAAGTAACTATAACTAGTATACAATATTAAATCAGTTATATTAATTTTAAGCATATAATATTTTGAGTCTACATTTTTATACTTTATAGTGTGATCATCCCACTAAATCTAATAATCATCTGTTGTCATGCAGACTTATCACAATATTATTGACTATGTTCTTGCCTACTTTTGTAGGTTATTTTGTGTCCTATGAACAAAGCCTGTATTGCTTATTTGCAGTAATTTCTGCTATACATAGAAACACAGCCTGAAAGTTTTATTCTCCTTATAAAAAATTAAAGCTCAGAAAGTTACCTACTATAACATATAGGTTTTTACAGTTCAGTATACAAATGTTCTGAAATTAAATATATCAACTTCGCAGTTTCATCTAATAGAAAAATGTTTTGGGAAATAAACCCGGATTCCAATATACTTACTGATAAATATTATTGCCCATAAATATTAACTTGATGTTTAAATAGGCACAAAAGAATGATATTAGAATTGATAATGTATTACAGGGAACATTGCAATGCCCTTTTTCATTTTGCAAATTGTTCTCAGATTAAGCAATGTCATCAAAATTGAAGTCATCCTATAGAAGGCCACTACTGATGACTAAAAGCTGTTCAAACAGCTCTGCCCCACTATACTAGGTTAAAACAGCTTTTAACCTAGTATGGCTGCTGGTATACAGCATAGAAATGGCGATTCCTCCCCCAACATTCGGCAGGAAAGAGAAAAAAGCAAGATAGAATGTGAACTGGCATAGATACATTTTATAAGAACATGGTTTCTGAATTGCAAGTTTCAATATCATTCTACTTAGCATATTCTGACAAATGTTTGATAGACACATAGAAGATGAGAAGAAAGTTACTTTCTCAGAATTTTAACATTGTATATGTTGAAGTACTCAAATACGTTGATTAACAATATTTATTGGCATTCTTGTCTGTGCTTGTAGAACAAACTATTTTCCATGCCAAGTATGTCTTCTTTCGGCTAAAATTCATTTGCTAGGGTTTGTCTCTGTAGGGGCTCTGGACAACTTGCAGGGCTCACCTACACACTTTGGAAGGGGAGAATATGCAAAAAGATGTTGAAAAAAATAAATAAAAAAGAAACTATGAGAGAATACACATTTAGGAGTTGACTATAAAAAACAGAGTAAAATTGTGGCCAAATTTCTGTTGTCACTCGAGGCGACTTCTCTCAGCCTCCCCTGGCAGGTGTGTGGACTCCCTCATGGAGCATTTGAGTGGCCCAGGAATTGCTGATGTCACCAGAATGCTGGTGGACAGAGGTCCCACTGGAACAAAGAAGCTGAGGCCTGGGCTGAGCTTCAGCTTCAGCAAAGAAGTTGAATCATGTGTCTTGGTTCTGGCCTCTCCTATTCTTGCGCTTCAAGATGGGGACAGCAGAAAGTGACACTGATGGGACATTAGATGCCAACAGCCCTGCCCATGTTGAAATACTGGTAGCAGGGGAGACCTCCACTGAGCAGAAATGCTTCATAAAACTTTTTTAAAAGGATAAAATAAAAACAGGACATGTTGCAGTAGCAGAGAGAAGGCAAATTTCCTAGATTTAAACAGAAAAACAAGCATGTTATCCAATATAAGACATTTGCTTTGGAATAAATATCTTAAAAATATCTTCAAGAAACTACTGAAATATGCTTGGATAAGGCAGGAATCCTGTGCGCCACAAAATCTTTTGTAGTGAATATTCACATGGCCTTGGTGGTGACCCATCAGGCTGGTGAATAAATGTTGGACAAGGCAGATTCAGGGTATTTTTGATTTTTTGAAAAGGGAGAAAAGCAAAGCATCAGAAACTTCTATCTTGAAGGAAGAATTTAGGATAGCACAAATGACTAACCCCACAAAGGCCAGTTGTTTACATTCAAATGGACACCTTTTGTGCATTGCTGGTGACAGTCGAACGCGATGGCCCTCTTGAAAGCAGTGTGGCAACACAAAGCAAGAACCGTGGAGACGGTGAAGGGAAGCTCACCTTGGGGACTATGTCCTAAGGAAATAGTTCCACAGAAGCAAAACACCTACATACAAGAAACTGTTCATTGCAGTAGCTTCCAAAGAGCAGCTACAAAATGTCTCTGAAAACTAATTATGTATATAAAATAGTTATGAAATTGCTTAGTAAATTATGAACCACTAAATCTATGGAATATTATTCAACTATTAAAATTATAATTATGAAGGCTATGAATAACAAGGAAAAATATTTACACTGTGATGTTAGGAGAAAAAAGTGAAATTAAAATACTACATACATTAGGATTGCTTCTGTTAAAAATATGTTAGTGGAAATAAAATGTGCAGAACTTAATATAGTTATCTCAGTTTGGTGCACTTGTGGATGATTTATTTTCTTTTTCAAAATTTTGTTTAATAAATGATAAATATATTTTAATAAAGTATAAATGGAAACAGAACGAGTCAAGGGGGATAAAAATAGTAAATAATGGAATAAAACTGGCAGCGGATATATAAAGTGATGCTATCTGATGCCTGTGGAAATTTTGCTGCTTTGGTTTAGCAGAGGAAAATCACTGTGAGTATGTATAATATAAACTATCTTTTGTAGTAGAAATGGTTCTACAGGTGATGTGAGTTCAGTGAAGCTGTTCTAGCCTTGGCAGTAAGCGTGCAGTTTTCTTTCCGTGACCATCAGTTACAGAGACTAGAGGAAGCAGAACTGACACAGCCACGACCTGGTTAGAAACAGATTTGCTGACTCCCGATTCCTCATCCCCAGTGACTACTGCCACTGTCCGCCCCCACCAAATTTTCCCGTGGGTCTCCTGCATACAACTGAATGTGTAATAAGTATGTGTCTGTGTGTTTACTTTTACCTTTAAAAAATTATACACTATTTTACATATACAGAAAATGTCCAGACCAATAAATGCAGTTTAATTAGGAAGCGAACCCTTGTTCACAGTTCTAGATTGGGAACTGGAATGTGGCGAGTACCTCAAAGGCTCCCTCCCTCAGAGGGTCGCGGCCTCTCCTCTCCCAGAGTGGTGGAAGCCCTGGTTGGGATGCACGGCCATGACTTTCTGAAATACTAATTCCCTGGCTTTGCTTGCTTTTTCTGTGGGTCTCAGGTGCACAGAATTGTATTAGTCACGATTCTTGGTTCATGGCACACTGTTATAATTGGTTTACCATAGGCTGTTATTTCCATTCCATTTCATGATAATATGATGAAATTATGAATTCATCACCTAGCCCAAGAATCAGGACATTTCCACTAACTTACAACTTCCAAAGCAGTCCTCAACTATTTAATTCCACTGTCTCCTTCCCAGAGGTAGGCAGAAATCCAAATCGTGTATTAATATTTTTTGCTCTTTTTAGAAATAGTTTTAATATCTACATATGTATTTTCAGACAATATATGTTTAATTTTATCTGGTTTTGAGTTTACATGCATGGAATTATATCACATGTACTCAATGACTTGGTCTTGCACAAAAATTTGTGTCCATAAGATTCATCTCTGTCTCTAGTTTGTCTACGTTTAACTTCTAAGCAGTATTTGATTGTATAAACATACCATGGTTTATTTATTCAATATAAGGTTGATAGACATTTGTGTTTCCAGTTTTTTAAATTTATAAACAGTGCTGCTATGAACAATTTTGAACACGTCTCTGGAGGCACACACAGAGGAGTTTAGGTTTATTCTGGAGGTACGCTAAATGTACATTTCAGCAGGGTATTGAAATCAATATTTAACCAAAGTTGAGGGCAAACATAAATGCCATCCTGCTATTTTATAGGAATAAAATCTGAGATTTTGCATACATATGTAGTTACCATAATTGAAATATTAAAATCTTTAGTGATCACATTTGAAATGATACAATAACTTCTCAGTGCTACTGATGATGTCAGCTGTGTCCATGACACTATAGCTTCCATATCATACTTTAGCACGAGACATCTACTTGAATTAGGGTCAGGCGAGAAGTGAGGCAATGCAACAGTGTGGTTGGCAAAATAAGAAGAGTCATGTGGAAATCTCCATCTGCATCTCAGTTTTCACTGCATGCAGAACTTTAGGTTTTTATTTTGAGTAGAATGATGGGGGAATTTTTTCAGCAGGTGTCAGATAAAATGTACCTGCTTTTTTAAGACACACAAGTTTGGATGTTTTAGCAGCTTACAGCAAATAAATTATTTTATTGTGTTCTAGCATATTCTGCTTTATTGATATTGTTCCCTACAATGTATAGTATTAAAGTTTGTGTTCTTGTTTCTCTTATTAACACATAGTAGCTGCATATTTGATTTGTAAAATAATGTTTTGTGTAAGTACAATATAAGAGTGTCCCAGAAGTTTTTGGATGTCAAGTAGGTTGACTTTGGTGGGAGAAGAATAATGGAAATGGTCCGACATTATTGTGTTTATGATCAGCAATTTTGGAACAATGATGTCAAAGATTAAACGCAACACTGGAGGATGCACACAAAATGTGCATGACTTCTAAAGCACCCACAGCCATATGGTCTCATTAATGACAATTGCATTACACTTACGTTTTTCTGGAGTTAAGCAATATGATTAACAAAAGTCATGCAATGGACACAAATAGAACTTTGCACCCAACAACTACAAGAAACATTCTATTCAAGCAAATGCAAAATTTGAACATTTACTGTTTCATAAAACAAATCTTAACAAATATCTAAGTGTTGGAATCATGTAGACAATAATCTAATCACAATGCAATTAATCTAGGAGTCAAAACTTAAAACGTATATATAAAAATTTAAAGTATACATTTATAAAGTAAATTCATAGGTCAAGTAAAAATCACGGAAATTAGAAAGCATTTTGAACTGACAAAAATGAAAATGCTACATATTGAATATTGAAGAATTTAACAAAAACGAGAGGTAAATATATATCCTTATTATATAACAATGATGACATTTGAAGAGCAGGAAAACAACAACAACAAAAAATCAATAAGCTAGCCATCCAAACTAGAATTAGAAAGAAAGCAGTGAAATAAATTCCAAGAAACAAAAATAAATAAATAAAAATATAAACATAAGTATAATGATAAAAATTAATGAATACAGTTAAACTATAGAGAATTAATAGAGTTAACAGAAAGAATTAAAAAAGACAAATTGTTCTTTGAAAGACTAATATAATTGACAAACTTCTGGGTGAAGTGAAGAAAAAAAAGATGCAAACTATATTAAGAATGTAAAAGTGTAGAAGCTACAGTCATTTAAGATAAAAATATTAATTTGTAGGCAGTTTAATGGAAATAAATTAGAAAATACAGATTAAAAATGCTTAGATTTCATTAAAATAAAAGGTACAATAAAGATACAAGGTCTGTCAGGAAGGTATCCAGCCATGTAATATGAAAAATAGAGATGTCTATTGAAGAAGATACAAAATACAAGAAACATTGTACATGGAACAATGAAGCCTAAATCCCCTTCAAAGTAGGCATCTTAGGACCTCACATAGTTCCCCTCATCACTATCAGCTGCCCTGTCATATTTTCCTGAACCTCATTGACAGACTGAAATCTCTTCCCTTTCAAAGGTGATTTTAGTTTTAGAAAAACCAGAAGTTGTGGGGCACCAAATGTGGGCTGTAGTGGGGCTGAGTCACCTGGGTGATGTGATGTCTTGCCAAAAACTCTGTACAAGACATGATGTGTGAGCAGGCACAATTTCCTGATGAAGCTGCCAATTAGTTGCCCACAGCAGTGGCCTCCTGAATCATCTGAATAGAGTCTGCGGAGGGATGTTGAAGCTTAACATAAAATTTGATGCAGATTTGTTGCTCCACTTGCTTGTCATTTTGAATGTGATGGCCACACAATACAGATGTTCACTCACCCCACTGACTAGTACAGTGAAGTTGTCATTGTTCACACATGTGCATTCCAGTCCACTCTCCTTGACTGCCAGGTTAAATCGATGTCACACAAACTGTTCTTGTCATATTAACAATAGCTGGACTTATTCTGGACAGACCTTGTATAATAGATTGCATTCTATGATAGGTTATAGAATAAGTTCATTCTATACCATTCCAACTCAAGAAGAAATCGAAAAACTTATAGAGCTATAAACATTAAAGAAATTGTATTAGTTGTCAGAATGTTTTGCCACTTTGAGAACTCAAGGACCAGATGGTCATGGCAAATCTCAAAAAGCATTCAGGGAAAAGGTACTTCCAACCCTCAGCAAATGATTCATGAGGTATAAAAAAGAAGGAATACTCTCTAACTTACTTTATAAGACTAGCTTAAACTTAATAAGAACTGAAAAAGTGAAGACAGGAAAGATAGGTCACTTATAAACATAGATGTAAAAACTAGACAAAATGTTAAATTGAATTGAGCGATATAAAGGAGAGATGTCAATACATTTTGACCACTGGGTTCAATCTAAGAATTCAAGATTCATTTAACATTAGAAAAATTAATGAATGCAATTTATCACATCAATAGACAAAAGGAAAATACACGATTATCTTCATAAATGCAGAAAAATTATTTGACAAAAATTAACATCGTTTTATGATTAAAACAATTAGCAAACATGAAATTTCTTAACCTATAATATATTCACAACAATTTTTGTTAAATCTTATATTTAAATTAAAATATTGAAAGCTTTGCTTTTGAAATCACTAAAAGACAACAGGCTCCTATTTTCATTTCTTTTAGAATTTGTTGATGATTCTAACTAGCATGATAAGGCAGGAAAAATGAATAAAAATGGTTGATACACCAGATAAGGGGTTAATATCCAAAATTTATAAAGAACTTACAAAACTCAACGCCAAAAACAAACACACAACCCAATTAAAAAATGAGCAAGGAACCTGAATAGACACCTCCAAGGAGGACATACCGATAGCTAATACACATACAAAAAGATGCTCAATGTCACTAATCATCAAGAAATGCAAATTAAAACCACAATGAGATACCATCGCACACCTGTCAGAATGGCTATGATCAATAAATCAACAAACAAGTGCTGGTGAGGGTATGGAGAAAGGGGAACCCTTTTGCATTGTTGGGAATGCAGACTGGTGCAGCCACTGTGGAAAGCAGTATGGAGATACCTCAAAGAACTAAAAATGGATCTGCTTTTTGACCCAGCAACCCCACTTCTGGAAATACATCTGAAGGACCCCAAAACACTAATTTGAAAGAACATAAGCACTCCTATGTTAATTGCAGCATTGTTTACAGTCACCAGGACACAGAAGCAGTCTAGTAGATGAGTGAATAAAACAAGTATGAGACATTTACACAAAGGAATACTACTCAGCAATTAAAAAGAAGAGAATTTTATCCTTTTCAACATGGATGGACCTGGAGAACATTATGCTAAGTGAAATAAACCAGTCAGAATAAGACAAACACCATATTATTTCATTCATATGTAGAATCTAATGAAGAAACAGAAGTAAGGAAAATGGGGAGAGACTCATAGATGGAGAGCAGGATCAGAGTTGGGGGAGAGGTTAGTGGGTGGGGTGATGGAACAAAAAAACAAAATGACTCATGGACATGGACAACAGTGTGGTCATTGTTGGGGATAGGGGTTGTATAAGGGGACTGAATGAAATGCAAAAATGCAATAAAGATTAAATTTAAAATAAGGTTATAGAGAAACTCAGCTGTCTTTTTTCAACAATGATAATTAGTATTATTAAAATTCATATTATTTTACATTGAGTCTGTAATTTTTATCCGTTGTTAAAACTCATAATTATTTTCTACCAAGAAAAAAGATGATTTTGCTTAAATTCTGACATTGCCTTGACAGCGGTAATGCATACTGCTTGAAGTAGTCTTGTTTAATGCACAGGAATTTATCAGTTTCTCTAGTCTTTCCAGAGTTTAAGGAAGTTCCTCCCTCAGTTTTATTGCTTAACGTATGGTAGATAATTATTTTGCACTTCTTGCAGTCAATATCTGTAACACAACTTTGTCATCTTATGTTCATTTTCCTTTCTTTTCTTTCTGTATAGAACTTGGTTATTGTTTTGAAAGTAAATATGATATTTTGATTATTCCTCCCATAATGAATACGTGCTGCTCCGTTGCTGTTTCTGTGCCTCTTTTGTGTACTCAATAACTTCTTTCCAAACCTTAATAGTGTAGTTGTTTTAAAGACATTTTAATTGACAGTTTCACTCACCACTGTTATCACTAACTATATACAATTCAGTTAAAATGATGACAATAGCTATGACCAAGTTCACTGATTCACAGGCAGTGATGACTACTAGTTAGAAAACAGTGATTATATATTAGGTTTGAAGATTTATTTCAATGTTAAAATGTGTAAAAATATACATTTGGGAATTGCTTAAATATAAAACAATCTAGTAGATTTCCAGTATACAAGATTAATGTAAAAGAAGATTGCGTTTCTTTACTATCAGTAGATAGAATACCCAGTTAGTAGTGTTGGAGATGTTGAGGGTTTTTTTTTGCCTTTACTGAGGGCAACAAAAAGTGGAGGAAAGTGCACTACAGGAAATCTGCCCCTACACTTTCCTGATCCTTTTCCACTCCAGGTGCTTTCCCACCCCTTTCCCACCCCAACTTATGTACCAGGAGCCGGCTCCCTTCTCTTCCTCTGGGGGTTTCTCATGTTGCGTTTGTAATGCTTTGGCACCATGAATTTTTCTGTGGTTTCCAGACATCTCCAGGATTGAACTGGAAGAGTAGAATCACATCTAGGTAAGTTTCCTCCTAATAGAAAGACTCAGTTTAGATTTTCCTAAACCTAAATCTCTCTCTCTGAATCTCTCATATTTATTATATGTATATTTTTATTTCTTTTAAGAATCAAGGATATGAAAGAAGTTGAAATGATTATAATTCTGTAGAATAGGAAAAAAGTCACCATATGATCCCTTTCTGTTTCACCATTTATAATTTATTTTTACTTTTCTTTTTCATATTTTTTATTGTTGTTCAAGTACAGTTGTGTCCAGTTTCTCCCCCACCATTCCCCCCCACCCCAGCCATCCCCACTTCCCACCCTTGATCCCACCCCTCTTTGTCAGGAACATGTATAAAGGACACATGTTTCACCATTTATAATTTTCATATGTATATGCCTGAAATAAGAAATTTTTACCAAACTCTCTCATTTAGAATAGTTCATTTAAATAAATTAGCACAATTTGTTATTGTAACTAAGTCTCGATGATCTGATAAAAGCTTTTGAACATATTGAATAATTAGAGTGATGGATCTTGCCTGTATTTTCTTTAGTTGTGTCATTCCTTTGTGACATCTCAAATCAAAAGAGAATTTGAGCAAAAATGACAGCCTTTTCTTTATCTAATATATACTCAATCCTTTCAGAAATCATCCAAAAGTCAATCAGCCAATTTTATCTTGCACTAAATTAACTCTAATGATAGTTATTTTATGATTGGCAAATCTTTTATGGCTTCTATTTTTGGGAGCTCACCATTTCCTAAACTATGGCACTACCAAAAGATTACCTACCTAATGAGACAGATAAGAAAATCTGTTTTCAGACATGAAGATGCTTATTTTTTTCACTTCCTCTCCAATTGTTTCTGCAGCCATTATAGTCATTCTTCCTGGGTGATGCCTTCAACTTGATCAGGTAATGTGCCTCTTATTGTTAACCACACAATATGGCTTTCTTATCGACCTTACCTATTCTGTGCTCTTTCTTTTTCCATCTGTGCCATTGTGTTCTGGGTAAATGAGCAAAATAAGATATATTTACTGTATTTCTTTGGAAGAAAGTAATTGTCAGAATAATACCACCCTACTCCATTTATCTCTTTCCCAAGTGACACAGCCGACTGCTTTATTGACAACAACAATTGTTCACTTTGGGGCTTGTTTCAAAGCCAATATAACCAGAAGAGAAGAAGTGTCATTTTTTTTCATCAGCAGCAAATAAATTATATATAAGTCTTACTACAAAATTTATATGATAGACAGTCTCACCGGGACACTTTGGATAGATACAACTATGTTAAATATGTTAAGTCTATTTTTTTCTTTATAGAAAAGTTATTGAGACTTATAAACTATATTCCACTCTTGGATCAATTTTACAGTTATTTCCTTTGGTCTGTTTTGTGAGTAGGCTCATTGTGGAAGAGACTTGACAGTGGAAGAATTTTGTCCTGGATATTCATTTTTGCCTAGTAACCTTTGACAAGTTGTTTTCTTGATTTGTCTGCCTAGGAAGGTGGCAGAATTCTCAGGAGTTACTTAACATTTGTTACTTCATGAATACATGTAAGTTCTTTTCACTGTTTATAGTCCCTCTATGACAATGCCGAGTAGACGCTGAGAGTGTGGACTCTGCTCTCAGTTGCTAGCTATAATTTTGTGCGAGTTACTTAAATTCTGTGAGTCTCCATTTCCTCATCTGTAAAGTGGGAATCATAAAAGTCCTCATCTCATAGAGATTAAATGAGACTATGTATACAATATAGTACAGAGACAGGGCAAGTGTAAATACTCAGTGAATGTTAGCTACTGTTGCTAACATTAGGGCAAATGAACATGTACATGTACTTCTGTACATGTATGGAAAAAGTGGTTTTGGTGTGAGGGTATAACTTGATCTCCATCACATCTGGTATCATGAACTATGGTATTTAAAATGCTTCTATTGTTCTTGCCAAAAAAAGAAACACAGAAACACAACAAAGTCAACTCTAAATCATATAAGATTCCCCAAAGGACAGAGAGCTGAAATGAGTTAGACAAAATTACAGTGCTAATCCATTGGCTGTAAAAATTATTTTCAGCTTCAGAAGGAAATAAAAGCTAATGCAATAAATGAAATAAAATAAGCTTGAAAGTGATGATTAACTGATAAAAAGATGATTAGAAAACTCTTTAACAATGAAACATAACTTAGATTAAAGCTTTTGGTTAATGTTTGAGCGCTTAAGAAATAGTAGATGTTTTATAAAAAAAACCTTTAGCCCTATACTGAGATTCCAAAGCAAATAAACAAACCAAGCAAATCAGGAGATGCTCAACTGTGTAGACTGAGTGAAAATATCTTACCATTTCCCTATCCGTCTTTGTCATATAGCTTCCTAAGGTAACACAGTTGACTTCACTGAACATAGTAAGTGAGCCCAGGCCTGAGGATGTGGCATATCCAAAATGTCAAACAAATTCCCTTTATTACCAGGAGCATCATAGACTGGGGTTAACTGCCATAACCTCTGGCCAATGTATCTTTCATTTGATGAAAAATCCCCATAAATTTAACATGGTAAAAGATAAATCAAAGCCCTTGAAAAAAACATTAAGTCTTAAGTGTTAATTTCCGTAGTGAAATCTTGACCCTATCACCCTGTTGTACATGAATCATGACGTGGAAGAGAGGAAGCAGTGCTCAGAGATACCGAAGGCTTAGCTTTATGTCTCCTGGCCTAGGTCAGGTCCTTAAACTTCTAGTAAAATCTACCAAATTTTAAGGCCCTATTTCGAAAGTCTGAAAAGGAAAGGGAAGGTTTGGGGAAGGGTTGGGGGCAGATGTCTGAACAAATGAAAAATGAAGACATATTTCACAGGGATCCCATTGACTTTTAGAAATACTTTGAACAACAACCATGGCCACTGGGGTGCTGTAATGACATGCCCCATTATAAAATGTAACACTAAGTAAACGTAGGAGTGGAAATTTAACAATTGAACATTTAATGGCTGCAATTATGGCAAAAGAATAATGAACCTATTAGACAGGAGAACTGGCGATTACTCTATAGCTTATTGGAATACAGCTGTGAAAAAGTAATACAGCAGAATACTTAAGAATGGTTATTAAAAGAGGATAATGCATTCTGTTTACACTGACAGAAGCAATTTTTCTTTTGAAATGAAATGGGGCTTTTTGGCTATCAGACATGAACTCAGATGATGAATCCTACTATTGAAAGGTAATGCATTTTCAGATTTGCTTCTCTAGCTGTAAATGATGCCTCCACTAAGACCATAAGGGTGAGATTTTTTTCTTTTTGGTGGAAGAAATGAAAGAACATGTCATGATGGACTTATAAACATTAAATAAATCACCTGGAAAAAAAGTAGGCTAATTTTAAATGATCCAAATAACTTCAATAAATGAAACAGGTACAAGTTCAAAGATGAGGGTTGTCAAGAGAAGATGTTCAGAACAATTACGTGATCTATGAAATCATCATTTTGGTGTCCAGGAGTGATGGATGCAACCCATTAAATTTTCAAATGTGTACACTTCTAAGTGCAATTTATATGGCCCTTTCCATTTTCAGATTTACCCTTTCAAATGTAGTTATCAAAACCCTGGGAGTCAGCCAAACACCAGGCTGGCAGAAAACAATAATCTAGACAAAGGGTCAGGCGCTGGAGCACATTTGAAGTGTAAGAAAAGTGTGCTACGTAAGTACATTTGACAGGGTGGAGCGAGAGCTTGGTCTGTGAAGACCCAGATACCTGCCCAGAAACTGGTTTGGGAGGGGAAATGCATTCTTGCAACAAAGTGTCATTTCTGGCCATTTTCAAAGTAGATTAGGGGAATATAAAGTAGAAGTCTAAACTTCACAGATGCTGGAAATTCAGAGGTCCTGGGGAAGTCCTTATTTGCTAGCAGGACCATATTCAAAGCAGTAAAAACAGATGGAGAGAATCCTCCATTTTGTCTTTTGCTGA
Organism: Tonatia bakeri; assembly: GCA_004024845.1. NCBI lineage: Eukaryota > Metazoa > Chordata > Mammalia > Chiroptera > Phyllostomidae > Tonatia > Tonatia bakeri. The sequence continues at coordinate 42,799 of PVIA01001027.1, forward strand.
AGAAGACTGGATGTTTACGAAAATGAGAACAATTGCATGCCTCTTTGTGGGGAAAGCCTGCTTGAAACTCAAGCTTCATTTCCTTTTCCTATTTCTCTTCTATAATTTTATAAGACAGGATTAAAGCATAGTGACCAGGACTTGAACCTCAACTTCCTTGAGAAACTGTGAGGAACAGATGCCCCGCCCACCCCAGCCTGCATTTTGCAACAACAATGCAGTTACACACCTAGAGCCTCCAGCCAGCTGTGCAGGCGTGCCTAAGATAACAAGCTCCTGTGGTAAGGGCATATTCTGCCTGGTCTTGGACCGTTTTTGATGTTTGAAAAAGAAAAAACAACCTAAGTTATCTTTTTACCTTGATGGAAGTCACTTAGGACAGGAAATGAATGTGAGGTTACAAAACAAGTTATTTTTAAACTTTTAGGTCACAGACTTGTTTTGAGGATCTGATAGAATCTGTAGACAATCAACCCAGGAACATACACATACATACTAGTTTTTCCAGGGCTAGAAACCTGGGAACTTTGTAGTCCTAGATTGGAACCTACATATAAGAGGTGGCCAGTATTAACGTCTGCAGCCCTTGATCCAGAAGAAACTTAGCAACCGCCAGTTCCCAAACACTTGATTTAATGAGGCCAATGATAGTGGTGAAATTAAATCCATATCATTTAAAAAAATGATTATAGCTAAATGGTTTTCCTATCTTCCTATCAAGTCAGATTCTAAATGGTTTGGATTTCACCCGTTCGTTCTTCCCATATTTACTGTGGTAGAGGAACAACAGAGAACAAACGTGTAGTCTGTAGATAAAGGGTATTTTAGGTGATCACTGCCTGAGTAATGAAAGTTGATTATTAGTCTAAGATAGGGAAGAGATGAGAGTTGAGGATGGTTTTGTTCATATTTTTCCACCAACTCTGGCTTAACCTCCAAACCAAACTTTTCTCCATCCACATTTAAAATGATGGGGAGAAATAAGAACCCCTTCTGTCAGTGGGGCCAAAAAAAATGTGGAGTTTGTCTGAACTAACAAGCAAAACAGAAAAAGACTCATAGGCGGAGAACAGACGACAGTTAGTGGTTGTTGTGGGGAGGTTAGGAGGTGGAGGGATTGCGCAAAAAGGAAAAGGACTCATGGACATGGACAACAGGGTGGTGATTGCTGGGAGAGGAGGGTATAGTATAATACATAAAATAAAGTAATAATAATAAAACAATAATATAATATGACAAAGATTATATATTAAACAAATGAAAAATAAATAAAAAAAATAAAAGTGTGAAGCTTGCGTGGTGAACTCCAGTGCCTCGCCTGACCTGCTGTAGTTTCAATGGCTGCCCTCTTTTGCCCACACATCTTGACCCTTCACTCAGCTTTTTCCTTGGAATTTGAGTCTCAAAATTAAAGTAATGCTTTACCCCATCTACTCTTTCACTTGGTTTGTTCTGAAATTTTGTCCCTTCACAACATTGCTGGTGCTTCTTCAAGAGAACTCCCCTTTTTGGTTTGCAGCTGCCTGACGTCTCTCCGTCTCTCCGTTTGTGAGACCCTGAAACCCAGAGAGAGGGCCTGAGCGAGATCCGGATCCCCAGCTTCCTGAAACACTGCGCTCTGCCCTCTCGGGTAGAGGCAATGGAAGAAGGGAAAGGTGGTGATTTTTAAAGTGGGTAGGAGGAGGGAGGGAGAGGAGGGTTCTTGGTTGGCACGTATATAGAAGTCCTTCTATTTAAACTTCTGTATTTTTCCATCCAATCATACAGACAGGTGAGAAAGAAGATAGAAACACAACTTAGAAACAGGGCATCTTTCTGACAATTTTAGGCTTGTGCACCAATTAGGATCACAGTGCCTATTAAGCAGTGAAATAATTCTTTGAAAAATTGTAATGGTATTATGAATACTGCAATGATATTGTTTTGTGTGTACATTAAAGTTGTCTATTGTTAAATGAAAACACTTAATATACCTATCCTGATTTGTCATTTATTTTTATATACTTGAAGCCTCAAAAAAGTTTTTTGAAAAGAGGAAATAGCCAGACCTCTATGTGTTTCTAAAATATCTCAGACTTCTACCTATTTCTGAGAAGCCCTGGGGAACGAAAGGTGATGAGAAGGAAGAGGACAGAAAAACAGAAAAAAAGAGAGAGAGAGAAAGAGAGAAAAAAAAAAACAGGACAAGACTTCCAGTTTAGGTGCAGGAGAGATTTAGACTCTTTTTCTTCATGACCCCTTTGCTGTGTCCTCTGTTTCTTCCCATGAAAACTGAAACGCTCCTTTCGCTTTTGCGCTCTCTTGCCTGGTTGTGTACTGATGGGTGTATGCAAATTAAAATATTCAGAGGACAGGTGTGCCTTCCATGAGGATATCCTAAAAAGTTTTATTAGATGTTCAAATATAAAGTGCCCAAATTCCCTGATTCTGTGACTTATCATAAGAGGACCCCCATAAACATTTGTTATATTGAATTCAAATGAGTTTTGAGAGTGGTGTATTTTCAAGTTCCTCTTCAAATATCTGTAGCAAATCAATAAATAGCTCTGCCTCCAGGTATCACCCTGGATCATTTGGGTGGTGCATTGGCTTCCACTCACTCATAACTCATCTGGTAAACCCTGTGCAAAGGTGTGTGTGAAAGAAATGTTCAATTATTTGAAAGATGTGAGTTTCTAGCCCTGCTCTATCTTTAAATAGCTGTGTAGATCTTGAATAAGTCACTTGACCCTTCTGAGCTCTGTTTCCTTCTCTGAAAATAAAGACATTAAAATATGACAGTATAAGAAATGTTTTCCAGATCTAAGTGTTTGTGATTCTGTACTTTTAATTGTTGTTGAATATGACGCTGTTTGTGGGATATGACACAAAAACTCAACCCTACATATTTTGCTGTCTGAGCTCAGTGTATCAACGTTTCCAATGCAAATGAATATTTCTATCCATGCAAACAACCTCGGGGCCCTTGTTTTTCTGAATATATCAGCTGCTTATTTTCACTTGGCATGTCAATGAAGAAGTAATAGAAACTTGGTCTAAGGGACTGATGAAGAAATAAGGCTTGTGATTATTTTTAAACAACTTATGCATATTTTTCAACAGAACCCAGTTCCTTCCTAGACTGTCAATTTTTTAAAGGATGATGCCAGCCCTAGCCTACCTCTGGAGATTATGATTACAAGTTTAGACACATTTTATCATATCACAGTGGGAGCTGGTTGAAAGCAATATCATTGCACTAGCACTTGCTTGCACTAGGTTTCCCAGCCATGCAGTAATGGCACAAGCTGTTTTCTTTAGGAAATGCATTTTGCTGATTAGAAAATATAGAGGTAAAGCTGAAGTCTGGCAAACAAGAAGCCCAGAAAGGTGATTAATAAGAAAAAGGAAAATTGTGCTGCAACAACATATCTTTATGAATGTATACTTCAAGTAGCTAATATCTGAGGCAAATATTTTGGATTTTGAATCGGCTCATAACTGCAGCTATCAGCAGAATGATAGTAGCATAATTCTTAGTGAATACGCATATCACTTAAAGAATAAACGTAGTTGTTTCTTAATAAGTAGTGAAAGTTTATTTAAAAAACTGCCAGGAAAAATTTTCAGAAGAAGCCCTTCCAATTTATGCTGCTCCAGGTAAACTATATTTGAGAAAAGAGCACAGAAACTTGTATTATGAATATGCAGCATCACCTTGTCAATGCTTTCTTTGCTAGAATCCAATGCTCATGGTGAAAAAGTAGCTCCTGTCATCTAATGTATGCTTCTTTTGGCTTTCTTCATCTTTAGCAGTCTTTGAGCAAAGAACACATTTCTTTTATAAATATAATTTCTTTTATAAAAATTCTTGTACCAAAGAATAGTTCTAACAAATTGTTGCAAAGCCTTTGTTTTTTCCTCATTTTTTCTCCCTATAACATTATACCCCTGCATATATCACTGCTGGTATATTAATAATACTTAATGATAATTACATTATCAGCATTAATAAAGTATTTTAATTCTCTTTCCCAATTAAATCAATTCCCTTGTGCTAAAAAATCATTAGTAATTCCATGTTGACTCATAACAATTTCTAATTATTTCAATATTAAAATTTCAGACTTCCAGTGAGTTATGGTAACTTTCTGTGATCATGTGGTATTTTGGGGATCAGTCATAAGGAAAGGCAGAGCAAGCTCCTGAGATGTTAGAAGAGGCTGATGATTTCTACAAGAGCCTTCTTTGATAAAACACAAGTGAGATTGAGAATATATTTTTTTCCTTGGTTTCTTTTCTAATATTTTAATAAATCTTGTTCATCTTTTACTGTTTTTTTTTTGTCTTAATATATAGTACAGTCTTTTGTAGTTGTCAGGATACTGCTCACTAAATAAACACCTGAATCTCACTGGACTAATATAACCAATGTTTACCTTTCACTCATGGCACAGCCCAGTATGGGTCATGTGGCAATCCTGTGTGACTCCCGTCCAAGCTATGAGTTGGGGGCCAGCCTATTTCTGTCTTGCAACTTGGAAATATTCAGATCCTTTTCCTCTTGGCTGGAAGAGAGAAAGAGTATGTGTGAAGAAGGCACATCCATTCTTATCTGCTTCAGATTAGAAAGGATTCAGACTTCTTTTTAATTTTCCCCCAGCAGGAATTAGTCACATAAGTTCACCTAGAAACACTAGAACAGAGAAATACAGAGAAGCACATGGATATATTGTGAGTACCAGCACTCTCAGAGATATCTTCAGGAAAATTGAAATTATTCCTATTGGGAAGAGGGGAAAACAAAATTCAAGGTATAGCTAAATAAAAGCAAACAAATCGTCCTTTTCCCCAAAAGTGTGGAGGGCTTTTGGATAAATGAATTCTAGACATCCAATAATATCAATAATTCCATTAGTAATGCCTAGTATTTCCACTTTGGAAAACACTTTTACAGCACTGTATCCTCAGAACCTTTTATAGTTTCCAACATGTAATAGTTGCTCAACAAATATTTTTTGAATCCATGAATGAATGCCATTACAAGTCAAGTGTTTAAAGGCCTTGCATCCCATCACTCATTGGCTGATGGTCCACTGGCAATAACATAACTTTGGCCACACACTGCTTTGCCACAATTTATAAAACTCGGGCAACAGGTGAGCAGTTGCCCTCTTCCTTCTTTGGCTCTGCCCAGCCAGTTAGTGTATATGGAATAGCTCTGGACCTGTTTTCTTGAGAGAAGAAAAAGAAATCCAATTGTAGGCTCATTCCCCTTTGTTTTCTCTTTAATAGCTTTCTTAGTAGTAAGATAAATTCTAATGGCTGTTATAGATAAACCCCAAGACCTTGTAAGTATCTGATCACTGAAGTTGATCGCTTACTCACGGCATTCAGCTCAGGTATTCCTGGTCAGGCAGGCTCTTCTGCCAGCTACTTAGAGTGACTAAGGCTCCTGCTCTCTGAATGCTGCGGAGTCTTCCACTGTGTGTCCCAGATTCTATGGCAGAATTGTCTTTTTCAGCAGGAAGAAGAACGTATCATTGACAGTCTCTCCTGGGAGGTTTTCATGGTAGGTTTTTTTAAATAGACTTAGAGTTGGTATACACCATTTCCACTTATATTCCACTGGCTGAAATTCAGTCTTATGATCATATCCAGCTGCAACAGAGATCAGAAAATGTTTTCTAGCTATCATCCAGGAGAAGAAAAACAGTCTCTGTCACAATAATCAACATAAATTAGTTAGACATGGTATTTATAGGCTAGATATCAACTCCAAGAAAACATAAGATACATTTAGCAGGACTTAAAAATTTTGCTTAAACTACACAGACATACATTTTATCTATTAACTGTCTGCTCTTTTTCACTAGCCTCCACCCACTGGGTAATGAGGAAAGAAAAGACTAGATTTTAGTTCGGTTGAGTGATACCATATCATAGAACATTCTTATCTGATGTTCTGATTATTGATATTTGGTAAGCTTAGTAAAGCAAGACATCATAAAAATGAACTCATATGTACATTAAGGACTATAATTTTAAACACATAAATACATATTGTTTAGCCTAGCTTTGAATAGAAATGCAGACTTTCATTTCTGTATGGATGTATTGATTAAAGTGCATTTTATCTTTCTTGCATAAATGACCATGTTTTCTACAATTTTGTTTTGATTTTCTTAAGGGTCAAATTTACAACCCCCTCTATCTTTCACAGTTGTCTCTCCCACAACTAATTTGAAAGTCATTTAAAAAATATTTATCTCTACGAAAATTTTCCAAGACTTTCATATTCAATTTTTTCTTTTGCAGTGAATGCACCATGTATATATTGTTTGTCCAGAAGGTATCCAGACATGTTATATGAAAAACAGAGGCATTTATTGAAAAAGATACAAGATATAAGAAACATTGTACATAGGATAATGATACCTCAGTCCCCTTCAAAGTAGGCACCTTGGACCTCACACAGTTCTCCCAATTGTCATAAGCTGCCCCATTGTATTTTCCTGAATCTTACTGATGATCTGAAATGTCTTTCTTTCAAAGGTGATTTTAGTTTTGGGAAAAGCCAAAAGTTGCAGGGCACCAAATAGTGGGGCTAAGTCACCTGGGTGATGTGATGTTTCACCAAAAAACTCTGCACAAGGCGTGATGCATGAGCAAGCACATTGTCATGATGAAGCCTCAGATCACCAGTTGCCTATAGCTGTGGCCTTCCGAATCATCTGAATAGTTTCAATGGAAGACTGTTCAAGTTTAATGCAAAATTTGAAGCAGATTTGTTGTTCTACTCAGTCATTTTGAATACAACGACACACAGTATAGATGCTTAGTCAACAGCGTCTATCACCCCCACTGACTAGCACAATGAAGTCATCATGGTTCATGCATGTGCATTCCAGTTCACTGTCTCTTTGGCTACCAGATTACATTGATGTCATAAAAACTGTTCTCATTGTATATATACACACATATGTCATTGATGTATGCGTTGCAATATATATTGTTAATATAATATTATATAGCAATATTATAATATTATAGCAATATATATTGTTAATATAATATATATATATAAAATCTGCAATTACAAATAGACCTACCTCTCAGCTTTAGGAATAGAACATCATTCATACACTAGAAATCCTACTCTATTCTGTGCCCCAATGTACTACCCACTCTTCTTCTGTTTCTGAGGAAAACTATACCTTGAATTCATTGTTAATTATCTCCTATCTAGTTTTACCAGATGTGTATATATTCCTGAAAATATATGTTGTTTTATTTTGCTATTTTAGATATTTTATATACATGCAATTATATAGCATATCAATGATTTACTGTTTTGTTCAAAATTATTTTTGAAAGCCATCCATGTAAATATATACTCTATTCTTTACTCATTTTAACTGTTTTATATTATTCCATGTTTTGAATATGTCACAACTTACCATTCTGCTGTTGATGGAAAGTGGGTTGACTCTAGGTTTTATTACTATGGACATTCATGTACAATATGTAAATAAATAGGAAGCTATAATGTGATCATGGATAAGAGAACTTGATGTTATAAAGTTGCCTGTTTTTCACACAGGAAAATGAGAGAAAATTTTCCTACAAGGTATTTTTTAAAATTATAAAGCTATAGCAATGATCATCTTTTTACTAGCTCAGGGGTACATAAATAACAACAAAAAAAAGCAAGAATCTGGAAATCAACCCATTTAACATGGAAGCATGATTTATGAGAAAATTGGCATTGCAGATTAGTGTTGCAATGACAGATTATATAATAAAAGGCATTGGGAAAATTTGTTCTTCACTAGACAAAAGGCAAAATTAGGCTCTTACTTCATGCCAGACACAAAAATCAATTCCAGATAGTTTAAATGCTTGCATGAGAGGAGAAGTCATAAACCTTTTAAAACAGAATGTAGGAGAATTCCTTTATGATCTTGGAATGGTAAGGATTTCCAAAAGTAGACATGAAAACTTAATTTATAAACAAACACAAGTTTTATTACATGAAAGTTTTTTATACTTCTGTTCACAAAAAGACATATGAAGAGAAGCATGAGAATCCCAAATCTGGCAAAAAAATGTTTACTACATTTATCCAATAATAGATTAGTATCAAAAATGAATGGTAGGAAAACATCAAGTGTTGGTGATTATGTAGAACAATAAGAACTGTCATGTACAGCTGATGGTATTATAAATTGATACAGCCTCTTTGGAAAACTCCTTGGTATTACGTGATGAACTTGAACATTTCTATTACATATGGCCCAGTAGTTTCACTCCTACATGTACCCAAAGGAGATCTTGTATATGGATATAAGCCTTTAAGGCTATAAATTCTCCTCTACATAATGCATTATCTGCATAACACAAGTTTTGTTATATAATATCTAAAAAATGTTCAGTTATAAGTATTTCTGAATTCCTTTTTTTTTTCTACTTGGAGTTGTTTTGAAGTATAATTTAAAATTTTTAAACATTTAGAGTTTTTTAGTTTTTTGTTATTCATTTATGATAATAATATACATTGTGATCAGAAAATAAGCTATGACAGTACTAATTCTTTGAAATTAATTGAGGCTTTCTTTATGGACTAGTACACTATTAATTTTCATGAATAGTCCATGTATACCTGAGAAGAATATGTATCCTGGAGTTTTGGATTACAATGTTCTTACTAGTTCTAAATCATTCATTGGACTATTTAAATTTTATTTATTTATATTTAATTTTGACTGCTTATTCTATCAATTATTGAGAACATTATGTTGAAGTACACCATATGATAGTGGGTCAATATCCAATTTTTGTTTAAGTATATTTTAGTGATTATGCTGTTACAGTTGTTCCATTCTTTTCTCCTTTTATTCCCTCTGCTCGGTACCCCACTTCCATCCAGCAATCTCCCCCTCAGTTCATATCCATGGGTTGTGTATGTAAGTTCTTTGGCTTTTCCATTTCCTATACTATTCTTAACATCCCCCTATCTGTTTTGTACCTACCATTTATGCTTCTTGATCCCTGCACCATTTCTCCTTTTCTCCCCCACCACCCTCCCAGCTGATAACCCTCCAAATGATCCCCATACCCATGATTCCTGTTCTGGTTGTTTGCTTAGTTTGTTTTTATTTTTATTTTTTAGATTCAATTGTTGATAGTTATGAGTTTGTTGTCATTTTAATGTTCATAGTTTTGATCATCTTCTTTTTCTTAAATAAGACCTTTTAACATTTCATATAATAATGGCTTGGTAATGACCAACTCCTATAGTTTTACCTTGTCCAGGAAGCACTTTATCTGCCCTTCCATTCTAAATGATAGTTTTGTTATCATTGGACAAAGTTATCTTGGTTGTAGGTCCTTGCTTTTCATCACTTTGAATACTTCTTGTTAGCAAAGTTTGTTTTTGAGAAATCAGCTGACAGTCTTACGGGAACTCTTGTGTAGATAACTAAATTCTTTTATCTTGCTGTTTGCAAAATTCTCTTTATCTTTACCCATTGACATTTTAATTTTGATGTGTTTTGGTGTGGTCCTCTTTGGGTCCAACTTGATTGGGACTTTTTTTGCTTCTTGGATTTGCCAAATTAGGGAAGTTTTTTTCATTATTTTTTCAAATAGATTTCCAATTTCTTGCTGTTTCTCTTCTCCTTCTGGATCCCCTATGATGTGAATGTTGGACTCTTGAAGTTATCCCAGAGGCTCCTTATACTAATCTCATTTTTTTTTATTCTTCTTTCTTCTTATTCCGATTGGTTGTTTTTTCCTTTCTTATGTTCTAAATAATTGACTTGATTCTCAGCTCCATCCACTATACTATTGTTTCCTTGTAAATTGTTCTTTTTTTCAAGTTGTATATTCTTCAGTTCTGACTGAATCTGTTTTATGCTGTTGAGGTCTTCACTAGTTTCCTTGAGCATTCTAATAACCAGTGTTTTGAACTCTGCATCTGATAGATTGCTTATATCCATTTTGGTAGGCTCTTTTTCTGGAGTTTTGATCAGTTGTTTCACTTGGGCCACGTTTCTTTGTCTCTTCATTTTGGCAGACTCACTGTGTTTGTTTCTATGTATTAGGTAGAGCTGCTTTGACTCTGTGTGTTGGTAATGTGCCTCAATGCAGCAGGTATCCTGGAGGGTCCAGTAGTACAGCCTCCTCTATCACCCAAGCTGGGTATTTAAGGTGCACCCTTCCTGTGGGCTGAGTACACCCTCCTCTTGTAGTTGAGCCTTGGTTGCTGTTGGCAGATCAATGGGAGGGATTTTCCATGCCAGCCAGCTGCAAGGATGGCTGTGACCACTTTCCACAAACCTGCACCATCTGTGGAGGGTCAGCTGTGTAGGGGCAGGGTGCTAGTGCTCTGAAGTGATCTGTAGCTATCCACTGGGTGCGCTGACCCTAGGGTTTCTAGAGTGGCCAAGGTTGGCCTTGCCTGTGTTTTTTCCAGGGCCACCATTCCAGAGCTACAAAGCAATCTGAGAAGGCTGCTAATTATGCTGGGCTTGGAGATTCCCAGGCAAACCCAAGCTGTGAATCTAGGCTGGCTGCTGCTAGCACCAGGCATGGGGCTCACTGAGGCCAGCTGTTGCTTATTTAATAGGATTTAGGAAGTTGTGAAGCATGAGTTAAGACCAGCCATTCATATGGAAAAGCACCTGTTAGTGGGTCCATAAGTTTGGTGGGGCAGAGTCTCTGGGTCCCCAAAGAGGGTCAAATACTGTAAGCCAAATTGATGAAGTCTCAAATATGGCACCAGACTGCCAGCTCCATGGCTCTTCAGGGAAAGTGCTCAGAAAAAGGACAATGGTCTCTGCTCGCCCTGATGCCAGACACTTCAGTTACTCTTTGTATGCCACTCGTGCCCTTCAGTCTGCCATCCCAGCACTGGAGCTCAGAGGTAGCAAGTCTGACTAGGTGAGTTTGTGTGTGGGTTCTTTAAGAGGAACTGTTTAGGGCTCCAGAAGCTTCTTCCACCAACTTAATCGCTGCTGGTTTTTGCAGCCAGATGTTGTGGGAAGTTATCTTTCTGGTACTGGAACCCTGTGTTGTCACTGTAACCCTGGGCCTGGTGTGGGGCTGGGCCTGCTTGCTCCTGAAATATCCCCCCTCCCCCACTACATGTGGGTGAGAGACTAGCCAATTCCACATCTGTGTCCCTCCTGCTAGTTTTGGTGTATGTGGTTTCTTTAATTCTGTAGTTGTCAGACTTCCATTCAACTTGATTTCTGATGGCTCTGAGTAATGGTTCTATATTTTAGCTGTAGTTTTAATGTGGTCGTGCAAAGAGGTGAGCCTTGTCTGCCTAAGCCACCATCTTTACTGGAAGCAATATCCAATTTTAATTTAACAATAGACTTTCAAATAACCTGTTGAGTAAATAGATGGTTATATTAATCTGGAGTTCAGAGGAGAGGTCCAGCATGGAAATTCCAATCTAGGAATCCTTACATATAGCTGACTTTTCAGGCCAAGAGACTGGATGAGGTCATCCAAAGAGTGATAACAAGGAAGAAGCAAAGAAGTCTGAGGGCTGAGCAGTGGGGCACTCCAGTGCTTGTAGGGAGATGAGGGGGAACAGACAAAAAATTACAAGAAAGAAAAGAGGAAGAAGAAGAAGGCAAAGAAGAAGAAGAAGAAGGTGGGGAAGGAGGAGTAGGAAGAGGAGAAAAGAAGAAGCAGAGGAGAAGGGAAAAGAGGAAGAGAAGATGCTTGTGAAGTAGGAAGTAAATCCAGAGAGAGTAATAGGCTGAAAGCCAATTGAAGAAAGTTTTTCAAGGAGCAGAGACTGATTAGCTGTGTCAAATGTTGCTGAGTGGCCAAGTAAGATAAGGACTGAAAATTGAAAAACAAACACAAAGTTTCTTGTGGCCGTATATCTCAATTGATAGGAACAGAAGTCTATATATGAGAGGTGCTATTCATGGAAAAATGTAGTAATAGCTTCCAGCATTCAGGGTGCTGGGGTCCTGCCTTTGCTATCAAGGAGCCAAGGGGAAGTGGGAGTCTGATAAGAGTACTTGGGCTCTTCTTCTCTGTTAACCTTGTTGACAACCCACCTTTACTCTCATGGGGCTGTCTCCACTGGGGTTGGTACCACCTCCTCCATGTGCTTGTAAAGAGAGTGGGGCAAGAGTCCTTGTGCCCTGAGACCCATTATCCAAAGCCCTTCCACTGTCTCCCAGGATAGAACTCACAGCACAGTACTTTCACAGCCATCCCACCCCTACTCCTTCCTTGAGTGGAATACTGCCTACACTTTCTTGCAGTTGGAAGGGATAGGGTTTTCCCCACACATGCAATGTATTTTTTACTCCTTTTTCAGCCTCAATGACAAAAGAGGTATTCTTCTCTACAGTGGTGGAGAAACACAGGAAAATATTAGCTAAAGACATTTGAAAAGAGTTTAATGTTGATAATTAATAATCCATCATGTTTGACCTGTAACAAAGGTGAGTTTCCCATTTCATTTTTCCCTTCAACACATGCTCACCCACATACAAACTGACTGTTGACTCTGGCTTGGAGGAAGATGGCTGCCATAGAACAGGCCTTTAAAAGTTACCATCTAATTAGAAGCTTTGGGAATATCCAGCATAACAAGTTCTCATTTCTAACCATCCAGGTAAAGAACTCAAGATAATGTTACCAGTGCAAGATGCGGTACGGGAATACTGCCATTAGAGCTGGTAGAGAGAGGTCCCCGCCCTGTGTCCTGCACATTAGTGGACGCATTTGTGACCCTTCTTCTCTCCATGCCCCAACTTGCTGGGTAGAAGTGCCAAAGGCAAAGAAATAGGTCCAGCAGAAGCTGATTTCCCCAAGCCCCACTTTTAGGCTACATTCTGGGTGCCCATAATCCATGGCTCAAAGTCCATTATGAAGACTTACACAGAATTCTTCCCTAAATATATTCTTCCAAGTGTGGACCATACTTCAATGAACATCCCTCTGGGCCCTGGGTGGTTTTTTGTTGGTGGGAGATTAGCCCATTCCGCATCTGTAGGGGTACAAAAGAGCTTGTCAAGTGGACAGAAGTGTCCATGTATATTTGAACATCCCACAGTGTGGAAAGTGTAGACAGTGAGCAAGATTTTCCCAAACCACAATATTCAAGAATGGAACTTGGAAGATACTAAGAGCTCTTAAATTTAAAACTATCTTCCAGGTTATTTTGAAGGCATATTTGTCAAGGCAGGAAGATAGAACAGTTTTTATTTAAGATTTTTATTTATAAATTATAAATATTTGAACATACATCTTTCTCTGGATCCTATAGATGTTAGGGATGGAGTGCAAAGGGTAGAAGGACTCCATTAAGTTTGATGTGTGTATAAAATAATGTCATAAAACAATGCACATATATGTAAAATAAAAATCATTAAAAAAAGAAACAAAGCTTTAGCTGTCTTTTTTAGTAAAGCACAGCATTGCACTGCATTTCTTCCCAACACAAGGCCCTAGCAACAGCGTAACAGCCACATCCTTAAAGTAGTCTTCTTAATTGGGCTGACTCCTCACTCCTCTCCAAATCTCCTCAGGATAAAAAGCCACTTTCCTCCCCAGACTGTGTGCTTTACCACCTCCTGGATTTCTCTTGTCATGTTGCTGAGCTGAATTGTGCCACCTCACTAGCTTCCTTCTGCTCTGCATGTAGTAAAACCCTACTTGTCTTTCCAGACCTAACACAAAGCCCAAGCACGGTGACTTCTGGTTATCTCTTTATGTTTCTGTCTCTCCCAGTAGTATTGTATTTGAGGCCTTGAGGTCAGGAGCAGCATATCTCACTCATCTTCGTTTCCCCAGGCCTCCTCCAGAATACTACAAGTGCAGGCATTCACTGAATGTCTTCAGGATAAATGAATAAATGCTATGTATCAGCATATGTATCTGCATGATGGAGTTAGTCCTGGAAGATACACTGAATGCATCAGCAAGAGGGCTGTTTCCCTTCCATATAGTCTGTCTCACCAACTGATTTAAAATTCTAAAAAGGGTACAGTAGTTATCTTTCTAGGAATCTTTCAGAATGACTCACATAGTTTTAAGATCATAGTTGGTTTCTAATAATACCTTGTCAAGTTAATTAAAGAAGAAAGGATGTGAAAAAAATGATTTAGGATGAAAGTGGGGAGAGGTAGCTCAAAAATGATGGTAAAGAATGCCCTATGCTGGTAGTGGGGAAGGAAAAGAAAAAGATTAGAAAGTATCTCAAGATCCTACAGAGAGAATTTTGTACTTTTCTTTCCTATTATTGCCCTTATTTATAGGATTCAGAGTGGTCTTTGAGGTGCTCTCCATTGCCACAGCACTCTTCTTTCTGTCTTAGTACAAACCCTCATACTGCTTGCCAGTTGCATGTTTCTATCTAATTTATAAACTTGTAAATACCCTCCTAAACATTATTTTGTCTAGAAAAAATAATGCTGACACCTTTGACTCTGTCTCATCCCCTAGACCAACAATAGAGCTTTAAAAACCCTCCTACTAATTCACATTAGTCTTTAGAATATTTTTTCCTGAACATTAGCACAGTGGTGAATTAATTTCATTATGACTTTAAGTTGTTTTTAAAAACCATAATCACAGATAATATAGTTGAAATGACTAAAAGAGTTAGTATTAAGCCAAAAGCTACAGTGGGATTCTGCAGTATATCAAGACAATGCCTTTTGCCACAATTCAAGTCAAATAAAAATGAAGAATAGAGAACGAGGTAGCTGCTGAAATAAGGATAGCCCCTGCAGCCATGCCCCTCTCACACTAGTGAGGAGGGACAGGGATTGAGTCTGGAGCAAGCCAGAAACAGATGTAGTGAAAAGCAGACTGGTAGCCGGAGCAATTGCATTTGCATGCATTTTTAAGTCAGAGAGAACTGGATGCAAAGTCAGTTATCAAAACCTTGGGTAACCTAACTGTTCTGAGCCTTGATTCCTTTATGTTTTATTAAATGTTAACATAAAGCCAAGACTAATGGGCAATGTTTTGGTATAGCAGTATATCTCAATAGGCTCAATCTTGAGTGATATTTAATAAGGAAATATGATGTCCTACTTATATAATTGTATACACAGAGAGCTTGTAAAAGAAAAAATATATACCAATGTTTAACTGTCAGAACTAAAATCTTTATGCAGAAGTAACATATGAATTAAGTCTTAGAGGACAAATCTCAGAATTCCCAGGAAAAGATTTTTGGCAATGTACAGTTTAAACATCCATATAATTCCAGAGAACTCAACTGGTGGAAATATTAGAGAAGACTTTAGGTCATTGGAAGATATGCCTGCACACCAGAACAAATGAGAATGAAGCAAGTAGTTTCTGCAGCTAGTGACTCCCCATGCCTGCAAGTATTTAAGCAAATCTTCCACTGGAAGCAGTATAGCATAATGGGTAAGTACACCTTCCAGAGACAGATTGCTTGGATTGAAATCTCAGCCCCACCCCTTCACAAGCTGTGCTTTCTTTGTGCCTCAGTTTAAAATGGAGATAAAAGCAATTCCTAGCTTAAATGGTGATGTTCTGAGGATTAAATAATTAACAAATGTAAACACATGAGTGCTATGTAAGTTTTAGACATTGTTAGTGGTTAATATTTCTTGGAGGGGATGTTGTGGAAGGAATTCATATTTTAGATGAGTTTGGTTGGATAATCTATAATGGATCTGCTTCCTCTGAGATTTCATGATTCTATATTTTTATATTTCCTGGCTTTAAGGGATTAAAATTGCCAATCAATTGAGCTTTGGCTGAAGCATTTTTGAAAAACAAAACAAAATTACAACAAAAACTCGTGCTTCTCTAAAACATTTTTTGACCATCCTCTTTTATATAGTAATGAATAGATTGTTTTAATAATTATTCATGTGCTTTATGACCCCCCCAAAATAGCTCCCCAGGAGCAGCAAGGAGAGAGGTAGAAAGGAGAGGGAGATGGGAATCAAAATTAAATTTATTTCAGAAGAGTCCCGTCTATGAAATTACTTTACAATGTGATGTATATAAAATAAAGGATGATTGCTTTTGGTCATGGTGATGACACCTTCTGCTTTGAGCAGGGAGCTGCATGGGGAGGGGGGTTATTCTTTGTCTAATAACTCATTATCAATCACGGTGATGTCCCAACACCTTACACTTCTTTTTCAGGTGAGGTTGGGGCCACCTGTGATGTTTGTTAAAATGGGGCTCCCTGGGCACCACCCAGATACAGTAAATCAGACTTTCTGCAGCTGGACCCAGAGGTTAAGAAACTCAACTATTCCATCCCTATCTATTTTTTTAAATAACCTCAAAGCTTATTATTATCAAGATTATAGAAGCACAAACATTTATACAGCTGTATCAGAATGTAGCATTATGCCATTTACATCTTAACAAAAATGAATACGTTTACACCTTATTTCATTTATTTATTTATTTTATTTTAATTGTTCAAGTACAGTTTTCTGCCTTTTACCCCCATCCCTCCCCACCTCCCTCCCGTTTCCACCCCCCACCCCAGTTGTTGTCCATGTGTCCTTTATACTTGTTCCTGAAAACCCTTCCTATCTAGTTTGGCTGCCACATGGAGGTCTGTTTTTTATTGCAATTTAAATGGAATGATGTTTGGCCCCAGTTCACACATCTATCTCCCTATGAACAACAGTAGCAGCAAACACTTAACAAAGCTCTGATTGAGGTAAATAGCCAAAGACAGCTTAGCCATTTACTCAAGCACCATGTCTTCCAGCTGAACTGGACATATAATTCACAGCAGCAAACCTGAAACAGCAACTCTTGACAGATTAATTCCATAACAAAAAATCAATCATGGCACTTGTTGCTGGCATACATAATATTTTGAGTTTCCTGTCTAGCACCACTATGAAGCAGACCTCCTTGACCTTGACTACATTAAACAAATGCTCTAATGTATTAGTGTACTCAGCTGATCACCACAGACCCCATCACATAGGGCTGCACAATAACCATCATCTTTGAGCTCTTATTTCCTGTGGCATCTCCTAACCCAACATCCTTACTAGCAGAAAGAATGTCTCTTCTAACAGAACATAGTAGTTATAGCAACATCCTGAGAAAGTCTTATTTTTCCACTGGTCACTTCAGGCAATATGTCAGCTGATTTGTCTGCTAGCTTTTCCCTGAACAAGTTATCTGCCAGCCATGGGACTGGACTGGGGGTTGGCGGGGAGGGGAGAGAAGCTCACATTGAATACAATTCTCTCTTGTTCAGAAAACACTCATATTCACAATGAGGACCAAAGAGGCTAAAGAGAAAAAGGAACTTGGAGAGGTGGCTAGCTGAGTACATCACCTGTATAATGAGCAAACTGCAAAGGCTGGAGCCATGGGGTAATGAGATAGATGGAGTAGTGAATTGCATTTGGGGTAGATAAACCCTCCAGAAAAGGGCTATTGACACATTCATTGGATCTCTCACCATAGCATAGTCAACGTGGGTGAAGACTCTCACGGTTGATGTCATCTGAGAGACAAAGCTTAGCTTCAAGTAAACTCCACTAGAAATATTTCCCAGAAACCAGGACCATGCTGCTGATTTGCCCCCCAGTTGGTTATTTACAGATAAATAAGTGATATTTGGGCTGCTCAGGAAGGAGAGCTGATGGGGTCACCATTCCCAGCAATGAATGCCCACACAGAAGCCCCTGCATTTCAATGAAATAAGCATGGCTAGAAGACACACCTGGACTTAGAGACCTGCATGCTCAATGCAGATGTCTCATTTTCAAAGCTTTTAATTTGCCATTTTATCAAATGATCATGTGGCAAAAAGAAAAGAGCTAATTAATCATTTCATTATCTGACTAATATAACAAAGCACAAAGTGACAGTGGAAAAAATCAGCACTGAAAACATCTGTCCCACTGTAATGCTGAGGATTTCACAGCCTGACTCAACATCTGCAGATGGAGGTTTTTAAAAATTGAAATCAAGAAATCTTCAAATAGCATGTTATAGAAATACCCCAAGGGGATAAACACCAGGTAAAGTTTGCTCTTCAAACCTGTGCATAGAATTTACTGTTCAAATAATAGTGCACCCTCTTACAAAGGAAGTCATGTTCAAGTTGGCGGTGATTTAATGAATACAAGATGATTATACTGAAATTTAACATGTATTGTCTCTCTTATGCTCAAGGCTTTCCAAAGTGTCTTATTAACAAGCAATTAAAATGCTAAGACCAGGGATGGTGGCAATGGTGTAATGTGTGCTCTTATCCCAATTGTCTACAAATTGCCTGGAATATCTCTTTTGTTGCTGGAGCAATGTTACTTGCCGATGTCACAGTTCCTGCAGTTGTTTGAACAAGCAATGAGATCTAGGATTCTCTCTAGTTTGTGGGATTTAAGAGAGACCTCCATCCTTGGCTGATGTGACTCAGTGGATTGAATGCTGGCTTGTGAATCAAATGGTTGGCAGTTCAATTCCCAGTCATAGCACATGCCTCGGTTGCAGGCCAGGTCCCCAGCAGAGGGCACTTGAGAGGCAACCACACATTGATGTTTCTCTCCCTCTCTCTCTCCCTCCCCCTCTCTCTAAAAATAAACAAAATAAAACTTTTTAACAAAGAGATAAAGAATTCCATTTGTAGCCTATCCTATTAACACTGTAGTAAACCAGTATGCATGCAGGGCCATGCATCCTGAAAATGTGCTGCCCAAAGACAGACCACTCAAAAGCACATAAGCAAATGAAAACAATCAGCTTAATTATATTTATTATAAAATTAATAGATGACTAGGGTCTAAATACATAAAATACAGATAATTGTATAGAAGATATTAAAGCAATTTATAATCTCACTCCAGGGAGAGTTAAGTGGCATAATGCCTGGTGCATAGTAGGCACTTCAGATAAATTTGTGTAATAAGTATTTCCTTCCAGTTTTTTATATGCAAATATATTCATGGTTTAAATAAAAATTGTATCATATTGTACCTACTCTTCTGAAACCTGATTGTACGTAAGAAGTTTTAGCACTAGATTGTAAATAGCTTTCCAAGTCATTAAATATTCTAACAGCTTACATGACTGCTTACTATTACATTTTTGGACATATTTGGAATAAAAATTAGTCAGAATTTAATAACATAGTCTCATTCTTTCATCCACCCAATAAATATTTTTTGAACACTTATTATGTGTAAGGCTCTATTCTAGACCTTGGGCTTCATTAGGACACAGACAAAATTGTTGCTTTCAAAGAAGTTAAATTGCAGTTTGGGAGAGATAGACGGCAAATGAAGCATAGTAACTAAATGTTTGAAGATGATAAGCACTGTGGGAGAGAATGGGACTGGATACAGGGAACAGAGCATGTCAGGGAAGCAGGGGGAGAATAAGAGTTGTCATTTCCAAAGACAAAATTTAAAGTCTTAAAGGAGGAGAGATATTTAATCACATAAATATTTTGGGGAAAGTGTTTCTGGCAAAGGAAACATCCAATGCGAAGGTCCTAAAGTTGGAAGGTAATTGGACTAGCAAGGCAGCTTTACAAAGAAGAGAGTAGTAGGACATGATTAGAGAAGCAAAGAGGAAAGATTAAAAGTTTTTGACCTGTTTTCCTGAGGGAAATTAGGAAACCCTGGAATGGTTTGAGCAGAGGAGTGACACCATTTTCACAGGATCTGCCTGACTGCTGTGTCAAAAATAGAATGGATGGGCAAAGGTTAGAGGAGGCTACTGCAGTTAAGCAAGCAGCAGTGACGATGGCTCAAACCAGGGTAGTGAGGGTGGGAAGCGGTTCAACTGTAGATGGGCTTTGAAAGCAGTGCCTACAGTATATGCTGATGGTTGGGGTATGGTTTGCCAGAGAAGAAGTCTGCAAAGTAATTCAAGTCTGAGCCATTGGAAGAGTCTAGTTGCCTGGTTTTAAGATGGGAAGACAGTAGGTGGAGAGATTTCAGGAGGCAGAGATTTAGGTTTCAGTTTGGGGCATGTTGACTTTGAGGTGTCTATTAAACATCCAGATGAAGATGCTGCGGGTGCAGGTGAATTTAAAAGATTGGAATTCAGGGACAGCTCAGAAAGTATAAGTTTGGGTTGGAGATATAATTTTGGGAGTCATGGATGTAGAGATCGCATTGAAGTCAAGGAAGGAGATGATATCACATTAGTGTAAGAGTGGGGAAAAAGGAACGGAACTGCTGAGGCATTCTAACATTACTATATGTACCAGGAGAAGATGAAGAACTAGTAAGGAAGACTGACAGGAGCAACCAGTGAGGTGGGAGGCAACCAAGAGTGTGGGGACCTAGAAACCAAGTAAAGAAAGTGCATTAAAGAGGAATGTGATTAACTATGTCAACTGCTGCTGACAGGTTAACTGCTACTCATCAGTACAATGCCTAGTGTGCAGTAGAAAAAAAGCACCCTCTCTCAGGAGATTCGCTCCTGCAAACCTGCAGCTCAACTAGTGCAGTGTGGACTAGATTTCACCATCCCCCATCCGCTCTCCCAGGCGCCTTATGCGAGCACAACCTGTGGAAATGTACATGGTAACCCTCACTGCTGCTGGGCAAGGTAACAGCAAAGAACTGATCACTGAATATGGCAACGTGGATGCCAAGAATGACCTTGATGGGGAAGCAGTCCACAAAAACATGAGTGTTAAACGTTTAAGAGAGAATGAGAGCAGAGAGACTGGAGACAGTGAATATATACTACTCTTTGGAGGCCATTTGCTTCAAAGAGGAGCAGGGATGTCAGGCCATAGCTGGTGGGAGTCATGAGGTCAGGAGAAATAAAAGAAAGAGTGGTACATTTGTGTGCTAATGGGAGCCAGGCACAGCATCATCCTCTCTTGCTTTGACTGTTGCAGTGACTTTCTCGCTGTTTTCTTACATTTACTCTTGCATCCTACAGTCTTTTTTCCAAATATCCTCTGAAAGTGATCCCCTTAAATTATAAACCAAGTAATGTCATGCCCTCTTCCCATCAAATTTAAAATAAAATCCGAAGTCCTCACCATGACCTGTACAATCCTGCCTGGCTGTCTCCTCCTTCATTTCCTACCATCCATTCCCTCAAACACGCAGCTCCAGCCACACTGGTTTTCTTGCGCTTCCTCCAACACAGCAAGCCTTTTCCCAGCTCAGGGCGGCTCACCTGCTGTCCCTTCTGCCCAGAACTCTCTTCCACGTTCTCACATGCTTTGCTGCCGCACTTCATTTGGGTCTCAACCCAAATGCCACCTCCTCAGTCCTTGACCAATGATCTTATGATCTCCCTGTCACTCTCTATGCTTTTTTCCCACAGCACTAATCGATATGTGATTTTATTTGGTTCCTTATTACCGTCTAAAATGCAAATTCCATGAAGAGAGGGACTTTGTCTCATTTTGTTCATATTCACCACTAACTGGTACACTAATGTCTGGTACATAGCAGCAACTCAATAAGTATATTTTAAATAAATGAATAATTAAAAGTATACAATTAACACTATGAATACTCAATGCTTTTTTAGCATATTGAAAATTCAGGGTCATGGATGTGAGTTTTGTTGGCCTGTGTAGATGCATGGAAAAGAGCTCCAGTGTGTGCCTATTTTCCAGCATACATATGTGCTCTAAAGATTTTCTATCCAAACGTGAAGGAGTTTTGGTTCAACCTAATGACACTGTTTAAGAATTAAGCTTAATGGAAAAACTTAGGTATAAAATAGAATCAGAGATGTCCTCTGTTGTGGCAGAAAAGACACTGGATATGCCTCAGAAGTCTTCAATTCAAGTCTTCCCTGCTTCTTTTCAGTGCTGTGTGACTTTCTGTAAGTCACTATGTATCTCTGTGCCTTAGGCCCCTTATTTTAAATTTGTGATAAATTATGTACTTCCATCATCTTATTGTGTGAGGACCAAGTGAGATATTTGGGGTAGTGCTAAACAAATGCACATAAATATTTTCTCTGGATAAAAAGAAAGTGTTGGCAGCTAATCTATGGGGGTGGGGGAGAGAACAGAGAGTTCTGTGTTGGCACAGGCACCATCTGGCTCTTTAAAATGTGTCCCTCAGGAAGAAAAATGAGATAGCTGTGGAGGCTGCAGTAAAGAATTATTTCCAAAGTGATATTTTCCAATTCTAATAAGTCTGTGATCATACAATCGGTGTTTGGGGTAAAGGCCACTGCTTTCCACTAGCTGACCTGAAAGCATGCACCATATATTTCATGTCAAGAGTGTGCTAGCACAGCCGTTTCCCCCTGTGCAGAATGGAAAGTAAAATCGTGGCGTGCAAGACACTAGACACTCCTATCTAGCCCAGAACTGAAGGGGAAACATTTTTCCAGACCTCCCCAGTGCGCCACCTGGAAAATGCCAGCCCACCTGTCCCTGGAGTGACCAGAGGAGGTGTTTTCAATACAGCACTTGTTTGTGTTTACTACAAGAACAGAGGAGATGGCTGAAAGGACATGCAATCCAGGAACCGCGTGGGAGTAGGAATAGCTCGAGGCTCTTTTTTTCACTGCAGCATTTTCTTTCTGCTCTTATCTGCTCCAGTCTCCTCTCCCACTATCACCTTCTTATTCATGTTTCTCCTCCTTGAACCTGCATCATTCTATTTATTCTCTGGCCCAGATAAGCTAAAACAGATTCTTAGTCTCCCAGTTCCAAATATTTATTAAGAATTCTCATTGGCCTAGCTCACCTAAACATCGTGAACCTTGCCACATAAATGATGGGTCACTAGTCTGTTTATTTTAGACTGTCCTTGAGAGAGATGCCTATCCCTGGATGACAGCAGTGGCCAGCCCGAGGTCAAGTGTCACAGGGCTTCTCTGGGCCTGTTGGGAGAGATGTGGACTTGGGCAGATTACCTGAGAAGGGGATTGGATGGCACAGGCACTGTAAATGACACCTTGCTTCGGTGAGGCCATGTTGTGCATGTGGGCTGCCCCCATAGGTGCTTCTAGAATCATTGCTTATCCCAAAGTAGAGGACTGTTACTCAGGGAGGCTAGTTCAGTAGGTTACCAAATCTCCCACTTGAAATCTTGTCTATCAATGTAGAATATTTTATGTCAGCCTTATTAATTTTCAAGGCTGACAAACTGGTTTCCAATGTGCCAATAAGGGGGCCTATACACTAAGTCTCATAGAATTGTAAGGGCTACTTCACTCTATATACTTTCACTACAGGAGATTTAGGCTGCCCAGTGTACACCCCCACACAACGGGGAACAACCCGGCAGCCTACGCACAACACTGCCCCCATTTGGTGCCCACCCACCTGACTCTGACTCAGTTCTCCAAGAGGCTCCTCCCAGTTCCTAGCAGTAAAAACTGAAAACGACACCATGACAACATATTCCCAGAAACATCATTTCTGCTGCACAAACCCAAGCAAGCATCCAGAACTCAGAAAATGCTATAAGCCTTTCACCTGTTCAGTTGCAGGTGGAGGCTTCATTGGCCAGATAGGGGAGATCAGGACTCCCTGCTCTGACCATCAATGCCCCTGAT
The DNA here is from genome assembly GCA_004024845.1 of Tonatia bakeri. Classification (NCBI taxonomy): domain Eukaryota; kingdom Metazoa; phylum Chordata; class Mammalia; order Chiroptera; family Phyllostomidae; genus Tonatia; species Tonatia bakeri. The sequence continues at coordinate 66,289 of PVIA01001027.1, forward strand.
TCCATCTTTCTGGAAAAATGAATTTTTGTGTCATTGACATAGAGAAGGGAATTGACAATGCCCTTCCTTTGTGCACTTAGCTAATTGTACTGCCTAAATGTGCAACTGGTCCAGGGTATAGACATCTATGGCCTCCAGAAAAATTTTCTCAGAGCACAAGCAGGACTTAGAACTCTAGGATCAGCTTTGTCCCAGGATGTGAAGCGCAGTGAAGCCCTCCTGCGCACTCCACACCCTTCCCCCGTCACATCCAGAGGACTGCGTGCTTTAGGGTCATCTGGGAGTGGGGGCTCCTACGGTTTTCTTGTCCAGGTTCAGTGACCAGGCCAGCTGTCATTTATTTAAGAAAAGATAAAGAGCTCCGGCTCTGCTCCATTAATAAGGCTGAATGTGTAAGGCTGTCATGACTCCCACTCATTGCTAAATTTCTGTGCTGGCTCAGGGAGGCAGGCATACAGACAGACTTGCAGCAGACAGACAGACTTCCCATGTTTGGGAGTGCAATCAGTGAAAGATGGGGTTTCACACCTCACCCAGGCAGTCTGACTACCCCCAACAGCCACCTCGGACAGCCTGGAGGGAGGGTCTCCATATCACATTTTTTCTGATCAGGAAGTCCAGATTCAGACAATAGTAATGATGATGATAGCATCGGTAAGATCCTCAGCTACTTGGAGATGTTATGTGACTTGGCTACGGTCTCATACGTGGTAAATGGCCTCAGCGCCGCAGACAGGTTTTCATGACCACTAAGGATGAACATACAGATGTTCAAGAGTTTTGCATGTGCATAGATTGACTCACCCTCAATTTCTGCAGCCCACTTGCTTTTTGACTAACTTATAAAAAGGGGAATATTGACCCGGATATGAGTATTTAGGGGCTAAAAGGATTCCACTTCTCTATCCATCTTGAATCACCCGCTATTCAACTACAATATGTAATGGAGGGGGTATGAGACAGATTTAATAGCAGGAATTACCATAGAGGGCTGACCTGTGCCTGTATTTATTCATTAGACAAGGGACACTGGCAATACACACACACACACACACACACACACACACACACACACACACACACACACACATTTTTGCAGGAAGGATGGCGGATGGCACTGGGGGTTCCGAGACTGGGAGTTTGGTCCTGCAAAAGGGGCTTGGCCTAAATAAAGCATGGAAATAGTAAATAACATGCCCAGGGCTGTGAGCAACAGAACTCCTAGCAGAGTGCCTGAAAAACAGTAGGCTGTCAGAAAATAGTTATTGAATGAATGAAAGACAGCATCCAAATCCAACCAAAGGTAACATAGTTACCACTAGGATTGTGTGCTTCCATTATAAATGTCTTTCATTAATGAGCATTCAGAGAAAAGGCATTCTTAATTTGAAATATGATCTCTGAAACAGAAATGCAACGTTTGGGTATTGAATAATCACATCAGAGTAATGCTAATGTGAGGACGGTGGGGACTTAGTCATTCTGACCATCCTCCTTGTCATGAATAAACAGCCAGATCACAGTTGGCCTGGAATTCCCTTTGAGTTTGGTAGTGGAATTCTAGTTGAGCCTAAAATTAGTTTCAGTGAATGCTGGAGGGAAAGAGTCCCGCTTGAGATGCGTGTGTTGCTGTGAAGATGATACGCGGACGTAGGTATCCGGCTTCTCTGCTGAGAACAGCATGATCAGATGGGGATACACATCGACACACAGCGGAGTAAGGCCATCCCTGAGATTCATCAGGAAAGCTAACTCAGGACTGCTTCATGTTTTAAAGGTGGGTGAAAAATGGTCACCGTGGAATATCGCTGTGACGCAACCTGCCACAGTTCAGAAATCAGGATAAAGTTAAATAATCTATCCAGGAGCATTATCTTAATCAAGTAGCATAAAGAACTCGTCCAACTAGTAAGGCAGGTCCACAGCATGGGTGGAAGCAGCACTGGGTGAGCACTCACTTAAACCTTAATGGGAAAAATGACTTAGCAAGTGTCTTGGATTATAAAATCAGTGTTTGGATTTTAAAATTTGAGAAACTTCCTTTATCTCTCTCTTCCCCTTCCTCACCCCTTTCTTCTCTTCCCCCTCTTTTTTCCTTTCTTGAGCTATTGGATCAATGAAATTTATAAACTTTACCAACTCCACCAAGTTTCTTACCCACTTTAACTGCACTAATGAAACTGTCTCTAATGCAACTCTTGGTGCAAGAAATGGAGTCATGGTGCCTAGTTGAGATCTTACAAAATAACTTCTTTCCCCTGGATTTGTGCAGCAACGATGCCTTTCCTCATCATTCTACTAAACAGCAGTGTAAATTTTAATTATTTTTCTTGCGAGTGCAAGCAAAACTTGGCTGCCTGCTTATCCACTGGCCTGCCTGTGGGTGCTGGAAACTGAGGTGGGGAGAACCTTGGCAGAGGGAACATAGAGAGGCAGGGCATGGAGTACCAAAGACATAGCTAGAATCCACGTTTCTGTGTCCTGACCCAGAACTGACTTATTAAACTGTGTAGCTATGCAAGAAGCTCCTCTAGAGTGACCCATTTGTCTTGAGGGTGAGGGAAGGGCTCACTCCTGCTCCACTTTGTTCTCAATGCATCTTCCTTTTGTTACAGTGTCACATAAGCAAGAGCAGGCAGTGCATGGCTAGGCGCTGAGAGCGAACGGCACACCACCCACAGTGGGGTCCTGTCCATGAAGGAACGTGTGTTGGTCAGGCCCAGACTGGAATGAAGAGATTTTCCACTTCTCAAGCCTCAGCATCCTCCTTCTTCAAAATGGAGAAATTGGTCTAAAATGCTAAATGATCTCCAAGAGTTTTTTATAGTTCTGCAAAAACTTACTGAGCTTTTTGTGTAATTTTAATTATTCTGTTCACCAAGTGCCCATCACTGGTATATCACCTCTGCTATTGCCCTGCATATATTTATTGTATTAAAGCCCATCCCCCACCCGCCAAGATTTAGCAACTTAAAATGGAATCAGAACTGTCACATATCACATTTGAATGGTGTCTCTGTCATAAAAAAAAAAAAAAAAAAACCAAAACGCTCAAAGGAGTAGGATGTAAAGCAATTCCTTAATTAGTTTAGGCTGTGGCTGTATGTGGGGGGTTGTGAAGAGGGTGAAGGGAGATAGAGGATGAGAAATGTCATAAAAATGTCTTAATTTAAGCAGAAAAAATGTTTCTAAGAAAGGGCTTATTTCATAAAGTTGTTACTCTTTCATCAGCTCAGTAAATATTATAAAAGGTGGAGTCCAAAATTATGATTCAATAGCCAGGCTCAGGCCGCCTTCTTTGGTAAATGAACTTGGGGGCTGGGTGAAAACTAGATTCTGCTGGGAACCAGGCAGAATACTCCTATTTACCCCATGGCTTGTGGGTGATGAATTTTCAACCATGTCCCACATTAATAGGTCACATGGAGAAAAGATCATCTGGGTTAGAACCAGTTGCAAAGTTTAAACAGCAAATCCTGCAGTCCAGAGATCTCTCATGGGGTTTAAGGTCAGTGAGTAGAATACCAATCTAGAGAACCTTACAAATCTGGAGAAAATTACTTTCAGCTGCATGAAAAGCATGATAAATTTCAAGAAATATCATTTTTATTTTTAGAATTCAATGACTAACAACCTACTTAACCTTGAGATGCTGATATTACAAGAATCACAGTGTGGTCCAGTGCTGGCATATATAACAATGAATCTGCTTTGTCAGAGATAGATTTATGTGATGGCTACTATGTTTTTCTGATATTAAGATTAAAAAAGAAAAATATATGTAAGCGCATAAGCAATTCAAGCCTTGTATTTTGATCTAAGATTGAAAGATATTTTCTAACATGAAATTTTTTTTAAGTTCCTTGTGTTGGAAGGAATATTCTTCCTCACATACTTTGGAGGCTTTTTTGGATGCTCATTTTGAGTTTAGAAAAAAATTTGGTGCCAGGGTTTTTAGTTGACAAGACTGACTCCTACAATCATCTTTTCTCTCATTGGCTTTTGCTTCTGAGACAGGTGTATGGCCTCTCAGCATAGATTTTACAAACTTTAAAAATAAAACCTTGTTTTGGGAATACAAGAGGTCATGCCACCTCCAGCTGGGAGTTAGTGGTTCTCTGGCCTCGCTGAGTATGGCGGTATCAGTTCCGAATTCACATTTGGAGTCAGTATGGACAGAGACCATCAAGGAAGGGATTATAGCCAAAGATTACCTAGTCAAGGCTGCAGTAACTTGGAGTTTTAGGCTGTTAATATTTGTAAGTGCTTATTCTTCCTCCTCTTCTCCCTCTCATAGGTGAAGAACAGGCGATGTGTCTACTACCCACATGAAATTCCTTGTTACTTTCCCTGGGTCCTTTGAAAACACCTCTTGTCTTTCATTCTAGTTCTTCTCAGGTCCTCAATATTGGACTAAGGGAATCAGAAAGAAGATCTGAGGTGATCAGGGTCAGTCAGGATAGAAAATGCCAATATCCAACAGGATAAAGAACCCAAAAGTGAAAGGGAGTAGACACAGGAAGGCAGTGGAAAAACCAAAGTTAGAAGGAAGCTGGCTTGATGCATGAGCAAGTTGAACATTTAGACGTGACAAAGGAAAAAATTCTTTAACAGGATTTTCATGCTAGAGAGTCTCCAGATGTAAGCCCATGTGTTTGGTGAATTACATCATCATTATTTCCCAGAACTCGTATAAGAAATCCTGTAATAAATTGCCATTTATTTACTCTTGTTGTTTCAGTGGTGGTAAGACATATATAATATAAACTTGACATTTTAATCATTCTTAAGGTACAATTTAATTCAGTAACATCAATTACATTCACAATGTTGTATAACTGTCACCACTGTCTATTGCCAAAACATTTTCATCTTCCTAAACAGAATCTCTGTTACTATTAAGCAATAATTCAGCACCCCCCCCTTCTCCCCCATCCCAGTTCCCTAGTGACCACTAATCTACTTTCTGTTGTTATGAATTTGCCTATTATAGATATCTTTTATAAATAAAATGATACAATATTTTTCCTTTTGTGTCTGGTTTATTTCACTTCCCATGATATTTTCAAGGTTCATGCATATGGTGGCATGTACGAGAACTTCATTCATTTTTATGGCCGAATAATATTCCATTCTTATAATTACTCCTCCGTGCTTCCTTCCTTGGGGATCCCTGCTGGAGTCTCATTGGTTGCTGAGTTTAGGAGGAGAAGAGGGCAGGTGTGACTTGGTGCTTACAGTTTCTCTTTGGGAGATGGCTACCCTCTGGAAGTTCACAACCTGCTGTTTTCCGAGTCCGTAGTTTTGCAGGGGTCCAATGAGAGGTAAAACCTTTAGTGTTCAGTGCAGCCCACAGTTCTTTGTGACTTTAACTTCAGCTTCTCCTTGGGAATTTCATAAGGGACAATGGTTGAAATTCAAGTATGTCAGTGAGCTGAATTGGACATTGTGACTGAACATGATTCAGTTGGGGGAACCAAATGGCCAAGTAAAATATTAGCCTTGAATATAGAATGATCTGGTACTGTCCTATCCTGCGCTGTTCTGACCAACTTTGAAGCCTTTTAGGGGCAAAATCTAAACTGCCTGCTAGTGCTTATTAAACTATTGATTTCTTTTCTCAAGGTAATAAACTACACCCTTGATGGACATTTAGGTTAGGGAACATCTGGGGAGAAACTCATTTCTCCAGCTTCCATATAAGGAAAATTCAAATGATTGACACATTTGGAGATACAGAGTTTACCAGGGAAAAGTTCAGTTCTTTCCTCTCCCTGGGATCTTGGGAGGCAGTTATTGGCAGAAAGTCTAAATCATGCTCTGCTCTGCCCTGCCCCTCTAGGAAAAGCCTATGGTTGTTCAGCACTCCCAAAGATTGTGGATGGGAGTCTGTTTAAATGAGGGCAAAGTAGCACCAGGCCCACTTGGCCAGTAGATCTTAGTCATGAGAGTCCACAATCACTCTCATCAATAATAATCTGTCTGACTTTTAGGTCTCAGTCTTTATTGATGCTGAACTTAGGCCAGAAGGGAGAAGAATGTTAAGGATTAACCCTATCAAAACCTTATACATGAGAGTCCTTCTGCCATGTGACCACACAGCGAGAAGTTGACCACCTATGAACCAGGAAATGAGTCCTCAGCAGACATCACATCTACTGGTGCCTTGATCTTGGATTTCCCATTCACCAGAAACAGGGTATTGGTAGAGTCAGAACAAGGGCAAGAGTCTTCCCCAAGCAAACTCTGGACCCTGTGACAATCTCTGCTTTTTATTCTGTTGCACATGTAATGACACGTCTACATTGGCATACTTTTTCTGCATTTGAATCCAACAGGCCTCTTTTTTATTCTACCTCTCATATAATCTTGCACATGTTGCCATTTTTTTAAAATGAAAAATACATTCAATGTTGTAAAAAATCCCTGTTCTGTATGAGAGTTGGAAGGCTTCTCCTCACTCCTTCAGCCCATGCTGCATCATATGATGCACAAATGAGGGAGTAAATGCCACCTTCTGGATGGCTGCTGATGCCATTGACTTGGGAAGGGCCTCGGCGGTGCATTTGCTTTTCAAACGGGCCATTAGTCAGACTTAATTTTTAAGTGATATCCAGATACATTACAAGGTTTCACATAACTCAGTTTTTCAGAATGTCTTAGGTAAGCAAACATAATTCAGCCACAAAAAGAAGTAAGATGTGCTGTGGTTCCAGTGTTCCCTTGCATCTCCTGAAAGACAACGAAAGGGGTATTATTAAAAAATCTTGTTTGTTCCTCTATGTGTTTTCACAATCCCAGTTGCTTCCTGAGCCTTGTGGTCAAAACTTTGTTAGCATCTCAGTACCAGTATCCTATTTGTTTGTTTGTTTTTTCCCCTGCTCCCCATTCTTATTTCTTTATATAAAAATTGACTCAGATTTTTTTGTACTTTATCTTATTCTTCAGAATAAGTGAGATCCCAGTGTCAATATGAAAAACTTCAATACCCAAGGGTGGTTTCTTGTCGAGGCCACCAACTGGCACTGACGGCAGAATGCTGCGGATGGCTTGTCGACACATGAGAAAAACATACACAGAGACAACAGGTCCTGTGGGGAAGTAGGAACGGAACGGCCACTCCCTCTAGTGGGGAGCTTCCAGCCACCCTCCCTAGGGAAGAGCACTCTAGGGGAGAGAGTGTCTCATTCCTCTGCCTGAGCAGGCTTTTACTTGGTTCGTTTGCATAAGAATTCAGGTAAAGCTCATTACTCATTGCCGGAAAGTAAGGATCCAACAATAGACAACAAGGAAGTCTGAGGGCCTATTTTGAGTCAGGGTCAAAGAGCTGTAAAAGACTTTAAGGAACAAACCTACTTCCTCCTTGGACCCTTCGCATTCAATTGAGAGCATTCTAAACAAAGCAGGTTTCACAGAATTTTACATATTCTTTCTTAGGCCTGATTGCCCGGGGAACCCACCCTTTCTAGTACAGGGCTGCACCACCCTGTCATTGTTTCAGGCTCAGGTGGAGCAAGGGAAGTAAGGCAGGCAAGAGATTAGGATATTTTCTCATGAGGACTCAAGCTTTGTCAAAGCTGGGGGGTAAGGGTTCATCATACCCTTTTGCTGAAGCCCCCAAAGTCCTTCCTTGGGGGCCTCCCACATGATCGTGCCTATCTTAGGTCATTCCCCTCTTTGGGAATGCTAACCGACCAAGCATTGGGGGTCATGCAGGGTGAAGTAAAAGGAGCAGAAGCAGTGCTCCTGCCAGGGAGATAAGCTTTTGTCTCCTTGCTGGCTTATGGTCCAGGGTTGTTCCCTCAGCCTTAGCTTTGGCGGGGATTACAGCTTCTGATACCAGGCAAGGCAGTTCCGAACAGTTTCTGAGCATAAAAAGAAGTTGGTTTTATTTATAGTTACCTTGGTTTAAAATTAATCTTACTTTATTAAAATCATAATTTTAAAACCTGGTTTTCTTTAAGTTAAGCCTTTCAGTTTACCTGGAAAGTCTTGTTAATCTATTCATGAATTTACTAATTTGGATATGAAATAAAAACAATTGATTAATGTCCATTAACTCAAATTAAGACTCAATTCTCTGACTGTTGTCAATTATACTGCCCGCCTTTTATTACCTACTCTTCAAAAACTGATCCTAACAGCACTTGAAGTCTGTTTCTTTGCCATCTGGCATCATGCTGAGTTTTGTCAGTAGCAGGTACTGGAGAGACACCAAAGCAGGAAGAGGTTTTCTTCCCGGTTCCAGGGTCTTCATCTTGGAGTGCTCCTGCCCTGGGCGGCTTCTCCAAGTGTTCTGCCTACTACAGCAAGAGTGGCTTCTCCGAAGTCTTTCCACCTCCAGGCCCTGACTGTGTGGGTGGTTTCTCCTGCACACACCACCTGTGGTGTGTGCAGAAACCAGCAACTCCTGACAGCCAGCAACTTCCCCCAGCACCCTCTCAGAGGGTTTTGCAACAGCATGCCTCTGGCAAAACACTCTATAAACAGCTTGTCCTGGCATCTTGGTGAGTGGATTTCTAGGAAGTGCCAGAGGGTGGATTTGCAGAAAGTTCCACCAGTAGAGCAACATAGAGACTTCTCTGAATAATGAACGTTTTCCAGGAAGGCCCTGATCTCAACTGTGGGTGCTCTCTAACACTAAAGGTAAGACTGCTGCTTATATCTCTCTTCCATATACTTCATAGTTCTCTTTACTTCTTTCTAGACAATCCCTTATTACCCCAATCCCTGTAATATAAACATTTTATTTATTTTTAGAGAGAGGGGAAGGGAGGAAGAAAGAGAGGGAGAGAAACATTGATGTGTGAGGGAAACATCAATTGGTTGCCTCTCGCATGATCCCAACAGAGGACCTGGCTTGCAACTCAGGCTTGTGCCCTGACTGGGAATTGAACCTGTGACCTTAAAGTTTGTGGGATGATGCCCAACCCACTGAGCCACACTAGTCAGGGCTTTAATCCCTGATATAGGTAATAACTCTTTATGTTAAACTTTCCCTGTGATAATTGCTATGTGACTTCTATTTTTGTCTTCTGATTGGACCCTGAATGATCCATGCTCTTTAAACAAGCAATTTCATTTATAGACCTAGTTAATTAAACATGCTTAAACTTTTAAACTTCACAGATACACTTAATACATTTAATTTTCTCTTTAAACATTTAAAAATGTCTGAAAGAGAATACTTAAAATCCGAAACAAGCAAAATCTTCCCAAATACTTAAGTATTCCTAATAATCTAATGTTACGGGAAAAACAGGAAATTTTAAATTCCTATGAGTCTTCCATTTATTTACAATTTATTTACAAATAGTAAAATTCTTATAGAGAATTCAATTTAAATCATAAATCTAAAATCAATTTAGAGAATAAATTTTCCAATTTATTTACAAATAGTTAAATTCTTATAGAGATTTCAATTTAAATCATAAATCTAAAATCAATTACTGATTTAAATTTGACATCAGAAGGCTAATCTTTCAGATCCAATGTGCCAAGTTACCTTAAACACTATAAATAAACACTTTAAATAAAGAATATGAATTAGCTCAAATTTAGCACAACAGTATTTAAACTTAGGTTTGCGTTTCTTATTTATTTCTGTACTTATTGCCAAACCTTTCCAGGCTTGAAAAGACACTCCTCCAGCTATGGGACAGTTTTATCCCAGGTTAGCAAGGTCACTGGATCAATAATTCGTACTCATGTTACCCTCACCGTCTTAGACAGGTTGGGGTGATAGTGCTCCTTAATGGTCAAGATTTGGGGACTCCAGGGCAGATACAGGAGCTACATTCATCCAAGTCACACGTTCAGCCCTTTTTAAAATGTAGTCTCTGTGTCAATCGGCAACTCGAAGGTTACAACCTTCCTAATTCTTTTCTTTGATTTGGATTATAGGAGTCATATATTTTCACTCGGACTTCAGTTAAGTTTTTCCAATTCTTGATTGAGTTCTGAACTTCTTTAGCAACCAGTTACAATTTTGAAGTCATTTCAGTGCTGTTTTATTAGATATTACATTTCCACTTGTATTTTTGTCTAACTCTTGGGGCAACAGTTCTAAAGTTCTGGAGGTGGGGTGAAGTTCTTGAAAATATCTTCCTCTGTTCCCACTACATTTGTGTTCCTGAAATCAGGTCGCAGGGCACAGTGAGCAGCTGGACAAGCTCCATGAAGACTGATCTTTGGTCATTAGGGCCCTTTAAGCTATTTTATCTGTTCACATCTTGCCCCAAGAATAAAGCTGTTTCTTATATCTGCTATTCTTATATTTTTCATAGTTCTCTTTACTTGGTTTCCTAAGTCACACTAGTCTTGGGGAAAACTAACAGGTTCTGTGTTTGGCCAGGAGGACCTCAGCATGTTATCAGGACTCAAAACCTGGCCTTAGCCTTTCCCCAACAACTGCAAGCCCAGAGGACCTGACACATCTTTAATTTTTAACACTGCCATTTATTGAACATTCTGTTTTCTAGGCTCTGTGATAATTACATCATTAGATTGTCTCATCTAATTCTTACTACGAGATAAGTATTTCTCACCACATTTTTATAGATGAAGAAAATCAATCTCTCTCTCTCTCTCTCTCTCTCTCTCTCTCTCACACACACACACACACACACACACACACACACCCTACATTGTGCCAGGTACTCTGCTCTTGTCTTGCTAGGGATAGAATGGTGAGCAAACAGTACACTCTGCTCTCTTGGAGTTTATAGTCAAGCACGTGGAGTGGAAGGGTATACTTTTCTCACACACACACACACACACACGCACGCACACACCCCCTCCACACCATGTAATCATTGTAGAACCTAATCAAGGACTGGGGACAGGGAAGGCTTCCTTGAGGAAAGGACATTTTAATTCAACCCCTTAAATGCCTTAGTTAGTTGAGAACAGTTGAAACCATGTGAATTTTAGGTTCTAACAGACCTGGGTTCAAATCCAAGCTCCATTTTTTCAGTGTCTGTATTAAACTTTCTAAGCTTCAGTTCACAGTTATAAAGCTTCAGTTCACAGTAATGATGATGATGGAGACCTCACAAGGTAAGGATCACATGAGATTATATATGTAAGCATTTAGCACAATGTCTGGCATCTAGATATTAAGTTTCTTTTCTGTTCCTCTTGCCTTTGTCCAATTTTTGTCCTTTGTCTTTGTCAGATAGGTTTTGTTCTAATTCCTAAAAGCCTGGTCATTTGTTTCAAAGTACCTATTTTTTTGGAAAGAGCATGTGACTTTTATGCAAATAGGATTCTTCGAGGCATGTCCCCAGCCCAAACTCCCTAAAGTGGACATGCAGATAAGGGGCTTACCTCACAATCAAGATTCATTCGTTAAGAGAAAAAAAAATCTTAGAAAAGCTTAGAAAACAAATAAGTAAACAGAAAAGCTTATCTTCCACAGTATCCTTACCAGTTAGCTAGTTTTTGTGAGCCATGATTCCTTGGGATTCTACTTTTCGGAAGGAAGTTAGAGGCCTCTGCTCAAGGCCATGAGTAACCCAGCTCCCTCTGCCTGCTGCGCAGGTCACTGCCCCCTCACTGAGCCTGCTGACCCAGGCAGGATGTGGTGACTGCCGATTGCACTGGGATAGTTTGTATGGGAAAATGCCATGTTACAGAACACACAGAGGGAAACAAAACACTGATTATTTAATTTGCATTGTTTTTCCATGAGTATAAAGAAACTCCCTTCTGCAAGGAGCACAGAGGCAAACTGATTGAGACAGAACAGCCAGAATAGAATAAACCCAGTTGCTTTTAAAAGAAAAGTAGGGGGTGGGGAGGGAATTCAAAGATGCAGAAGCAGTAACAAAAACAATGTTATTTAAATAATACTATATCTCTCTTGCCTTATCATTCTGATTACATTCAACTAATCTACAAAATTGAAAGGTAATGAGCAGTATTTCCTTAAAGCACATTAAATAATAGTGTCAAAATGCAAATTTATTCATTAAGTATAGATGAGTGTGTTAAATATTCATGAGTTGTTGCTCACAGTATATAATTAATCCCATGGTCTTTGTGTCCAAAGCATTGGGAAGATAAAAGTTTGCAGCACCACTGTTATAAAATAAGATTCCTAAAAACATCCCTCAGGGCAAAGGTCAGGCACCTAGCAGACCCCAAACTGGAACTTTATTTTTATCAATACATTATATTGCATATTAATAAGAACATGGCTATCTGATGACACTAGATTTATTTTTCCAACTCCTGCTGTTTTATAATCTAGGTGGAAAATAAATATTTCAGACTTGAAGAAGCTCTTGTTTGGCCTGAATATACTAGATCTGAAATTCTCTTTTGTTTTTGACCTTGGGCAAATGAAAGCATTTTTTAAAAGTCCCCTTCTTAAGTAGAAAATAGTTATTTTTAGAATAATTATTTCATTTGGGATGAAATACCCTCATTATAGAATCTCTTAAAAATATAGTCCATTTGGTCTACATGGCCCGTCTTATCAGTGGCATAGAGAGTTTGAAAATCATTTCCCTCCTTGAATGACTAATATATCTTTATAGGTTCTAGAAAGTGAAAGCTACCCACTTATAGTGTTTCTCATTTGCTTTCTAGGTTACTGGTATCACAAGTACTGTTGCTGATTCCTAGGGAAACTCACAAGTATAGAGTATCAAATGAAAAAAACAAATTCAGGTTTTTACCAAAAGTCAAAGAAGCTGTCAGCTTTATTCCTTCTCTCACATCTAAGTTTATTCATAAACTTTCTGGTGTTTGGCAGTTTTAAATCCAGGATCCAGGCTCTTCTATTTCTGTGACTTAACAAGAATGAACTAGACAAGCATGATGCCTTTTGTGTAAAACTATATAAATATATCTTTTCATGTCTGTGTGTAGATTGGGTTCTTGTTCTCAATTTTTTACTCTCCATATGTTATAATTATAATTTGCTATGTAATTTTGGCAATATACCCCCCAAGAGTAGCCAAAGTATATTTCCCTGCTCTATTGATATAGGACATTGCCATATAACTCGTTTTGTCCAATGAAATGTTGGCAGAAATGAAAATGGCCCAGCTCAAAGCCAAGGTTTTAAAAGGCATCGTGTGCTTGCACTCATTCTCTTATTCATCTGTCATTGACCATGAAAATAATATGTCCCAGGAAGCTGCTAATCCAAGGAGTATGAAAGGAAATACAGAGCTGACCTGGTCCCAGCCCTCAGGCTGGAGCCCAGGCCAGCCTATATCAGCTGAACCCCAGATACACCGTAGCCTGCCTGCAGACTTGTGAGGGTGAACACAAGTGTTATCATAGGCCACTGGGTTTTGGAGCACATGGGTTTATTGTGGTAAATGTACACAACCCTGAATTTACTGTTTTAAGCATTTTTAAGTGTATAATTTTGTGTAATTAAGTACATCACCACCATCCATCTTCAGCACTTTTGCATCTCCTGCATCTGAAACCCATTAGACACTCCCCATTCCCTCCTGCCACTCCCTAGAGACCACCATCCTACTTCCTCTCTCCATGAATCTGACTACCCTAAGAACCTCACATAAGAGGAATACTACATTATTTGTCCTCTCCTGGATGGCTTATTTCACTTAGCATAATGTCTTCAAGATTCATCCATCTTGTAGCCAAAATTGCTTTCCTTTCACATTTTGTTTATCCATTTGTCTTTTGATGGACAACTATATTATTTCTACCATTTGACTATTGTAAATAATGATAAAATGAACATGTGTATACGAATTTCTATTTGATTCCCTTCTTCCTTTGTTCACTTCTTTGGGGTATGTACCCAGAAATGGAATTTATGGATCATATGATAATTCTAATTTTTGAGGAATCTCTGGACTATTTTCCATATCTGCTGAACAATTTTACATTCCCCTAGCAATGCACAAAGATTCTAATTTCTATACAATCTCATCAAAACTTATTTCTTTTCTTTCTTTTTTCCTTCCTTCCTTCCTTCCTTCCTTCCTTCCTTCCTTCCTTCCTTCCTTCCTCCTTTCCTTCCTTCTTTTTTTCTCATTTTCCTTTATAATAGCCATCCTACTGAATACAAAGTGGTATCCCATTGTGATTTTTATTTTTATTTTCCTGTTGCATTTCCCTAATGACAAATAATGTTGAGCGTCTTCTCATTTACTTATTTGCCATTTGTATGCATGTCTTCTTAGAAAATGTCTATTCAAGTCTTTTTAATGTAGAAGTATCTGGTTAATACAATACATATTAGCACCAAAATAAATACATAAAAAGGGAATAGTGGTTGTTACTTGTAGAAATTCCAGTAAATTTTATTTTTGTTTTCTCTTTTATACTTTTTTGTGTTATTTAAATATTGCTACAGTGATTATGCATCATTTGTTTTCATTCTTATTTATTTTAGATTTGTTATAATTTCAGTTCTTACATTTAGGTTTACGATTCACAAGAAATAAAAAGAGAAACCACAGAGTGGGAGAAAACCTTTGCAAACCATGTACTCAGCAATGGACCTGCATCTAGAACATATAAAGAACTCCCACAACTCAGTCCTAAGTGTGCAAAAAACACTTAATAAATGGCCCAAATATTTGCATAGACATTCCATCAAATAAAACATGTGAATGGTTAATAAGAACACAAAAAGTTGATCAATATCATTTATTATCAGGGAAATGCACATTAAAATCCAGAATGAGGTACCATCACACACCCAACAGAGGGGCCATAATCAATAAGGCAGACAGTATCAAGTGGCAGAGAAGATGAGGAAAAGCCAGAACATTCATTCATATTTAGTCAAAATGAAAAATGAGGCAGCCACCTGGAAAACATTTGGCAGTTACCCGAATAATTAAACACAAACTTACAATATTCCCTGAAAATTGCACTCTTAGAAGTGTACCCAAATTATATGAAATTATACCCAAATGAAATTATATATTCACACATTGAGTCCTAAAATCAAAATGTCCATCAACTGGTCATGGGCAACAAAATGTTGTTCATTTGTACAAAGCAATGCTGTTTCATAACAAAAAGGAAGAGAATAATGTTACATAACACAGCATGAGTAAACCTCCAAAAAGTGTTCTAAGTAAAAGAAGTCAGATGCAAAAGACTTCACAGCATATGACAATTTATATGAAATGTCCAGAAAAGGCAAATCCATAGAGGGAGAACATAGGTTAGTGGTTGCCTGGGACTAGGAGTAAAAGCAGGAATTGGCATTAAACTGACAATGAAGAAACTTGTTGAGCTGATTGAAATGTTCTAAAACTAGACTGTGGTGATGCACAACTTGCTAATTTACTAAAACTCATTAACTCTACACTTAATATAGTGAATTTTATAGTATGCATATTATATTTAAATACAGCAGTCAAAAATAACGAGGAAACGTAGACAGTATTGAGGTACAGTAAAAGAAGTTTGGCAATACTGCTGAAGTTTGGTGATGAATAATAAAGGTTTATTATAGTACTCTTTTTACTTTTGTGTATATTTTGAAATCGTTCATAATCAAAAGGCTTTTTAAAATTTTTATTCATTTATTTTTAGAGAGGAAAAAGAAGGCAGAAAGAGAAGGAGACATCAATGTGTGGTTGCCTTTTGTGTGCCCCCTACTGGGGACCTGGCCCACAACCCAGGCGTGTCCCAAAGACTGGGAATCTAACCAGTGACCCTTTGGTTTGCAGGCTGGCGCTCAATCCATTGAGCCACACCAGCCAGGATAACAAAAATATTTTCATGAAGATTGTTCTATGTTTTGTGGAGGGGAAAAGAAAAACTATTTTTACAAAAGAGGCTGTTTTTCTCTCAGATTAATGATAATTTCATGGAAAGAATGAGACAGATACAAAAATGACTAGCTGAAAACTCTAGTTGAAAGTAGAGAAGGCAGAAATGAGTGTGAAACACAAGAAAGGATGAGCAAAGGCTTCAAGATGACATTTGAGTTGCATCTTGGTGAGAGCAAGGCTCTGATGTTTTTCAGTCTGGCATTGGTGTGGAAATAAGAGTGTTAGAAGTCTAAGCACATGTGTGAGGGTAGCAGAGGGCGTTTAGAGATACTGAGAGATTATTTTATTTTGCTTACTATGTATTTTTTCTATTTTAAAATATTTTTATAATTGACAAATAAAAATTGTATTATTTAAGGTATACAAGGTGATGATTTGATATGCCTATAAACTGTAAAATGACAACTGCAGTCAAGCAATTAATACGTTGATTACTGAATGCAGTTCCTTTTCAATTCTGTGTGTGTGTGTGTGTGTGTGTGTGGTAAGAACACTTGAGATTTACCCTCTTAGCAAATTTCATTCATTAACTATGCATTTTTTTATCCAGCTTCATTTAAGCATAATTGAAAAATAAAAATTGTATTATATTTAAGTATGCAACCTGATGTTTTGATATATGTATACAGTTTGAAATGCTTACCATAATCAAGTTAATTAACACATCTGTCAACTCACATAGTTATTTGTGTGTGTGTGTGTGTGTGTGGTGAGACTACTTAAGATCTCCTCTCTCAGCAAATTTCAAGTATGCAACACATTATTATTAATAATAATCACCATGCTGTATATTAGGTGTTCAAAGCATTCATCTTATAACTGAAAGTTTGTACCCTTTGACCAACAACTCCCCATTTCCCCCATCCCACCCCACCCCATCGTAACTACCCTTCTCTCCTCTGTTTCCATGAGTTTGACCTTTTTAGATTCTACATATCACTAAGATCACGCAGTATCTTACTTTTTGTGTCTGACCCATTTCACCCAGTATAATACCTTCTAGGTTCACCCATCTTGTCACAAATAAGGCAGGATTTCCTTATTTTTTAAGGGTACATAATATTCCATTCATCCATTCTTTTTACCCACTCCTCCATGAATGAACACTTAGGTTGTTTCCATATCCTGGCAATTGTGAATAATGCTTCAGTGAACATGGGAGTGCAGACATCTCTTCAGTACAGTGATTTTATTTCTTTTGGATATACACTCAGAAGCAAGATTGCTACTCTGGTAACTTTATTTTTTATTTTTTGAGGAAACTCCTTGCTATCTCCCATAATAACTACACTGATTTACATTTCTACTAACAGTGTGCAAAGATTCCCCCTTTTCCATATCCTCACCAATACCTGTCATCTTTTGACTTTTTGAAATAGCTATCCCAGAAGGGATAAGGCAACATGTCATTGTGATTTTGATTTTTACCTGATGATTAGTGATGCTGAGCACCCCTTCATCTACCTGTTGACCATCTGTGTGTTTTTGGAAAAATGTCTATTTAGGTTTGCCCATTGTTTAACTGGGTTATTTTTTAATTGACTTAAGTGAGTTCTCTACACATCCCATACTAACCCTGCATTGAATGTATGGTTGGCAAACACAGTCTTCCACATACACTCATATTCTACAGATTGCCTTTGCATTTTGTCTACTCTTTCCTTTGCTATGTAGAAAATTTTTATTTTCATGTAGTCCCACTTATTCATTTTTGCTTTTGTTAACTGTGCTTTTGGTGTTGTGTCCAAAAATATCAACACCCCCTGTTTTTTTTGTAGAAATTTATGGTTTTAGGTCTTATGTTTAAGTCTTTAATCCATTTTGAGTTGATTTTTATATATGGAGTAAGTTATGTCTCCAACCTTATTTTTTCCATTATGGTTACCCAATTTTTCCCAGCCTTATTTGTTTGAGAGGCTATCCTGTCCCTACTGTGTTCTTGGGGACTTTATTAAATGTTAGTTACATCAATTCTCATAATCAAGGAAAACAATAAAGTTACACTCATGTAAACTAATTAATTAATTACCTAGACCAGAGGTGCCAAATAAATGATTCTAAGTATATATTTGGGATCATAGTTATCTTTTGAATATCCCACAGAAAAAATTTAAAAATAAAGAAATTTTATAAAAAAATTAAAAATAAGAAATTTTCACAAATTGCTGGGTTCTCTTGAGAAAACTTATGTAGAAGGTCAAGCAACACAAGGCCTACCTTCCATCATGTCAATATTAACTCAAGGCTGAATATTGGCTACTGACTCCCACCCATATCATGTTTTATGGCAACTCCATTTGAATTTGTGGCTGCTGGGCACAACAGAGATGTGTAGGAGTTTGGAACATTTAAATATCCCAAGTCCCCAAATTCCATATATGGCAATGTGGAGTAATGGAAAGTGTCTAAGATTTGAAGTCAAAGAACCTGAGATCAAATCATCTCTACCTTAGTCTCTTGGTGACTTTTCTTAAATATTTCAACTCCTCAAAGTCTCTGTTCTCTTATTTATAAAATAGGGTTACCCATCTCACAGGGTTATTGAGAGGATTACATAAAATTACACACACACACACACAGACACACAGACACACACACATAATGGCAACATGAGGGCCTGGCAAAATGAAGCCCCTACAAAAATGAGTTCCCTTCTCCTTTCTCTGCCCCAGACTCTCAGGGTTTAATGAGAACAACAACAGTGGCAGCTGTTATAATTTTCATATTTTCAGCACTTATTAAATACTAAGTACTACATTACCTTACTTACTCTCTCTGGATCCATCATTTCCAGTAATGCCTGGGGTACATTTCCTATGGCTATCCCTATGACTAAGTCCCTGCGTCCTTCAAATTTTTTGCTTAAAAATCCCCTTCTCAAAGAGACTCATCTTGAGCACACTTTTACTTGTGTATTTTGTTTCACTTAGAATAGCTTCTATTGCTATGTCTTCAAGTTCACTAGATTTTTTTTCTAATTTATCTGCTGTTAATTTCATCCAGTATATTTTTCTTTCTTTCTTTTTTTAAAATCCTCACCCAAGGATATGTTTATTGATTTTAGAGAAAGAGGAAGGGAGAGAGGAAGAGATAGAGAACACTGACGTGAGAAAGAAACATCAATTGGTTGCTTCCCATATGTGCCCCAACCAGGTATCAAATCCACAACCTAGGTATGTGCCCTGACCAGGAATCACCCCCACAATCTTTTGGGTCGGGGGAAGGGTGTATGGGATGATACTCCAACCAACTGAGCCACCCAGTCAGGGCTCATCCAGTGTATTTTTAATCCCATGCACTGCTGTTTTCATGTCTAGAGATTTAATGCATCTTTTAAATATCTTTCAAGTCTTAACTTTTTTGAACATATGGACAATAGTTGTGAAAATTGTTTTAATACTTGTATCTTTATCTGTTAATTCTAACATCTTTTTTCAATTTTGTATTTGTTTTGTTTGATTTCTTTTCATATTTTTCTGCTTTTTGTCATTTTTAAAAACATTTTTTATTGTTGTCGAAGTACAGTTTTCTGCCTTTTCCCTCAGCCCCTTCCTACCACGCCAGCCCTCCCCCACCTTCCTCTCCTGTTTCTACCTCCTCTTGTTATTCTCCATGTGTCCTTTAGAATTGTTCCTGCAAACCCTTCACCCTTTTCCCCTATAATCGCCCCTCCTCTCCCCTCTGGTCACTGTCAACCTGTTCTCAATTTCAGTTTCTTTGGTTATATTTTGCTTGCTTGTTTGTTTTGTCAATTAGGTTCCTGTTAAAGGTGAGATTATATGGTATTTGTCTTTTACCACTTGGCTTATTACACTTAGCATAACGCTCTCCAGTTCCATCTATGCTGTGGCAAAGGGTAGGAGCTCCTTCTTTCTTTCTGCTGCATAGAACTTCATTCTTAGTAACTTCTTATTGAATGCCAGATATTGTCAGTTTTATTTTGTTGAGAAATGGAAATCTTGGTATGTTTGTAAATATTCTTGACCTTTGTTTTGAGACATGGTTAAGTTACTAGGATTTATTTAACCCTTTCAGGTCTGCCCTTAAGGTTTGTAGGTGAGACCAGAGTGATGTTAAGGCTAGGGTTAATTATTCTTCACCACTCTGTCAAGAACTTCCTGAGTACTGTTCTCAGTGCCCTGTGAATGATGAGATTTTCCAGTTTTGCTAAGGAGAATTGGTACCATGGTGAACACTGGTAATTCTTTTGGGTACTTAATTTTTCTCCCTCTTGGGTAATTAATTCCCTAGTTTCTACTGTTATGTTGATACTCACCTGAAGATTCGGTGGGGGGGAGGGGGGACTCTACAAATCTTTGAAGTGCTTTCTCTGTGCATCTTTCTCCTTTCTGTTATGTTATCCTGCCCACTCTGGTCAACTTGGTCCCCCTAGAATCTCAGCTTTGTCCTCTCTACTCAGGGATTCCACCAGGCCAACTTGGTCTCCCTAGAATCTCAGCTTTCTCCTCTCTACTCAGGGAGTCCACCAGGCTATTTAGAGTTCCCCTCCCTGAGACATGTCCTGGAAACTTGTTCAAGTAGTATGCTGAGGCAATCATAAAACTTACTTCATTTGTTGCATTTCCTTGAGATTAATCTTCTTTGTTGCTTGGAGTTCAGTATTTTGAAAACCAAGAGTTTATATATTTAATTTACTTTTTTTATTGTTTCAGGCAAAAAAAAATAAGTTCAGTCTTTCCTTGTTATGGTTAGAAGAGGAAGTCTTTAATTTCCCTTTGATTACCATATATACATATATATAATGTATGTATCACAAGAAAGGTTAGAGAGTTTAAATTTATTTGATTGGAGAGTAATGGGGGGAATAGGAACAACTGTAATTGAACAACGATAAAAAATAAAAATAAATAGAAAAATTTATTTGGGAAAAGCCACTATTGAGATGTGTGCTGACCAACTCTGTTTGTTTTATTTTTAACAATAAATTTAAGAATAAAACAAATTCTGTTTTATTTTTTAACAATAAACTTAAGAATTTGATTTTCAGAGGGGCCAACTTCTTATATGGAACCACAGATACCATATAAAAACATGGAGCTAATCATATTTTCTATAAATAACACACCACTGGCAACAAAAACTAAACTAAAGGAAGCTTTTGTTTTCCCTGGAAATGTCTGGAGGTGGAGAGGGCAGGAAAACATCTGGACCTAATTAGAATTACCAGAAAGCAGGGCCACAGACAGGCAAGCTGAATTTCAGGGCATCTTTCATCATTGTCAGTCAAATTATTAATGAGACAAAAGAATACTCTGTGTAAAGCATTAGAATAAGATGGTGTCATTGTGAAGGACATCTCTTTGAGGCATCATGACAGATGGAAATGAATAATGATGGCATTGATTTTTTCCTCTGGAGTTGTGAGGCCATAGATGTCCAGAGTGACAAACAAAAGGTTCACTAAGCAAGGGCATTTTCATTTGTGTGGCCTTTGATGGGGAAGCTGAGCTTCGGTTGCTCCATATAATATAGTATAGGCTTTGAAGTGAGCTGAAGACTGTGGGACCTGGAATTTCCTCAAATAGTTGAGTCTGGAGATGAGGGTGAAGAAGCAGGTGAGAAGGGATACCTGTCTGCCTAATTATCACTAGGTGATGCAGGGTCATTTTTGGTATTTTTGAAGCAGTCACAGATTATTACTTATCTTCAACCTAGTGCCTAATCCCTAGTATTCACGACACCTATATCTTCGATTTTGACTTTATAATGCAAATTGAAGTGGGTATCATCAACTATTCCTAAAATGAAAGACTTTGGTTTGAACAACTGAATTTGGCTGTATCTCTTTAATCAAATTGATGGGGTAATTTTTTGGTTTCTTTATATCATTATAAATAGTTCATATATGGGAGAGTTGAGGGTAATAATAGTATTGTCAGCAAATAACACTTTTTTGGCTCACTATGGGCTAAGTTCTTTATATGTATTCACTCTTTAATCATGTCAATTGCTTAGAAATTAGATATTTAACATTTGTAGAAGAGACTTAGAGAGATGAAATATTTTGCTAAAGTCCTACATTTTATGAGTGGTGAATCTGGAAAGTTTCAGATTCCTCATCTGATAATATAGATATCCATCGGATTCCCCTGAGTTGGTGATAGTGTCAGATGGGATCATGTGTGAAAACTTCTTGACCATACTGCCTAGCACAGATTAAACACTCAATACGTAACAAACAGGTGCCACTTTCATTATCATAAGGATATTGCTCAAGGCCACACACTTAGCAAGTTGGAGCCAGGATTTGAATCATGTCTTCTGATTTCAGAACCTAAGTTTTCAACCACTTCTGTCCTGCCCATAATTTAAAAAGTACTATAATCCATTTTATACAAGCTTTGATATGATCGGAGGCATGGCTTCAAGTACTGGCAGGATGATCTGACTACAGGAAAGTTTAAAAGAAGAGAAACAAGATAGAATCACAGAAGATGAGACCCATGATTTTCAGAGGGGCCAACTTCTTCAAAGGCTGCCTCACTAGAAACTTTTCCTGTCTACTCAAAACCTAAGGAAAGATAGTGTGCTAAGCCCAGTAGATGACTTGCTAACCAAAGAGGAATACATGGGATGCCATCAGAAATTGCTGTGGATATCAGTCAAATTGCAAACATGAAATGATCAGCTGCAGGGGTAGTCTTTCCTGACTACTCAGTGGTCAGCCCAATGAACAAGACCAAGTAGAGAGGTGTGACCAGTAAGGTCATGGACCTTGTGACCATGTGGCCAGGCAAGGGTAGGATTTCTCAAAGCCTTTTGGTGGCTTCAACAAAATAGTAGAATAAAGAAAATATATGTAATTCTGAACAAATAGAGGTTCAAGGCAAGGGATAGATTGGGGGGAGGAGGAGTGGTAAAAAGAGTAGAAGTGGATGTGTAGCTATTGTGCTCTAACTCTGGTCCTCTAATCAAAACAGACTCATCCAAGTGCACACACAACCTGGTAATGAATGATGGCTACTACTTGAGGAGTTACCTGCGCTTTCTTCTCCCACTTACCTGACTGACCTGTTACTCTTTGCTTCTTGAACCTCTCTTCTACACTTTCCTTGACTTCCAATATCTTCCTCAGTCTCTTTTTTCACTTTTCTTATATACTGAACATTAAATGCCATTCCCATCCCTTTTGTGGCTTTATCTTTCCTTTACCTATTGCAAATGTCCTTGTGGTCACACAATGGTAAGATTCCCAGACTGGACAAATTTGAGGCTTTGGAATAGGTGCACAAGCACCTGAGGTGATCAGGAGCCCGAGTGTTGTCCTGGAATCCAGGCTATGGTGGGCTGACCTATTGAAAGAACTTCACACTAAAGTGTTAGCTTGACTCTCCTCTGTCCCTCCAGGTGCTTTCCACCTCTTCCTCTAGACTCTATGCTCCTAGCCAGACCTGGGATAAAATTCTGCTTATCTGCGTATTAGCAATGTGACTCTGAATAACTTACTTAACTTCTTCTGAACCTCACTTTCTTTATTGTAGAGGGTAAGCATTGTAGAACTTACCTCACAGAATTGATGTGAGGATAAAAAGAGAGAACGCTGAAGTCCTTATGCTTCAAATCAGGTGGTCTTTAATTCTTGTTCCCTTTAATTTTGTCTGTTAATAGTCCCTCTCTTTCCCCAATCCCATCACCTACCTTTCTCATCCCTTACTCTGTCAACTATCTTCTTCCTCTCAAGCTTCCTTTCTGCTATGGCCATGTATAATAATAAAAAAAGAAACTCCTCTACACTCTTTTTTTAAAATAGATTTTATTGTTAAATACCATAGACATTTTAAAAAGTACAAGACATGTAAGTGTATATGGTTCAATAAATTATAAAGTGAACATCCACGTAACCCCTCCCTGGTCAAGAAATAGGATCTTGTATTTCAGAATCTCTGATACTCACCACCTTTTCTCAGAAAGCTCACATCACTTCCTTACATTAACTGAGGACTCAGTTCCTCCTGTCCACACTGATTTCCTTCTAGTTTTCTGAAAGGAAAATGTGAGTGCCAGGAACTCCCATGAGAAAGGAGTGGAAAGGAGGAATAAGAGAGTAAATGGGAGAAATGAGAGAAAGAGCCAATCAGAGAGAAAGCCAGCAATCCAAATCACCTGTGCCCAAACTAAGTCTGAGGTGGGCAATGTCTTTCCCTATGGAGTCCCTTCCATGGAGAACTCAGGGCCTGGTGGTGGACTTTTCCGGCAGCACCAGTTCTCAGTGTCTGCGGGAAATTCGAGCTGCACTTTAGGTGGATCTGTTCAAAGAATGTGAGGGTTGCTGGAAGCAGCCCCAGAACGATGCCGTGAGAAGAACCTACTACCAGGTTACATTTCAGAACAGGGCTCTGAATTGCAGGGTGCATGAGTGGGAATCAGAGCCCAAAGCAAAGAGCCAGGCTAATAGGTTGGCTACAGGATGCTGGAGCTTAGACAGAGAGGCTCCAATGTGAAACCCATGTCAGTGCCCAGCTTGCTAAGTTCCAACATTCATCTCAGGTATGAATTTAGCATGAAGATTCCAATTTAGCCTAAAGGCTGAAGTCTTTTGAAACCTGCTGTGGGTAGGAGGGAGGAAGTATAACCAGAGTCTGATAGATGCTGCTCATTCTCCCTCTTCCTGTGTGCCCAAGCCACTGTTCTCCACTTAAATTTTGCCTAGGAGGCAGAACTGGCAAATTTTGTGGAGGACACTGGTGAAGAAATTTCACTGGAAGAGCCATTGCTCTGTTTGAGACCCATTCCTTCTTTTGAAGGAAAGGGTCTGTTCTCTAATCTCCAGCTCAGTGAGGAGAATGTATTAACTAAAACCGAGAAGGACAGAAAACTGGTGCCTGGCCTACCTATGACAAATGAAGCCGATGTGGATTAGTGGGGAAACCTGGAAAGTGAAAAGCTCTCTGCCTGAGTTGGTGGCATAGCCATGAAAGTGAAGCCACGTCTTCATTGCCACAGCTTCTCATTGCTTGGGAACTGTCCAGAATGTAGATCCATCAACCAGGTCAAGAGAACTGCAGGAGAGAAGGGCCCTGTGGGGAATGTTTGAAGAGCTCTGGTAAGAGAGAGTCAGCTGGTTAACATTCTCCAAGCCCTTACACCTGGAAGCTATCCAGCCAGAGAAGAATATGTTTATTCCCTTACCTTCCTCCCTTCACATACCAAACCCCAAGACTCTCTGGGGAGCAGAAGGGCATAGCAAATGGGAGACGAGGCTAACAAGAGAAGGATAGAAAAGTGTAAGATTTTAGCTTGAGTCTACAAAAAGCTGGGGAGGGGGAGAAGACTTGTTTGGCAAATCATATTCAGGATATTCATTGTTACTTGAGATAAAATATTTTAATTTCTGAATTGAGTCTTGCTTTTAATGATTTAAGTGACTGGGTGATAGTATATTATATGACATTGACCAAAAAAGTCCAAGTCTTTATCCTGGGGTAAAAGAAAATCATCTCCACTCAAAAAAGTTTAAAGAGATATAGGAGGCACAAAGTTGTGTGTTGTTCATAATCTTAAATTGTTTGTTTAACGAGCTGGTTACTTCTATGTCTCCAAAAACTATGATGACAGATAGGATGAAAGAAATCAGAAGCAACAACACTCAGTGAATGATGAGGAGTTACGTAAATCCAAAGGAGGACAAAAATTTGGAGAAACAGTCACAGACAGAGTTGGATAGTATGAGCTTTATAAAGTATTTGGAAATACTTTGCTGTTCTTTTCCTACCTCCCTGAAATAAATGCTTATTTCATAGCTATTTAGCCTTTCTTCTTTCCTATACTACATATTTGAAACAATACATTTTACCTCTATGGATAGCTGTAGCTGGATCACAAATATTAATGTGTCATACCTACACTGTAATCTAATTCAAAATATTTTCTGATTCCCACTGCAACTTTCCTGTTTGACCCATGGGTTATTTGGAAGCTTATATTTTGAACATGTATTCTTCAATTTCCAGATGCTTGGTGATGGTGATACTTTCTAGGTATCTTTTTTTAAAAAATTACAGCATTATTCCACTCTAGAAGACAATCCATGGCACAATTTCTCTGTCTTTTGAAATTTTAGAGACTTCATCATATGCTCACATGTCGAAAAATCTGCTGTGTTAAAGAATGTATATTTTGTTATTTTGAGGTATAGCATTCTATGTATTTGAATTATAATTTTATTATTTATATTAATCAAAAGTTCTAAATCCTTGCTGTTTAAAAATTGTTTTTTCTATCATTTACTGAGTTTAGTTTGTTAAAAATCTCTCAGTTTGGCTGTGGACTTGTCCACTTCTTATTGTTTTTCAGTGAGTTTTTGCTGTGTATATTTTGAGGTTTTATTATAAGGTGAAAAGAATTTAAAATTCTTACTTACATCTACCTGTTTGACCATTTTATCTTGAAATGTCCTGTTTTATATCTACTGATGCTTCTTGCCTTCAAATCTACTTCGATGTTGGTCCAGATGTATCAGGTTTCTTTGACCAGTGTTTGTGTGTATGTTTTTATCTTTTTATGTTAAATTATTCTGTTTACTTATATTTAAGCTTTATCTTTTATAAACAGCCTATATTTTCTGTGTTGTCTTTGCCAATTAGTTCATTTAATTTATTTATTGATATATTGGAGTTTAAACCTATTATCATACCATTTGGATTATATTTGTTCCACTTGTTTTTATATTTCTTCATCTATACTTTATTGCCTTCTTTTGGATGAAGTATTCTTATTTTATGTCTATTAACTTGTTAGTTATATAATCTTTTATTTATTTTTTTAGTAATTACCTCAAGATTACAATACAGTCATGACTTACTAAAGTCCAATATAAATTTGTACTTTTACCATTTCCTGGATGATAAAAGGAATTTAGAAAACATTAACTCTATTTGTCCTTCTCTATTAATTATTATACCATATATTTGTACTTAACATATTTTAAATTTCACAAATTGGTCATTTTTTTTGTTTTATACCACCTATATGTATTTACTTACATATTAATTCTTTAATAGTTTTTAACTACTTTCTACTTTTCTGTGCTTCCATTTAGAATAGATTTCCATCTTCTGTCTTAAGAAATCCTTTCATACATATTTTAGCTCTGGTTTACAGGTGACAGATTTATTTGTGTGAAATGTCTCTGTTTTGATTTCATACTTATAGGATATTATCAGTGCTTATAAAATTAAAGCTTGGCAATTCTGAAGATGGTATTACTTTGTGTTCTCATTTCATTATTTCTATGGAAATCCATCTGTCATTATTATTGTCACAACTTTTATATTAATGTCTTTTTCCCCTTTGATTGCTTTTGAGATTTTTTGTTTTTTCCCACTTGTATTATGACATGCATGTCACTGCTTTTGTATTTATCTTATTGGAATTTAAAGTAATTCTTGAATTTGTGACTTCATGTCTTATTTTTGAAAATTTCTTGGCCTATATCTTTAAATATTTTTTTCTCCTTCTAGAACTTCAATTACATGCACATTAATCCTTTTCCTGGGCTTTAACTTGGATCTTTCCTACTGATCTATCTTATAGTTTACTAGTTCTGTCTTTAGCTATATCTAGTCTGCTACTGAACCCATCTATTGAGTTTTATTTTCTTGTTTAAATATATTTGTTGTAGAATTTCTGTTTGATTTTTGGTTATTGTCTGAATTCTCCAACTTGCCATATTTTCTCTTGAATATATTAGACACAATTATTTTAATTTTTTATATAACTCTAGTATATATACACTTTTTTTTCATAGATTTATTTCCATGTCTATATTATTCCTTGTTGGTATCTTCTATTGATTTGCCAGTAGATTTTTATTTTAAAAAAAAAACTTCAAATTTTGCATGTGAAAACCAGAAATAATTTTACTCTCAATCATGTTATTTTCCTTCAGAGAGGGTATATTTTTTTCCTTGTAGGCAGTTAGGCTGGAGGCAAATCACTTTAATTTAATTTGAGATTGAGATTATTGGAATCTGCTTTCATGTGGGCTGGTCTGTTTCTTGTTATTCTTTCTATTTGAGTAGTCCTTCAAAGGTCTCATCTGAAAGCCTTGGATGTTTTTATCATAGCCCTGCTCTTTGGTGGACCTTAAACTTAAAGTTTTTATTCCTAAACCCCATTAGTTTAAAACATTGCTTAACTTCTCAGACTCTCACAGGCTGCCTACAAATTAGCAAATGCTTTGAAGGGAAAAGAAGAGCTAAGTGTCAGGCTTATCTCTTTGGACTTCCCTTCTCTGAGGATCTTGGTTCCTCATATGCTTGCTTCCTTGATGGCTCCCCAGTGTTTTCCAACAGATTTTTTGATTCATATTTTATTTAGCCTTCCCAGTTCTTGGCAGTAAAATTAGTCTTATACACATTAGTATGCCATCACAGGGATCAGAGACTTACTGTGCTTTTTAAATTTTAATTTTTCATGTACATATTTTATTTTTACTACTAGTTGGTAAACTTGTAAAAGACAGTTCTATTTTTTTTTTACACTTGTAATACCTTGCCCTACATTTAGTATATACTCATATTTACTGACTGATGTGAATTAATAAACTTTTGATTAGGAGTTCCCTAGTTAAACAATAATATTAAACTCATTTTATTTCAGAGTTAAAATTTCCCATAAAGATGCCATTGAAGAGTCATTGTGATAAACGAATATAGACTTAGAAAAGTGAGCCAGCTAAACCACATCAAAGTTTTAAAATCATGTCAGAAAATTCAGACACAGAAATTCTGAAAACCTTTAACTCCCCAGGATTTATCCGTTCTACACAAAATCAGTGTTCAGCAACTGACACTTTGATCCAACATTCTCATATTGTCAGAGTTCAGAAGCCTTAAGGCCTCAAAGTGCTCTTCTGATTTTGATCCAAAACCATAATCAGGTTTTGATCTATTGCAGAAAAGAGGTCTAATCTCTAGAGTCAAGCAGGAGCTGTGGCACCAGAGGAGCCGTAAATGCATAGACCAAAGGCCCAGTAAGGGGCAAACAACTGATAAATGTGCTGCTAAAAATGTCTATCCACCTCTTTCTTCCTTTTCTTTGATTACTTAACATAACAATATTTATTTTTTCTATTCCAGTCTTTTAATTACAGTTTTTGTTATTGTTATTTAAGAGTTGTGTGTGTGTGTGTGTGTGTGTGTGTGTGTGTTTTCTACGGGCTAAATACAATGCAAAGAGTGCTGGGTGGATGCATACAGGGATATAAATAGAACCCTTGTGAAGAAAATTGGAGAATGGCGTGTGTGTGTGTGTGTGTGTGTGTGTGTGTGTGTGATGATATATATGTTGAAGTAGGCAGACAGGTTAGACAGGATAAAACTAAAGCCAGCTTTCCCATTTCAGATTGAAGCTTACTGTGAAAAATATATGTTTATTAAATGAACTAATGGATTTCAGGAAAATTGTTGAAGTATAGGTTCTGATTGCTACAGAAAGTGCATAGTTCTGAGGTCCTGGTAGCTTAATTCACAGGAAGATGGTAAGTTGGGTTGACAGAGCTTGGCAAATGTTATTTCAAAATAAAAGCACCTCTGAATTTTGGTCTATTTTTGTTAATGTAAAAAGGGATTCTAAGATTCCAACAGATAGGAGCGTTTGGGAACTCACAGTTTCTAAAACAGGATTTTAATCTAAAAAATATGGGCAAAGGATTTCTATAGTCAGAGTCCTAGAAGCCTGAGCCAAGAGAGAGTCTACCTGCTTTAGATTGAATAGTTTTAAACCAGTTGAGATTTTTGGTGTTGTGAATTCACACATACAATGCTGACTTATCCAGGATAGACTCAACCAGATCCTTCATTTTACTAGGGAGGAATGACAATGGTAAGCCTTCTTTTTCCAGTCAATAGTAAAATGGTTCTAACAATATTTTATAACTGGCAGAACTGGGAAGTACATTTTGATAATCCATAGATAATATTTTATTAAATTAATATTTATTTGTCCAGTAGTAATTTATTAAGTATATATACATTACTAGGTTCTTGGGGGATTGTAAGGAAAGATATTGATCTCATTATTTGAAGAGTTTGATTTCTACTAACAGGAAAAAAAAGAACCAACAAATACTAGGCAGTGCAGGGCTAGTATATTTCTATTTCCAGATAATTTCCACCACCCATGTTGTCATGATCCAAGCTGTCATTCATGTTCCCCAGACAAGTACAAGGGACAAAAGATGGGTGTCAGCTGTTCAGTATTGAAAGACTTTTAATTATCACTATTTTAGTTTACATACAAGAAATTCACTTTTTGTGTACAATTTTGAGTGTTAATATATAGAGAGAGTTGTATAAACACCAGCACAAATAGGATGCAGAACAATTCTATCAGCTCCCAGAATTCTGTCTTGCTGCTTCTTTTTAGTTAACTACCACCACAAACCCAACCCCCAGCAACTACTGACCTGTTCTCTATCTCTATAATTTTACCTTTTAAAGAATGTCATTTAAATGGGATCACACAGTATGTAATTTTTTAGTTCTGGCTTTTTTCATATAACATAATGCATATGAAATTCATCTATTTGTATAAATGATAGCTTATTTCCTTCTATTGCATAATATTTTATTCTATGGGTGTACCACAATAATCCATTCACCTGTGGAAGAACATTTATGCTATTTCCATCTGGGAGTGACTGGGAATAATATTGGTTTAAATAGTCATGTACAGATTTTTGTTCTGAACATACTTTTTTTTTTTCCCTGTAAATACCTAGGAATAAGATCACTGGGTCATAGGATAAGTATATGCTTAACATTACAAGAAACTACCCACCTGTTTCTAGCATAGTTATATCATTTTTCATTTCTTCTAGAATGCATGAGTGTTTAGGCTGCTACACATCCTCACCAGCACTTAACACAGGTGTATTTTTTCTTTTGTTTTTGTCGCTTTGCATTTGTTTTTTTGTTTTTTTTAAACCACTGTAATAGGTATATAAGTGGTGGTCTTTCAATATCATTTTAATTTTCATTCCCATAATGATGAATGATATTGACTATTGTTTCAAGTTCTTATTTTCATTGGAGAAATGTCTGTATATAGTTAATTTTATATGTCAACTTGGATAGACCACAATACCCAGATATTATTGGGTCAGTCACATCTGGGTGTTCATCTGAAAATGTTTCACAGGAGATTAATATATAAATCAGTAGACTTTGATTTAAGTAAATTACCCTCTATAATGTGGGTGGGCCTCCTATAAACAGTCAAAGTCCTTAAGGAAAAGGACTGACATTTCCCAGAACTTTGACTAATATACTGGCTTACTCTTTTACTCATTTTTATATCAAGTTGTTTGGTTTCTCATTATTGAATTTTGAGAAGTCTTTATATATTCTTGTTATGAATTGAATGTTTATGTCCCCAAATTCATATGTTGAAGCACTAACTCAATGTGATAGTAAAATATTAGGAGGTAGGGCCTTTGGGAGGTAATTTGGTCTGGATGAGATCAGAAGTATAGAGTCCTCATGATGGGATTAGCACCATTATAAAAAGAAACCAGAAAGCACTTTCTTTTTCTCTCTCCTTCCATTATGTGAGACCACAGCAAGAAGACAGTTATCAGCAAGCCAGGAAGAGAGTCTTCATCAAGAAACAAATTAGCTGGTACCTTATTCTTGGACATCCCAGTCTTCAGAACTATGAGAAATAAATGTCTGTGACTTAAGCCAAACAGTCGATGGTATTTTGTTAAAGTAGCCAAAGCTGACTGAGACAATTCTGAATAGAAATCTTTTGTTATATATGTGATATGCAAATATTCTTCACAAACTGTGGCTTGTTTTTTAAAATTTCTAAAGAGTACCTTTATCACAGCAAAAGTTTTCAATATTTATAAAATAAAGTTATTCAGTTTTTTCTTTTGTGAATTGTTCTTTTGATGTAATATGTAAGAACTTTTTGCTCAACCTGAGATCAGAGACATTTTCCCTTAAGACTTTTATTGATTTAAGTTTATGACCCATCTTGAAATAACTCTTGTTTTGTTTTGAGGAATAGATCTAGGTTCTTTGTATTATTTTACATATTGATATCCAACAGTTCCAACACCATTGGTTGAAATGACTACTGTTTCCTTATAATCCTTCACTACATTGCCTTTGCACCTTGAAAAAATTCAGTTGAACATATTTGTATGGGTTTGTGTATAGACTCTCAATCTTTCACTTATCTATGTTTCTTTCTTTTTTTTTTCTACCACACTTTTTAAAATGACTTTAGCTTAAGTCTTAATATTGGGTAGGTTGAGTCTTTCAACTTTCTTCTTCTCTTTTCAATTCATTTTAGTTTCTCTGCCTTTCCTTAAAATGTTAGCATCAATTTATATACATCTACAAAAAAACTGTACTAGGGCTTTTTGTTTATGTTTCATTAAATACATAAATGTTCTCAAGAGGATAGTTTGGATCAGAAGTCAGCCAATGTCTTGCTTACAAAATATTCAGGAATGTGAGACATATGAAAAATTGTCTTCTCCAAATTTGTACCTAAATATTTCTCTTTTATTTCAGTAGCTATTGTAAATGTGTAAATGGTCTTTTTAAAGAATTTTCCAGTTTTTCATGGTCAACATATATAAGTAAAATTGGTTATTACATTTTGACTTTATTTCTCACAATATTGCTAAAATCTCTAATTAATGCTAGAACTTCTTTTTTTAATTATAGATTTTGGGGATTTTTGATGTAAACATCCTGTCAACTAGTGAGAGGGAAAGTTTTATCCCTATTTCATGCTTTCTATATGTTTTTCTTGTCTTATCATACTGGGTAGGACTTTGAGTACAGGGAAGAACACAAATGGTAAGAGCAGACACCAAACAGAAGAGAAAAGCATTCAGTCTTTCAACATTTAATGTGAAAATTAGTAAGCTTTTTAGGATGCTACTTTTAATACACATGTTTAAAGGATCCTTTTCTCTATCTCCTTCCTCTCTGTGATTTCTCCCATATACTCTGGGTCTCAGAAGCACCCTTTCTGGTGTCTTGCAAATCCTGGCTTTTCATCTCCCTGGTTGCCCTGTACCTCCCCTATTAGATCCACCTTAAAGTGCAAAATTCAGATGAAAGAGGATTTAGTACCACTCACTCCTGCTACTGTTATGTAAGACAGATAGCAAACAAAGGCAAGGAGGAGGAGGGATACATGTCCCACCCACTTACTCAGCAGTCCTTGAAATTCTATGTATCTTTTCCATTATCTTGGGAAGAAAGTCTTTGAAACTGTGCTTTCATCTGAACCCCTGAAAGGCCTGAAAGGGCCCATAGTGCCTGAAGGAAGAAGCGCTTTAATACTTTTGGGTATTCACGCTTCAGTCCTTGAAAGCTGGCACCAATTTTACCTGTCAATCAATATGTAACTTTTTCACCCTTCCCCATCCTGACCACTATCTAAGTCCTCAGGACAAAAGGCTTGGTTTTGTGCTCTTGTATCTCTGGCCTCACAGTCAGGCTGACCGGCTTCAGGCAACCTGCCCTCTGGCCATACCCTGGATGGCTACTTGGGCCTCGACCACCCTGCGCTTGCCACCCTGGCCTTTGGCCACCCTTATCTTTGCCTTCCTTATCCTGTTTCACCCTGAACCTATGCTAAGCCTGGCTAAGCATACTTGGCTAAGTACTAAGCATACTTGGCTAAGCCCCACCTTAGCTAAGCCTGGTCTCTTCCATGAGACTGGGTCACCAGAAAATCCTGCTGGCACACTAATATACTCACTGGTATTTAATTCTTTATTGCTTTGGCAAGAACTGAGTTTCTGGAAGTTTCTCTCATAGCACTACTACCACCAGTACTGTAGAAAAGCAGCTTCAGTGCTATGGCTCTATCCTGCAGGAACCTGTCTTTCTAGCCCTCTGTCTAGGAAGAGAGAATTTTTTCAGTCCATGCATAAAACACTGTTGCAGTACTTGAGATACCTAGAGTGTAATACAGGGAACATGAAAGGAAAAAACAAACAAGGAATTTATTTTTATATGTGATGTTCTTCAAATTTTTGTTTGCATCTTCAGTCTGACTTCTGTTATATACTTTTCAGAGTTCTCAGACTGTTTCTTTATATTTTTTGACTAGGGATTTTTAGCTGTACTCAGTGGGAGGTAGGGTAGATTGTGTTCTCTCCTTAAATGGAACTATAAAACTCTCAGCTATTTCTTAAAGTTTCTGCCTCAAGCTTACACAATACCCAGGCTTACAGCTTACATGTCATTAACCAGAACTTAATAATATGACAATACCCACCTGTAAAGGTGCATGACCATATGCCCAGCCAAAAGTAGAGGCTCTGTCACCATAGGAAAATTAAAAAAAAAAAAAAAGATGTTAGAGAAGATCTAGCTATTTCTACTCCACTTTCCTTACCTAGGTATAAAGGAGGGGGTTGGTATGTAAACCATATGTTACATTACTGTATTATAAGTGCTATACAGGTATTTGTGTGAGCATAGTTCCACACTGGAGTCTCTGGAATCTAGGACACACTGAGGGTAATCATGGAGGTACCAAAACCTTTGTAATATTTTGAGAAACTTCACAGAATTTATACGTATGCCCTTGATTAGTTTCTAAAAGTTAGTGAAGCATAACCATCTTTTCTTTGTTTGGAATTCTGTCAACTCAATTAGTAATTCTCATTTTCTCAACCTGATTAGAAATTTAGAATAGAATTACAACAAAAAAATCTAGAGCAAGCAACATGAATAATCAACTGAAGACTAGCTAAAGAGAAGTCTTATAACCAAGAATTTTACATCAAGACTGGGGCAAAGGGCAGACACGAAAAAAAGGCTGGCCTGACTCCCATGGGTGGTGGCTGAGATTCCAGAGGGATGGCTTACCTGTAAAGGTTCCCCCTGAGAAGCATGAGGTTTCAACCCCAAGCCTGGTTCTTCCACCCAAGCACCCATGTAATACCTGGCAGTAAAAATCACCATGGATTCTGTCCTTCAAGAAGAGACAGGAATCTGCTAGAGACACAGGCACACTCTTGAAGGGCCAAGACACAAAATCTCATTTGCAGTCATTCATCCTAGCCTCTGGCAGAGGGAAGGTGCAATGGACTAGAGTTGTTTGAAGAGAGACTGGAGGTTTATGGCTATGTGGAGGGAGCTGAAGGGACAGCTGCCAGGACCTCTATGCTGAGTCCTTCTCCCCCACCATAAATGCCATCATTCTTGGGTAGATCACTCCCCTCCACAAGGAATAAGCCTAGGGAAAAGCAACAGCCCCACCCTCTGGGGTCCATCTTGCCCCTTCCTGCAGAGCTTGTACACTGCTGAAGAGTCAGCTGCCTGGGTCACAGTGTAAAAGGTCTGTGTAGACTCAGGGGGTGTCAGTTCCTGAGTTGTGTGGATTTGGGGCAAGGGCCATTCCCCCCACTTTCTCATGAATCTGACTGCTGACAATTCTCGTGGAAAATTTGCTAACCCCACTCTCTGAGCTCCTGGTGGTCCCACCCTTCCAACTCCTGGTGGCCCCACTCTTCCTAGGTTTGGGCAGAATCTGGGACAGAATCAGTTGTGTGGTGCTAAGGCAGAGACCATTTTCTCTTACAAGCCACCTGGTGCAGAGCCTTCCCTTCATGTTGCCAAATCTTGGTCTGTTTGGGACTGATAAACCCTGCTGGCCTCACCCTGATGACTCCTTGAGTGCCTGCCCCACTACAAAAGTGTGTGAGCACCCAGTGGGTAGCAGCTAGACTTGGTACACCCAGGGACATTTGCTGAGTGGCCTTAGACCCAGCACTGGCACTGAATTTGACCTTTATCAATCTGGTGAACACTACTTGGCTTTACCTGTGGACTCACTAAGAACGTACCTCATGCAACTTGAGTACTGGCAGATGCACTTTCTGTGACTTAGCCTAACAGGCAACTGGCAAGCAGAGGATGATGGAGGCAGATCTCAGGGTGCCTTGGGTCTTTAGTTGATGTGCCCTCAGGCCCTATGTTGGGAAAAGCCAGCCTTGGGGTGAGACTTGGTCTTTCCCATACACACCTAGACCAGGAAGAAGCAGCCATAAACTGTAGATTGCTTTGTAGCTCAAAACAGATTGCCCAGAACTATTCACAGGCAACATCTGACATTGGCCTGTACCCAAGTACCCTTCTAAGAGGCCCAAGAACCAACACACTTGTTGGGAACTGCCCTGCCTGGTTTCAGAAGCTGTAAGACCCTGTGGCTAAGGCTGAGTGAGAAAACTTAGGACCCTAAGTCACTAAGGAGACAAAGCTTATTCCCCTGGCAGGAGCACCACCTCTGCCCACTTTACTTCATCCTGCCTGGCCCCCAGTGAATGACCAGTTAGCCAATGTCGGGTAAGATTCCTCAAGGGAGAGACAACCTAAGACAGGCATGGTCATGAGGGGGCCCTCACGGAAGGACTTGGGGGGCTATGGAGAAAGGGGGTGATGGACCCTCACCCCTTGGCTTTGACATAGCCTGAGCCTTCATTTTGTCTGCAAGAAGTCTCCTAATCTCTTGGTTGCCTTACTTCCCCTGCCTGACTTAAACCTGAAACAATGACACAGGGTGGTGCAGCCCTGTGCTGGAAATGGTGGGTTCCCCAGGCAATCAGGCCTAAGAAAGAATACATAAAATCCTATAAAACCTGCTTTGCTAAGAATGTCCTCAATTTTCTGATAAGGGTCCAAGCAGGAAATGAGTTTGTTCCCCAAAGTTTTATAGCCCTTTTGCTAACTAACCCTGACTCAGAAAAAGCCCTCATAGTTCATATGTTATCTATTGTTTGATCCTTACTGCCTGACAATGATTGATGAGCTTTACCTGTATTCCTGTGCAAATTGAACCCAATAAAAGCCCATTGAAGAAAAAGCTCTTGTCTCTTCTCCTTTGAGAGATCAGCCACCTTTCTTCCCCAAGCAGATCACGTCTTGGTAGACTCATTCTCATCTGTGGTAGATGGGGGGGCCCTGTGGGCAGACCGTCCCCCCTACTGAGTGGCCAACTTCAGACAATATCAGAGCAGGATCCAATTAGCTTCACAAGTGATGTATTCAAAAGGAAATCTCGACAGGCACCAGGCCCTGCTGAGGTGAATTCTACTTCTTGGGTCAGTAACTGCACAGCAGCTTGCACACTGTGGTCGAGGTTGAGCCTCACAGTCAATCATCCTTAAGGTTGACTCCATAAATGAATTGACCCACATAACACTACAAAGACCATGCATGGAGCACCCAGCTCAAGTGATTGAGAAACTGAGCCACTGGGTCCCACAGGACACTTATTACATAAGGCCAAAATAAAAATCCTAGAGGAAAATATAGGCAGTAAAATTTCTCATAGCAATATTTTTTCTGATAGCTCTTTGAAACAAAAGAAAAAAACAAACAAATGAGACTACATCAAACAAAAGTTTTTGCACAAGGGAAACCATCAACAAAATAAAAAGACTGAATGGGAGAACATATTCACCGATGATACATCTGATAAGGGATTAATATCCAAGATTTACAAAGAACTTATAAAACTCAACACCAAAAGAACAAAAAATCCACTTAAAAAATGGGCAAAGATGTGAACAGACACTTCCAAAGAGGACATACAAATGGCCAATAGAAACACAAAAAATGCCCAAAGTCACTAATCATCAGAGAAATTCAAATTAAAAACATAATGAGATATAACCTCATACCTGTCAGAATGACTATCATCAAAAATCAACAAACAGCAAATGTTGACGAGAATTTCAAGAGAAGGGAGCCCTCCTGCATTGTTGGTGTAAAAAGCAGTATGGAGTCACTTCAAAAATTTAAAAGTGAAACTGCCTGCCCTGGCTCGTGTAGTTCAGTGGATTGAGCATGGGCCTGCAACCCCAAACCTTGCAGGTTCAGTTCCCAGTCAGGGCACATGCCTGAGTTGTGGGCCAGGTCCTCAGAGCAGGGCTCATGAGAGGCAACCACACATTGATGTGTCTCTCCCTCTCTTTCTCTTTCCCTTCCCCTCTCTCTAAAAATAAAATCTTAAAAAAAAAAGTGAAACTGCCTTATTACCTAGTGATTCCATCTCTGGGAATATATCCAAAGAAACCAGATACACTAATTCAAAAGAATATGTGCACCCCTATGTTCACTGTAGCATTATTTACAAGAGCCATGATCTGGAAACAGCCCAAGTGCATCAGTGGATAAGTAGATAAAAAAGCTATGGTACATTTACTCAATGAAATACTACTTGGCTATAAAAAAAAAAAAAAAGGAAATCTTTAGTTTTGCAACAGCATGGATGGACCTGGAGAGTATTAAGCTAAATGAAATAAACCAGTCAGAGAAAGACAACTACCATATGATCTCAGTAATATGTGGAATCCAGTGAACAAAAAACTAATACACAAAATGGAAACAGACTCACGGATACAGAAAACAGACTGACAGATGTCAGAGGGGAGGGTGGTTAGAGGGCTGGGTTGAAAAGATGACAAGATTAAGCCAAAAAACCAAAAAAATGAAAAAACCCCTCATAGACTCAGACAACAGTATGGTGATTACAAGAGGGAAAGTGGGTGGGAGAGGTAGAATTGGGTGAAGAGGGGGTAAATGGTGATGGAAGGAGACATGACTTGGGGTGGTGAACGCAGAATATAATATGCCGATGGCATATTAAAGAATTGTGCACCTGAAATCTATATAATTTTATTAACCAATGTCATCTCAATAAATTCAATTAAAATTAAAAAAGGAGTTTAGAATAGATGTAAAATTTCTGTTATCAAAAATGTAAAACTACTTTTTACTTAAGTGCAATATAATAGTCAATGTCTTTTAAAGCATGGAGTGTTTATGTTTGGGGCCAATTTTATTCATGGATTCCTTTGACAGCAAATAACAAAATAGCAAAAATATATTTGAACATTTAGACAGTTTCTCTGAACCATAAGAGAACAGGGGCATTTATTGGCTACTGTATTTATGAAAAACATACTAGAATAGGCATAATTTACAATTTTTTAAGGATTTAAAGGTATCACCAAGCAGCTAGCTTTTTATCTTTGCACTTCTATGCAGTAGGCCATTTTTCCCATCGAAGGGAAGATATTTCTGGCCTAACGGTCCAGATGGACTGTTAGCGTACCTTTGTAGTAACTTCACTGGGAAGAGTGAGTTCTTTTCTTCCATAATCTATACATCAGTCACAGGAAAGGGACCTGATTGTTCTTGCTTGGGATAGGTACCCATTCCAAGCTAATCAATGTGGACAAGATGATATGGTACAAAGTTTGATCTATCCTGGATTACAGGACCACATGTGTGAACGTAGTTTGTTAATGGATAAAGAGACAAAGGAAAAAATAATTGTTTTGGGAAAAGAAAATAATAGCCATCCAACATTAATATGGAGTGCAATAAGAGAACCAAATATTACATCTGAGGTAATTTTTTCTTTTGTTTGGGTATCTCATTTTTTCTTCAATTCCATACCTATATCATCTACTAAGTTTTTCTTTTAAGAAAGATTACAATCAGGGAAGTTCCTGATATTACTTACAGTATAAATTTAACTTCTTTCTGTCAAGAGTTCTGAATTGTCACATTGTGTCCCCAAGCAGGAATATTTTCTATCATTACAGCCAGAAAGAAAGTCTCCGTTTAAGCCATAGTTGCTGTAGATCTGAAAGCTCTTTATTTTAGTTTTTCTCTATCGCTTTGCTGCATTCCAGCTGTGATACAGATAACCTAGCACCAGGCTTGACTATTGTAATTTTCTACTTTAAATAAATGTCCCAAGCTGTTTTTACTTGAAATTTCAACTGTTACTTAGTATTTGTTAAATGAATACATAATAAATGAATAACCTGATAAATACTGCTCATTTTAAATATCAAATAAATCTATTTTTGTCTTTTTGAGGTCTTGTGAATTCCTCTCTATGTACTTCATGTTTATGAGGCATGTTTTGCTAAATTTTAAAATGTGATTTCAGTTTTTCTTTTCTCTAGCCTATGGCTCATGCATTTCTGGAAAAGAGTACTCCTGAAATCACACCAATTTTAAAAACTTGAGTGCATTTTTCACTCTTTTGTCTTTTTCTCCTCTTCTCAAAACCTATCTTGTGCCAGTGTATCTGGGATTCTCAGTTCTCAATGTGTTTGTGCTTGTTTGGGAAGCCAAATCACAAACAATCCATTCTTAAAAACAGATTTTTATTTCCTTAACTCCTTTTCAAATTATTTATTTATTTACTTATTTTTAGAGGGAGTGGAAGGGGGAGGGAGAGAGACACATTGACGTGAGAGAGAAACATCAATTGGTTGGGACCAAATCCATTACCTAGGCATGTGCCTTGACCGGGAATCAAACTGGCGATCCCTTTGAGGGACAGTGCCCAATCAACTGAGCCACACTGCTCAGGGCTATTATTCCCTTAACTCTTGATAATGACCAAGTTAAGTCTCCTTCAATCATACCTATGCATTCTGCTATGCTTCCTTTTACCACCATGGCATCGACTCTAAATATGTAATATTTTTTTCTCCATTCCTTTGTATATTTCTATACAAGATAACTTCTGACACTCTTTTTTTATTCTTTGATCTTGATTTTCCTTGAAAAGTCGATTTCATGGGTTTTTCTTAACTGATTGGTTCTTTCAAGCTGTGTACTGATGATCTTTGTCCTTTTATGGTATTCTGTCCATATTTCTATGATAGCACTTATCACATCCTAATCTCTATTTTACAGATGACTCCCAAATTTATATCATCAGGCTAGACCTCTGGAGCTTCATATGTAAAACTTCATTTCAATGTCCTATACATATCTCAAACTGACCATGCCTAAAACTTAATTCATCTTCAGTTGCTTCTTCTAGCATATTTCCTATCATAGATAGTAGCATCAACATCTGTCTGCCCAATTGTTAAGCTAAACACTTGTGAATCATCTTCCATTTCTCTGCCTTCTCTGCGATCCTTTTAAACAGCACGTTATACTCCTTTGTTTAAAAGCTTTCTATGTTTTCATGTATTGCTCTTATAACCAAGTTTAAATTCTTTATGACAGTCTGTAGGACTTATATATTCTGACTTCTGATTAAATTGTTTGTTTCTTTTTAAGCACAACCCTGAACCTCTTACCCCTGCAGTTTTTCTCCAAACAACCATAGCAGACTTTTAGATTCTTGAACTTGTCATGCTTTCTCCTTCATCATGACTTTCTGCACTATCTTCTCTTGTCCATGCTTATCTTCTTCACCTCCCCTTTGCACAGTTTGCTTTCAATCATCTTTCTAAAAGCTTAAACCCACTTTCACCAGGAAGCCTGCCTTGCTGGCCCAACCTTTCGTCTGTGTTATGATCTCTTCCATTATCACCCCAAGGCGTTTTTCCTATCTCAGCACTTATTCTTTGTGAATGCCTGTTAACTTATCCATCTATCATTATACTGTAAACTTCATGAAGGCAAGAACTATGTTGAATTTTTTCACTAATAAGTCCCTTAAGCCTAATAGAGAGTACAGTTTTAACCTGTATTTCATGTTCATTTTGAGGCTGAGCATTTTTTCATGTGCTTATTGGAATTTGTATATCTCTGTGAAGCATATGTTCAAATTGTTGACCCATTTTAAATGGAAACACTTAATCCTTTATTATTGAGTTGTAAGAATTATTTGTATATTCAGGATACAAATCCTTTGTCAGCTATGTATATTACAAATATTTTCTCTTGACTATGGCTTTTATTTTTATTTTCTTAATAATATCTTTCAAAAAGAAGTTTTTAATTTGATTAAATGCCATTTATGAATATTTTTATGATTTTTGCTCTTTGTATCCTAAGAAATCTTTATCTAACTCAAAGTAATGAGGATTTTATATTTTTTTCTTAGAATTTTTATTTTTTATCTTTCATGCTTAGATTAATTACTGTATTTTTCAGCCCATAAGACATGTTTAGGTTTTAGAGGAAAATAGGGGAAAAATTTTTGAGGCAAAAAATGTGGCAAAATATTTAATACTATAAATAACATATTCCACCAATGTAAATGTAAACAGAACTCAAGAGTGGCATTAACAACCATTATTCCTCCCGAATTTGGCAGGGGGAAGTGTGTCTTACAGTCCGAAAAATATGGTATCCATTTCAGGTTAACTTGTTGGTATGGTTGATGCAGGTATCCTGGGGGTCCAAGCCTAAAGGACCATGACCCACTGTGGATTCTTGGCTTCATAAAGGAAGGAATTTATATTTGAATCAGCATAGAATTTAAAGTGAAAGAATTTCTCAGTGAAGCAATAGGACAGACAGTGGCTCCTCCACAGATAGAACAGCAGTCTCTCTTTGCCAGTGAGGCAAGGGAGACCCACAGAAAAAGCCGCTCCACAGACAGAGTAGTGGAGTCCCCTCACTGGAAAAGGAAGAGAGACCCCAGCCATCTGTAGAGGTTGAGCTTATATCTCTTCGTAGTTTCTACAGAAAATTGCTGATATGAGAAAATAGAGAACAGAAAAAACATTGGGTTTAACTTTAACTTTCCAAGGTATATTTGTGGCCTTGTGTTTTCCTTTTATAGTACAGGTAAACAATATGTTATGGGTGAGTAGCTGTTAATCAATCTTTGCAGGAATTTTCTCTGATCCAGAGGCTCCTGGTGGTCTGCTTGCATCTCCGGTGAGTTGTGTTCATGTCAGGCAGTATGTAACAGGTCCCTGACTTAACCTGGTTTGACTTTATTTAATTTGTATAGCTCTCATGCCCCTTTTCTATATTATGCTGAGGGTAAAAATTAAAATTCATTTTTCCATATAGATATCCAGTTGTTTCAGCACCATACATTGAAAAAAACTATTCCTTTCCATATGATTATTTTGACATCTCTATGAAAATCAATTGACCAAATATATGTAGGTCTTTTTCTAGGCTCAATGACAATAGCTAAATGAGATAACCTGACTAGCTCTTCCATGTGAATATATAATAAAGAAGATCCATTAGGAAAGACTGTAAGATTTTAATGGAGGTACAGAAGAGATATGGAAGAATATTGATATATGATCTTACAACTAGCTATCTCCTCTCCATTTACCCTTATTTGCCTCCCAGTGTGTAATTTGCCTACCATACAGGACAGTAATTTTTTCTAGAACAGGTCACTTCCAGGAAGACCTAAGTTGGCTATTTCAGTCACCAAAGCCATTACATCACATACAAGAGTGTAACTCCTCTATTAGATTTTCTTTGGAAGTTGTAGACAACAGGTGAATGTTGGGACAGGAGCATATTACAATTTTTGCTTTCCCAGTCTGTTTCTCACCCTGCTAAAGTCTCCCATTACATGCATATAGCTAACATTACATTAGAAAATTTCCATTTAAGCTCAATGTACAAATATAGATGAAACTGTCATAAGAAGAAACATAATCAAGGTAATTCACATTCATGGTAACTCCGAGAGCTGAGAGTAAATGCATATCAAGTATGCTAACACAAGACTAATTGATCTACACGGATAAAAGGGATAAAATTGATCCATATTTATACCACCATTGGTTCCACATCCTATACTATTTGAATTCACAGTTAACATTGAAATGTCTTTCAAAGGTGCTTTTTGTTCAAGGAATACATTTGAAAATAGTACCAGGGCCTTGACTGAACC
Organism: Tonatia bakeri; assembly: GCA_004024845.1. Classification (NCBI taxonomy): domain Eukaryota; kingdom Metazoa; phylum Chordata; class Mammalia; order Chiroptera; family Phyllostomidae; genus Tonatia; species Tonatia bakeri. The sequence continues at coordinate 109,719 of PVIA01001027.1, forward strand.
CTGGTGTCCACTGGCAGATTCCAGTAAAGGTGGGAGAAGAGATATTAGCATTTACTATACTATGGACATTTTCATTTAATTTTTCAAAGAGAACCACTATATTTTCAAATAAATATTGATCGTATTCTACAAGATGCTGCTGTCAGGAAGCTTCATCTTGCATTAGATGTAAGTATCTTTATGTCTTGGTGGCTTTCTGCTATATTAACCATTTCTATAAGAAGCTACTAATAGAAGTTCAAGATGCACTTCCTGAGATTAACCACATGCTGTATCATCCTATAGGTATTTTTGAACATTACTTGAATATATAATGTAATGACATTTTTTTATGTTTGTATTATTATTTCCTTGTACTTCTTATACTTCTCTATAACATATGACATCTTTATTTGCATTATTCTTGCAGTTATTACTCTGGGTCATCTTGTATTATTTAGAATTTTTATTTATTTTTATAGCTCTTTGGTAAACTTTGTAAAGAATTAAAGTATCATGAACTTGGTTATATTCACTGTGTAGTTGTTGAACTACTTGTGCATAGGTATTAATAAAGACCAGGACTAATTTCACAGTTATATACTAATCATATTGTCAAGCTTTCACTCTAGTTACATAGCCAGGAACACAATTAAGCTCATGGTCTATCCAATTCTCAGTAATGAGCAGACAGTTTTGACAGTGTGGAATGATTAAAATGCTTAATGTTCATTAGCCTTCTTAGATGAAATTTAGTAAAAGAAAAGGTAGGTAATTTAAAGTTGTATAATGGAGAGTATTATTTTACAAAAACCTTAAGAGAGCAATTTGAAAAGGGCATTGATTGCTTAAAACTTAAAATATCCTAGGCATCATTTTGAATTTACAAAAGCTAGATAAAAGGTTTATAAATATACTGAAAGTGAGTGATACAGACTAGAGAACTGAAAAATGCAGCAAAACCCAATATGAAGAAATTATTTAATCTAGCAGAAATAGGAAAATGTGGACAATATTAATGACTCCTAAATCTACAGTGACATCCATTATCATAAATTACCAAGATGAAGAATGTTATAATACTGGAGGTAATTTTCTTGAGTCATTACATTTCAAAGACATAGCCCAATAGTGAGTATATAAAAATATGTTGTCTAAAATGTGAATAAGTTTCCCACTGAGAAGCAAAGTCATAGCTCTTTATGAAGCATTACTAGAATGAAGTCACTGATAGGTAGTGTTAGGATTGGGGTGGTGGTGGTGGTGGTATATGTGCACCTACCTGCAATGGAGGGTACTCCCAGAATTTGGGAACCAACTCTGAATGCAAATTTGGTGAAATTTGCCATCATCAGAAATAATTTGTTCTAAGAGATGACATCTAAATATGTTACTGCTTAGGCAAAGGGTTCTGAAAGCTCAACCATTCCAGGCTTTTTTTTTTTTTTTCAGAATTTCAGTGTCAAATCTTACCTTTCCACATGAATCCCATTCTTTTGCACAGAATGTGTGGACTTAGAGTGGACCTTGGGGGCCATTTGGTCCAACTTTCTAATTGCATGAAACACTAAACCAGTGGGTGGTCTTATCTATCTGCAAATATAACCACAAATTATTCATTCTAAAAATTTCCATTCTAATTTCAGATTCTTCTAAATGTCCTCTGACATAAAATCTGAAATTTCATCCATTGCCTCTAGTTCCATTCAGAGGCACCATAGCATTTATGACTGATTTTGTATCTGCATTAGTACCTTCTAAATGTTTGGATTTAGTCTCCCTGGCACATTCAATCAAGCTAACTACGAGTTTTCAATCCCTGGTGAGAAAGTCTTCCATTTCCCTTCTGATCCAGGTCACTCTTAACCTGCCTCCCTTTCGTTTGACTGAATTATTATTTGTCTGTGTCTTTAAAGTACGGTGACTTCCACCTCACTAAAAAATGGGCAAAGTATTGGAAGGGCTAATTCATGAAAGAAGTAATATAAATTGCCAATAAGTATGTAAAAATGTTTAATATCCATACACATCAATTAAATACTCTTTAAATCAAGATATCATTTTAGCATATGTAAAACTGGCAAAGATAAAAAAACACCAATTTTTAGCTAGGATGCAAGAAAGCAATCAACATTGCATGGTGCAACAATAAAAGAAACAAAAGTCAGAGAAAGATTCAAAACTTGATGAATGCACCTATTTCTCATGTAGAGAAAAGTGACAATGGAGAAGTGTTTAAATAGATTATACTACAATGCAACTACTAAAAATGTTTTAGAATAATTTAGTGACATTGGGAAAATGTTTGCAATTCCTTATTAAGGAAAAATGCGTTATAAAATATGATTTTACTAATATCTATAACAATCCCTGAATGGATACTGACCAATGTGATTATGGGAATCATACCTTTCTGTCTGTTAAGTGTTTTGGACAATGAAAATAGGCTGTGTCCAATCTGATGCCAAGTAAAAACAAGTTTTAAAAATACTACCAGAAGTGATCTGATTAATCCTGAACCTTGTTTTTTACTCTTAGACTCTTCTATGTATCTTAGGTCATAGTGACCTTTTAAAATGCTACATCTCATATTAGTGTTCTAAAACCTGCAAATATTTTTCATGAGTGCTGCTGTTAAGTCATGCTCCAGCCTTTCTTGAACCTAAGTGCCAGGCTTTACATTTGCTCCCGTCAAATTTTATTCGGTTTCACTGAACCCATATGTTGTACAGTTGAACTCTTTCCTCCCTCCCCCTTTTTCCTTGTGCTTCATATTGGACAGCCACTCACAGCTTTGCATGATCCACAGATCTATTTGCATGACATTAATGTCCTCATCCAACATTAATATCTTTTTGTCCATCAAAGATTGTAGAGTATGCCCCTTCGTACTAGAGATGAAGCCCATTATAATCAGCATCGCCAAAAGACAGGTCGGATAAGTCATTGTAATTTGAAGTAAAACTGCCACTGAAGATGGAAAACCAGCCTAAGCGAATTCCATCGTATGTATTATACTTCCAGGGAAATTCAGGCATGTGGAAGAAAAATATTTTGAAAGATTATATAGATTGTTAAGTGATTAGATAAGCATAGAAAAATGGTATCAATGACACGCAAGAACTCAAGAACGCGTGGTGTAGGATGCTGCAGGTGTGCACACACTGTATGCTTGTGTGATTCAAGCATTTTAGCTAAGGGTTTAGGGACTGTAAAAACCTCAATTTAGTACTGTAAAGCAGCTTAAAATATTCTTATCACCAGTTACAACTCTGAAAAAGGAATTTTAACCTATGTCATGTACCAACCAGGTGCTATGTTTTCTGGTCCTTAAAATGATTTTCACATTGATCTGGAGGAAGATAAGAACAGGGAGGTTCCCTTCTCTAATTATTTCATTTTTAGAGTCTCAACTAATCTCTCTCAATGGAAAAACTAAGAAGATTTATATGCTAACATGCCCAGCACATTTCCCAAGATAGCAAATAGTTTCCTATTAGGTAAGAAAGAATTTTAGGATGTAAAATCTATTAACATTAAGAGGAAAAGGTTTGTAGACATCTTAAAGAAAATATTATCAAAAAATATAAATTATTGGGAAGGGAAGAAAAGTGTTGAGAGTTGAAGAGAGAGGAAACACGAAGGGTCTTTCTCCATAGGAATATACCTGTAATATTTTGGCGATGGACAACTATTTTTATGGGATATTTGGACTTTTTGCTTGAGCGAGTTCATATGCTAATGTAATAGAACAAGGAAAGCAAGAGAGGTATTTGTAATTTTAAGATATGCAAACCGGCAGTTTTATTATTTTTTTTTTACTTTAAAAAATCATCCAACCACTGAATAGACCTGAGGACCAAAGGAAAGTTGAAAAGGGAGTCTAATTTATGTAACATCATGAAAAGGAAATGGGCAAACACAAACTGGGGTGATCAGAGGTGAGGATGGATCTATCTTACTTTAACCACCGTGGAAGTAAAACATTAAAAGTCACATTACTTTTACCGTTGATAGAATTAACTCACTTAGAAGTGTTGTAGAACTCCCATTACTCTCTTGAGAAAGGGAAATCATATCCTCTCTTCTTGACATAACAGGATGTAGTACAATATTTTGCTTGAGACGTGGGTGCTGACATCCATGTAAAGAAGTTCTTTTGTGTGTTCCTAATACGGATTATCAACAGAAACGATTTATTAAAAGAGTTGCACAAAACTGGGTGATTTCTCAAAGGTTATTTGTCTTCATGACTCAGAATATGATATCAGAGACCTCCACCCATTCATCTCCATCAAACCCTGTTCCTTTCCCTCCCCCACAGATAACAGTGCTAATCTCACTACCAGACCACGTGACGGAGCCTGGTCAATGGAACGTGGATGGAATGAGGCACACTGCTTTTGAAATAACTGCCCACAAAACCCTCCAACACAGCACTCGCCATGTTCTTTCCCCACTAGCAGGTCAAATAGAGAAGACCCCAAGGATGCAGAGGAGGAAAGCCCTATGATGTGAGAAGCCTGCTCCACTTTGGAGATAAGGTGGTTGGAGAGGAACATCTACATGGGACTTATGTTTTAGAGAGAAACAAACCTCATTCTGTTAAGCCACTGAAACTCTGGAGTTGTTGGTCATCTCTACTAGCTTACCTCAGCTAGGTATGGATTCTGGGTCAAATCGCTTGGGTTAAATCTCATTCCATCAATAGCTGTGCAAACTACTTAAGCTGACTCAATTTCTGTGTATGTAGAATGCTAACAGTAACCTTACCTACTTCATAAAGGATTTGAGGGGATGGAGTGAGGTATATAACCCTTTAATAAACTGGGTATTTAAGTATGACTTACAGTTGCTTCATTTCTAAAGAAGACTCTCATTTTAAGATCATATCCAAATAGGGATTTCTTGCAGAGTTTGGTAGAGTACTGTAACCTAATTTGTAAAATGAAAGACTATCCACTTATGACGTTTAACTAAAGAAATCCTGAGTTTTCCAGGAAGAAAATGAGGGAGTAAATGAGGACTAGAAGGAGGAAAGAAGGGAGGTGATGGAGGAGAGAATGAAGACTTCTCTGTTTTAAGCAGCTTCTGTATGAGCTGAACTTTGCTAACAAGTCTGTCACAGCCAGGAAGTAAATATCGCTCAGCATCAGGTAGTTACAGCAGACCTTTACTCTCGTTATTGTCTGCAGGAGTTTCCTGGACATCTTTCTGCTCTGGATGGTACGTGGAACCTCCTTCCCACCCCCATCCCATTCCATGACACTCCTGCTGCCCCGACGTTTTTTTCTTCAATGAGAAATACTCTCTGGCTGTTTACATCTCCTCAAAATCTCTTGTGAAAGTGAACCAAACTAAAATAAACCAGAAGCCTTTTGCCACTTAGTAAGCTTTATTCTAAGGCATGGGGCCTATAAATAAGGCAATCGGATGCCAGGAATAAAAAACCTCACCAAATGCACAACTGTACATTTACAGTCTCTTCTATAAATAGATAAAGATTACAGGTTTTTAAGTGAATGAGAGACTACAGCAAAAATTGTGTGAACTCAAAAAAATAAGTGAAGCATAAAATATACTCTATGTAACATAAATGGGTATTTATTCAGTAGCAACGCCAACAAAATTAAACACAAGGAAATTAGTATTTTGTAGGTTTGGTAAAAAGGAACCATGAGTGGATTGAACGCAGGCTGCAAACCAAAGAGTCACTGGTTCAATTCCCTGTCAGAGCACATGCCTGGGTTGTGGCCCAGGTCCCCAGTAGGGGGCATGTGAGAGACAACCACACTTTGATGTTTCTCTCCTTCTCTTTCTCCCTCCTTTCCCCTCTCTCTCAAAATAAATTTTAAAAAATCTTTTTAAAAAAGGAACCATGAAATGCCCTGGTTTTGGTCCCTCTGGAGTTTCTTAGATGAAACTGCTCACTTTATAGGCAAATATATGAATTTAGCAGTTGGCTATTTATTCATCAAGATATTCTTCACTTTTGTGAAAGTGAGCTTCTATTTTTCTGAAGTATCCAAAGATGAACAAAAGATGTATCTGTGAAGAAAAAGGAGGTTTTTCGCTCCATAAACAAATTGTGCCTATTCTAAAAAGGAAAAAAAAAGTAGAAAGCCTAAACATAAAGCAAAATGTGGTTTTCTGTATTGTTACAATGCCCAAGGACAGTTCTGATTTGATGCCTTAGCAATTTACATGGAATTTTACTCTAGTGGTTTCTCTAAGGTTCAGCAAAAACAAGCAACAAAACAATATGTTCTCTCTGAGCCACAGGAACCATTTTTCAGGGCTTAGTGCATGTAGTTTTAAAATTTTCTCTTCCTACAGTATCCTATGAGTGGACAGTAAAGAAAAACCTTTCAATTTCACATGGTAATTGAATTTTGTGGGACATTGGGGCTTTGGTTTACCTTCTAGAAGGGTCATATCTGGGCTCAAAGATCATGTGCAGTGCAAAGATGAGCGTGAAACAAAAGGCTAACATTTCACCAGTCGATGCAGATGGATCATTCCAGTAACCCAGGCAGCTGAATTGGTTAGAGGCTGAGGATACCTAAGCTCTGCGAATAATGTGAACATAGGACCTGCCAGTTACACTAAACAACTTCCATATTCTGTAGCTCTTAGGAGTATCAATAACTTCATCATCCTCAATAACCAAAAATCTAAGAAACTCACTTTTATGTTGTTTAAACTAGTCCTAGAATTTCATAATAACACAATTGGCTTAGTGGTAGCAACAAGTTCAGATAATAGAGAATATTGACAAGTGCTGGGTTAGGGTCCTTCAATTATGTGCATATTTCTACACTTCAGTGTGGAGATTTCTCTGATCATGAGCAGGATCAACACTAATTGGAGCCCTTGGCTTCCAGGAATAGACTCTTCCAGTAAAGTCACTTTGGAATTTTTGCAGATACTGTTTTGTGCTAGAATAATAATAATAATAATAATAATAATAAAGTACTAGAGAAGGACACATGAGTCAGCTCCCAGTCTGTTTTCCAGGCACAGGCAAGTCCCTTCATCTCTACAGGTCTATTTTCTCAATCTGAAGATTGAAGGGTTGGACTGGCTGTCTCTAAAGCCCCTTGTAGCTCTACAGTCTAGACTACTTGCAAAGGTCAGTACTGGCTCCTTCAGTCATTAGATCTACATATACTATTAACATAATGAGGTCTTGCCTTTCAAAACTGCAGTTAAGGGAAAAGCATGCTCCCCCTCACAGCTCTGGGACTGTAAATCATTTGTTGTGCTAAGACATGCAAACCCTGGACAACACAGTTTGTTCTTTGCATTTGACATGCCGCATTAAAGCCCAGATGGGTGGGTTGTTCAAAAAAAAAAGTAAGCCATGTGATTCTCTTTGCTTACCTATTAAAATTAAACTGAGCTTATAATTAACATCACCAGGTGAAGTACTTTAGTGTTGTTGTTTTTAAGAAAATACTGAGTGATTCTCTTCTGATGACTTTTTATTTTTGGAAAGTTCAGCCACGTCCCCAATTCAGACTCTTGCTCCCACATCAGTTGATTCATTCCAAATCTTCAAAGAGCATTCTCCTTATATAATTTTCTTTTTCTACAATGGTCACAGTTCTCTAGCCATATAATAAACATCATGCAAATCTGAGTTTGCTTACACTCAAGAGAGGCTTATTTGAATAGGGACACCAATGCTCATTCACTTCAGTGCGAATAAAGCCTGATGCAAGGTTTGTCGGTGTGGCTTTAGCTGAGCTGCAGTTGGCAGAGCCTGCAACACAGATTGCTATACTTACAGGTCTGGTTTGCGGCAACTGTGGCATCTGTGTTCTCAGTTCTAGATTTAGCAGCTTCTCTAGTTTTATTCTCCTGGCCAGCCATGGGATATGATTCTATGTACTCTTAACAATCAACACATTTAATTTTGATTTTGCTTTGTTGTTTTTTTTTTTTGCATCAGGATTCAAAATGTAACCCAACAAATTTCAGATGAAGTCTAAAATGAGTTTTCTGTGATTCATACACATCAGTGAAAAATATGATTGCTGATATGCTTTTACACATGCACACACATGGACTGTCTGTGCACACATACCAACATTCCCCCATGTTGGTTTTTCTTTGATAGGTTTGATAGCAAATGTAAAACCATATATGCTAAAATATTTCTTATTCATATTACCAGGATGATAATGTAAATCATTACTACTTATCACTAGGTTAACTTAGAAAGAATTCAAACATTCATTCTAAAACGCTTTTTAAATTTCCTTTTTTCCCTAGGATCCTGAAGAAATAAAAAAAAAAACATTTATTTTTAGCTTGCATGATTTCATGCTGATCTCACCAATTGCGGTCAGTTTCCATAGTCTATTTGCTTAAAGCCTTGAATGGTACTGAAATATTTTTAATTTTTTAGATGTTGATTAACTTCTGGGATACGTACACATCAACGATGAGTGAGTTCAGTTAAATTTCCTAATGTTTTGATGCTGGATGAAATCTCTGTCATTTAACTAGCACCTGTGGAATTGACCACAAATTTGCATGACCAAGTACTCTCTTGAATTGATCCTTAACTGTTCTCTTCCCCATCAGTAAATCTTAGATACATTTCTCCTCAACAGGGAGAAATTAGACTTTGTATTTTCACTAGGATTAGGAAGCTGAGGGTAAAGAAAAACAGGAAATGGAAGCAGAGAACATTAAGTATACAGAGAAAAATGAGTCATACGATTCTATCAAAATACTCATTACACTGGAAATCATCTAATTAGGTCTCCAAACTGAGAGTAATGCGTCTTTTGTTTTTCACTTCTAGAAAAAAAGAGACAACAATAAAAAGTGTATAGTTAGGGTTTTGTGAAGAAAGAAAAGCAAAGTAAGGGAGGGGGACGAGAAGGATATGCCTTGTGACCTCTCCAAAACAAATGAACAAGCACGCAAACAAACTGCCAATTTCACACACCCGCTGCCCGAGAATGAGGGATACAGGAGGCTGCCAAAGCCTCCGTCAGAGACAACAATAGTGAGGCGGGAGAGCAAGGACGTTTTCAGGCGTTTCTCATTAGTAAAGGCTAAGACAAGTAGAGTTGGCCGTCCATTGACCAGAACACCAAATAAATTATGTAAATTCCTGAAACATTCTCATCATCAAGGGTTTCTTTTTATTTAAAAGTGGAACGTCTGTATCACATGGGGAAAAGAAGCCGTATTACAGTTTTAACATTTGTATCTGTTTACTTTTCTTGGAGTGGACATTACTATCCCTCCAAACAACTAACATACATAGAGCTAAAAATCAGGTAAGGAAAAAACTAAAGGATAACAACACTAACAGTTTCAACAGTGGAAGTGGCACTTGGTCGTTTTTGTTGATATGAGTCCTGGGGAATCCAAATGGTAGAAGAGAGCAAGGAGGAGGCTTTTGCCCAAGATGGTCCACGACAACGAAAGCCAGTCCTGGGACGTAGCCCTGGGAAAGACCTGCAGAGTGCTCCTGAGAGGACATGCATCCTTCCAAAACATTCTGCAAATTACCATGGTTCCGTATTTTGAATCATTTGCAAAGATGTTTTGGCCTCTCAGCATATCAACCCTAAAGTATTTAATGAGCAGTAAGTATATTATAAACAGAGTCATCTCAAGCCTGGAACAAGAAACTATATTTCTCTGTTTTCATTCCCTCCTCTTGTTTCTGCTTCTTCATCTTTTCCCCACCTAAATAGTCATTAAAAAAATATCAACAGTGCCTGTGTTTTTAGTCCATGGTCAAAACCATCCTTATAATACTTTTTGAATAATTCTGACACAATATTTTGTATTTGGCACTGAAATCAATTGGTGACTAGTCTACATAAATGCTATCCTATACAGAGATAAGCAAAGAAGAGCAATATATCAGAGCAATCAACAAATTATAGATCATCTGCTAAGGAGATGTCAGAGTGCATAGGCAATGGACCAGTGGGGTGGCCATGGGCATCACATGAGATAGCATAGGCAAAAGGACTCTAACTGACAGAGCACTTTGGACATTAAGGTCATTATTACTGTTGTTATTATGGTATAACAACTGACCCACTGTGGGGAAAGTAAACCCCAAGAAGGCAAAAGTTCTGGTCAGATTGAATACAAGGAATCATTTCCTCTCCATGTCTAACAGCTAGCACTTGGCAATGGTAATGCAATGTGTGGAGAGACACAGCTTGGGCCTACAAAATAGAAATTTGAATATATAAATATATATTATGAAGTATGGTTGGATACAAATTGATGTAAAAATATGCTTTGCTTTCCCTGTTTCGTGAGTTTAAAAAGCATATAATTTTGTGTTGTTTTATGTTGAAGCAAAGTTAGTAAACTTTTTGGTTCTGTTAAAGAAGTATTTTCACAGTATATGTTATTACAGTGCTGAAACCTTATATGTTAAATAGCCACCTGAAATATTTAGGACTTATTCAAAAATAACTTAACATTAATATAGATCATTCTAGTAACATGTTTAGTTATACGGTTTGGGGTGGTAATAATGGAGTGGGAAGAATGGTAATTCATCAAGATTTGCTACTTGGCCCATTTTGAATTAAATGTTTGAGATAGTCAAGTAATCCTATAGGTAGGATATCCATGATATTTTCATTGCCAATTAGGAAATGGCCTGAAGCTTTGGCTGTAGAAAATACTGTAGAAAGATGGTAAGTCGGGAAGAGATTCCTTTTCTGCCCTCAGCCTAACTAGTGACTGTGGTGAAACAGTTGTACCCAGATAGTATCCCCTGGGTCAGTGTCTGACAATCCAACACTCCTCAGGATGGCAGAGCTACTCAGGTGCAAGCGTCCACAGAGTAAACAGCCTTGCCTCAAGAGGACAAAGCCCATGGCTTTGAGAATTTGCTTACTGTTGAAGAATTCTGGGAAGCTATTTGAAGGATAATCTTCTCATTTCTTGGGTCACTGCTGTCATGTTACTGGCCTTCATTGCAATTCCCATTAAATTACAAAGTACAGTATATAATGTTGAACTTTCAGGAATAATATAATGAGCACAGCCACCCTCCACGAAATCCCAAGTTCAAATTACTGGCAGAGTCATCATCTGAGAATGTACTGAATCTTGATCATCACTGTTGCTGTCTGTATCACCACCACCATCATCACAGCGTCTTGAGCATCACAGTTGCAGTATCTTGATCATGTCAAGTGGGGTGGCAAGATCAGAAAAACCAGTATCAAGACACTGTCCAATTTGGGTGTGTAAATATTATCCTGTGCTTCTTTGCCCATTTAGCAAACACTTTCTTTTCCGTGATAAACCTATGGCCTCCATATGGGGCATGTTCATGAAGAAAATATTCATCACACTCATCTCTTCCTTGTTCATAGTAATGGTAGGGAACTTTCCTATACCCCTCTGTCCTAGAAAACAAACAAACAAAAAAACAGAGAGAAAGATTGAGATAAAGAATGAAAATCATTCATTTACAAGAATCCATTATGTCCTGAGTAAATGCATTTACTTGCAAACCTATGCATGATTCTAGTCCATGAACTCAGTTAAAACTATTATGTATAAAAGCTTTTAGGAAGATGTACCAAGTCCTTAGTGCTTTAATAAATCAAATAAAATTTATATATCACACCAATTACATTCGAACACATAGCTCTCCTTTGAAGGAGAAAATGGTGCATAATGGAGCGAACTTTGGATGGCCCGGTGCTCTTACAGAGCTTGAAGAAGTCTTGTGATTTTTCAGAGGAGGACAGTTGTTTCATCTGTGCTCCAATATGCTAATAGCTAGGGTAGAAATATTTGATCATGAAGATTGTGGTTTAATTACCATTTTGAAAATATGATGAAAATATTCCCTGAATTCTATTTTGCCAGTTGTTGGTAGGGAAGTATGTTTGATTACCTTGATGAAGAATGGAAGGTTTATTTTATTATCTAGTTAGAAACTACCCCCACCCCCAGTGGGGATGTATGTGCATAAAGACATCCATTTTAGATAAGGACCTGGTAGATTGCTCACTTATTTCCAGAAATTCTTGTTAAGCTATCAGCTTCTCTGAGGCTCTAGGACATTTTGTCCTTCATGATCAAATATAACCACTGAGTAGATAGCCATCTATCAAGTCATTAGCACAGCGGAGATGACAAACTTGCTTTGCAAATTAAATAACCACTAAAGTTGTCTGTGTTTCTAAGCCACAAGCCCCTGATATGCCACTGATTAAGGGGAAAACGTTTCTTCTGACATTTGACATTAGACTGTGGTAAATATTTTTCTTTTTATCACTGCTAAAAGTCACAACTTGATGCACTGACAATGAAATGTCATGTCAGCAAAGAACGCGGGGAAATAATTGTTGCTTTATCTGTTTTTTTTTTTTTTCAGATTTATGGTATTAAAATGAATTGTGATATTTTGACAAGATATCCGAATTGGAGATGCATAAAAATAATTTCCTGTGATCTTACTTGCAGTAGGTGTCATTTATCATCCCGTAGACGTGAATGCCGTAGCAGGCATCCATGGCCAGAATGAACGTGAACCACCCAGTACTGAGGTAAGAGCCAGACTGGACTCTGTGAGGGAACAAAAACAACAAACGAAACAAAACAACACAGACAACATACACAGAGTGACAATAAAGTGTGGTGAGAAACAAGCCAATTTTGGCAAAAACATAGCACTTGTTATCGGGAAAAAGCATTAAGAAACTTGACAATCTGTCAGAGTCACACTTATTTTGAATTATCTCTGAATAATTTGTGGGCATGTTCTCACTCTTACTACCTTAAGCCTGGAAGCTATGCTGTATGGTAGAGAAGCCATATGGCAAATTTTTGAAGTCAAATAATCCTGCTCCCTTCAGGTGAAAAATAATTTGTTTGATTTTCCTTGTGACACGAATTAGTGCTGCACATCAGAAGACAGGTTTTCTACAAGTTGCTTGGAGCCCTGATGGGAACTGAATGATAATAGTGCTATCTGCTATCCTGGACGTATCACCTGCTCCAAGGCTTGTTGGGTTTCTATGTATAAATTAGATGCAGCATAAGTGAATGACCTGGTCTGTGAAAGCATCTGAAAAGTTCTCCCCTGCTTTCCAGGCATCATGAGACAAGACTTTTCCTTTGTAAGACCTGTCTTACCAATCTCTTCAACATGTTTTTATTGAATACCTACTATGTGCCCATCACTGTTGGAGATGCTGAGATACAGCAGTTATTAAACAACCAAAGTTTTTGTCTTCATGGAGACTAGAGGATTGGATTTGGAGATGGCTGTGTTATAAAGGTTAGCCATGGAAGGCTTTTTTGACAAGAAAGATCTGGAAAGGGGGTGGGGGAGTTAGGGAAAAGGGAAGAAGGCAGATGGACTATATTGGAAAAGACAAGTTCATGTGCATAGTCTTTTTTTTTTTAAGATTTTATTTATTTATTTTTAGACAGAGGGGAAGGGAGAAAGAGAGGGGCAGAAACATCAATGTGTGGTTGCCTCTCACACATCCCCTATTGGAGATGTGACCTTCAACCCAGGCATGTATGTGCCCTGACTAGGAATCAAACCAGTGACCTTTTGGTTCACAAGCCGGTGCTCAATCCACTGAGCCACACAAGCCAGGGTGTCATGTCTGTAGTCTTTTGATCACCTCTTGGTCACATAAGAAAGGGGCACAGGCCTGGAACACTTTCTTACTAAAGGATAAGAAATTCTCACAGCCTGTGCTGGACTTGCCACCTTGTATGGGGCTATCTTACTCTATTTCAGATTTAAATTTTTACTTTTTTATTTTTTCAGTTACAGTTGACAGTTACTGTCATATTGGTTTCAGGTGTACATAGTGGTTAGACATTTATATAACTTATGAGGATGCCCCCTAATAAGTCTAATCCCCACCTGACACCACACATACTTGTAGCTACTACCACATCATTGACTATATGCTGTACTTTACACTCCCATGACTAATTTATAACTGGCAATTTGTTCTTATTAATGCTTACACCTTTTTCACTTAACCCCCAACCCCACTCCCACCTGGCAACGATCCACTTTGTTCTCTGTATCTATAAGTTTGTTCTTGTTCAGTTTGTTTATTTATTTTGTCTTTTAGATCCCACATACAAGTGAAATCATAGGGTATTTGCCTTTCTCTCTCTGAGTTACTTCACTTAGCTTAATGTGTACTTCTTTGTTCTGTTTAAATGTATATGTCATATGGCGCCTGGCCAATCTCACTGTGATATCTGTTCCATGAAAGCAGGGGAAGGGATCCTTCATTCTGTGGCACAAAAGGGTTGCAAGAGGGCGAGAGGCCTTGCATTAGCTGCTGGGAACGACTTACTGGCCATGGGGCACCAATGCCCACTACTAACACTGATCTCATTCTGCTGCTTCTCCATGTGAGTAAAGTGTTGCTCTATTTAATGTCTGCCTTGTTTTCCTTGGCAACTCTGATTCCAAGAGGCAGTGGCAGAAGGGTTTGGATATCTGCTCCTGGTGATGGGTAACAGATGCTCCTTGTTCCATGGACAATATGAAAGAAAAGAACTACAGAAGAAGGAAATGCTGGGGGCAAAATCACAAATATGTAAGTGTGGTATATGTAAAAAAGAGATGGGAAGAGTGACAACTGCAGCATGTAGTGCTGACCAGAGGGTTCTGCCATGTTCTGAATGGTTCAAAGGAATGTTTGATGACAGGTGGCATCTCCATACTTGTCTTTAGCCAAAGTTGACCCAATCCACGTAAAACAGATGACTGCCTACTGCTGTAAGTTTCTCCCCATAGTGCCATTTGACTCATCCCAGGTCATCTGGCATCTGTGTAGCACCACATCTAAAAAAGACTAAATTCCCTATTTCTAGACTTCTTCACACACTGGAGCATAGCCAGCCCTTCCATAACTGGTAACCTCTCCTCGGGTGCACCACTCCAGCCAGCAGTGGCCTGCCCCTGAAGCCCCATATTGTGGATGTGTTTCTCCAGCACCAAGCCTTCCATGTGCTCTAATTAGGACTGTGAATCCTTTCATTCTTTTTGTTTTTTAAACAGACACTGCTTAGTATCAAATTACTTAGAGCATACAAGCATTTCAGAAGCAATAGAAACTCAGAGTGGTGGTTAATAACTGGATATTTTAACCTTTATTTTCATTGGCTTTGGGTGATTTGTAAGGAGAGATGAACCATATATATATATATATATATATATCTCCAGCACAAACAACACCCCTTTTTATTACAAAATCTTTTATTACAAAATCATAAGCATGTAGTTCTGTAACATAACAATATCACACTCAAGCACACCATATGACATTTGAGGTAAAATGTTCAGATTAAAACTATAAATCATTACACAATATTATTACCCTACCAACCATACTCAGCAGGAGTTAATTCTGCCAGGTGTATATATATATACACCCATTTCTTCTGCTTACTTGTCACTGAATTTGAAATGCCACAATGTAAGTACTTTCCTTTGTATCTCCTGACATGTCTTCTGCATACAAAATGTTCCAGAAACAGGATCTCCATGAATTACACGCACTTTCCTCTGTAATAGGAATAGTTGCAGGAGCATGGGTTAGGAATGGGTGCCAAGCAGGTGGGCAGATGTACCACAGGGAGGTGAAATATGCACATAAGGGTGACTTTGCAGAGGAACCTGCAGTCCATCCTGTCTTCTGCAATCTGAGGAGGAGCAGCAATAATGGGGACTGCTTAAAGCATGATCTGCTTAAAAAGTCCTTATTTGAAATTTGGGGGAGCTCAGAAGAGGCAAGGCTCTTGACAAACATCTCTGAAACTGAATCTAGAAACTATCTACATACTGAATTTTTCTGGTTAGTATTCCTACTGAATTGTATACCCCTTTTTCCTCTTCTTGCTTTCTTGTATGACTTTTGCCATAAGACTTTTGTATTATCTCTACCCTCCTTCAATACATGATTGATGAAGCACTAGTAGAGATCAGTAAAATTTATAGCATTTGTTTGAATATGATGAGAAAAACCAGGTCTCACTTATTCACGCATTCATTTATCTTTTTCGACAATTATTTATTGGGATACTACCATGTGCCACTAGTTATACTGAAAGCTGGCAATTATTTCCAATAGAAATAACCCTAGAATATTTTCTTAAAGAACATTTGGTCTAATGGGGGAAGCACACACACTGAAACGACTGATCACAACACAGTGCAACAAGGCACGAGCCCATGTGTTTCTTTGGAGTTTGTTACCCAGTGCACTACTGAGCTGAGAGTGAGGCACCCTAGCTTCACATTCTGGCTCTCTTGCTACTTGAATGAGAGGCTTTGGACAACTTATTTAGTCTCTTAAATCATCTTAGTTTCCTTTGTATTGAAAATGAGGTGGCTAAACTCTTATATAAGGTTACTTCCAATTTTGAAATCAAAGGATTCTGTGATTGTCACCTTCAATGGTCAACCTGTTTTAACCTTTAAGCACATTCTATGCTGCGAGCATGTTGGGTGTATAATTAACAGTCAGACCACATTTAAAGCCCACTTTGAGATGCGCATGCCACTAAATATCTGGGGTGTATATTTTGATATAAATTTTTACCTGGCAATGGCAGTGGCAACTGTCACTGAACCTTTGGAGGGAGATCTGTGTTTACCTCCTTCACACTTCTGCTCACTGTTCAACACCAATGACACAACTGAACCATAATATTGAAGGTTAAGCTTACTTTGAGTGAGAGATAAAATAAATCTAAATTAGAAAAAAATTGGTTCTATTCTGATGTGTTTTTTTCTCCCTAGGAGTTGCTAACAGTCAAGGACCAAGGTAACTTTGTAGCCCCAGGATAAAAAGATCTTTTGCTTGACACATGGATCACTACTTTGCAGAACGAGCTCTCTTGGCTCATTCTGGTCCACCCCAAATACCCATTTCTGATAGTTCAGCAGTGGGTTTTCAGAGCACAACCCTTAAAGGATAGAATACAATGGTCAAAATGGTTCCTCCCCATACTTATCTTCCCTCTACCACAGGAGAAGAGGGTCAGGAATTTCAGAATTTATCATATGGTCAAAGATCTTTACAATTCACCACATAATAAGAAAATGTTTCTCATAGTTTTGATACTTGTTTACGTTTAAACCTAATCTGATTTATTTTGTTCGTGGGTAGATAGATCATGATAATTAGCCCCGAAGCTATTTAAGCGAGCTGCGTTGCATTTAATTCAGTCCGGGGAGGCTCACACTGCCCAAGCGCCCTGTCCTACAAACAGCACTTAATTGGATAGTTGCATTTTCTTTCCCTGGTGCCTCTGATATATTTGGGATGAGAAATTGTGTGAGCCGATGTCCATATAATGAAGCCTGTGGTGGAATAATGGCAGCTGGTAGATAAATCCAGGAATTCTTCCGAATAGATGTCTCAGTGATCTGGATTTCTAAGGGGACTCGCTGGCCTGGATGGCGCTGGCTCTGGGAAATCTTGTAGCTGCACTGGCCCCCAACTCTCCTGCTGTGTGGGCATACTGGAAATGAGGAAGTATAAATTATACCCAAGCACACTTTTTGAGGTTCAATAAAAACAACAACAAAATGACTTGGGCTGATATACATGAAATTGTTTATGATTTTAAGCTTGAAGAGAGCCAGTGATAATTATCAGATGCCTTAAAAAATTCTAAAAGGGTGTCCTGTGGGGCCAAATATTGTCTTGTAATTTGTCACTCACACATGCAGCACTAAGTATGTACCAGCTGGCCATCAGCCACAGCCCTGCTTATACCTTCCACATTTGGGGATCGATAAAAACAATTATTGTCATCTACAAATAAACAATCAAAAGTCCCATAGGGGTGATAAGAAATTTAAGTCCTTAATTCAGTACAATAGGAAAGCTTAAATTAATGCAGCAGAATAATGAGCCATGCAGTAGAAAAAATAAAGGCAGGAGTGTGAGAGGAAGCTATCAATCATTTATTTCCACCGGCCAAGTTTTGCATCCCACGGCTCCTTGGTAATCAAGACACTTACCACTTGGAAACTACTTAAATTTACTTGCTCATCTCTTGGAAAAATGATGCTGTCAACACCTTGATGTAGCACATGCTTGAAGGCATAACATTTAAAATATAATCTTTCATCCAGTTTATTAAAAATAAAATATAAGCTATCTTGCCCCTTGATGTTTACCCCCATTCCTTGATGTCTAAAGGCCACCACAAGTCCACAGGGATTCGTTCTCTGTCAGACTATCCTTATTTACACCATTCTCAACATGTAGGGCCGTTTGCATCCTTCGTTTGCCTGCACTGCTCTTCTGTGCATGTTCTCTCATCTCCTTGTTTCTGGAAACATACGGTGAAACATTTTCCACCTATTTCCTGGTAGGGGGAGCTTTTCCTTTTTGGCTAATTTTAGGGGAGAAACTGAGGAAAGTGACATGGTTGCTCTTCAAATGAAAACTGGAGTACATAGATAGATCTTTATTCACAGGATGCTGTCCTAATTACTGAACACCATTAGCTATGACTGAGGGTTTGAACTCGGAAGCTTATACTTTGATGGGCAAAATAATAGCACTTTCTCTACATTGGAGTTTCTTAATCTCAGCAATATTGACACTTCAGATAGGTAATTCTTTGCTATGGGGGAATATCCCGTGTAGTGAGTTGTCTTTCACATTTCACCAGGGTCCACTGGCCCAAGCTCACCTGTGCCCTCAGAGTGCAGTAGATTTCTCGATTTCTTGGTGCCTACACTTAGCTTGGGGTGGTTTGCCTTGAGATGTCCCTAACTCTAAAAATACAAATTCTCCTTGCTTACAGTTCCCACTTACCCTAGTCCCAAAGGGCAAGTCCTGATCTGCAATGGGGAAACAGAAAAAGTGTCAGGTGGGAACAGGAATGAGGGAGCCAGTAGCCTCAGTTTTTGTGGCTGACCCTTCTTCAGGGAATGGTTTGTAGAGGGGGCCTTTGGCTCTAACTTCCCTGTTAGTCTGAATTCTGCTCTTTCTTATTCTTGTCTTCTATAAACTGATAAAAACAGGGTCTGGAGCTCTCTGAGCTAGCATTTCAAAGGCATAATAATCATTTATTAAAGCCCAAAGGGGAGCAAGACCCTCCCAATAATAGAGGTTTATTGGACAACACATATTGGCAGCACCTTCTGAAATCTGCTATACTCAGGAGAAAAAGAGGACTTTAAAAAAAAAAGTTCATCAATATTTCATGTCTTGTTTCAACACTATTGGAACTCATCAATATACTACACTGGCAGGATAGATAAATAAAAATGGCAAAGTGAGTTTCCATATACCTTCCCAGGGAGAAGGAATACATGACAGAATATAGATTATTCAATTAAAAACTCTTGTTCCCCCATTTTTTTTCAAAAGCACATGGCTAATAAAATAATACATTTAAACAAGGAGACTAGGTAAGAAAAAGAGCTGATGACTGTCAGTAGCATCTTGGGATTCAATCTAATGCTGTGAACCAGTCTGATGGAAGCAAAGCTCAAAGTGTGGAAACAATTTCAGCTGTCCCCAAGTCATATATTTTTGTGTATCATTTGATTGTTGGAGATAAGGAAATACTCTGGAGTTTGTCCATTATCTTAACACTGTATATTTGTACTATCTATCAATAGGACATGCCCAGCAAATGTTTGAACAGTAATGACTTTCTGCAAATCGGGCGGTAGAATTCTTGTTCTTGGCTTGAATCATTTGCAAAGGGACATAAACTTTTCAAATGGCTAAACCATCATACCAAGGATGGTGAGTCTTAAAATAATGTTCCAAATGAAAGGAACCCAGGCCTAGAAAGTAAGAAAAAAATGACTCTTGATTAAATGGAAACAGCAGTAAATCTTGGTGGAAGACTGTACTACCATCCTGAGCAGCCAGTGTGAAGTGCTGGTGCTAATCAGGAGGCTCTCAGACTGTGAATACAGCAAATAGTTTTCCTGCCAGAGAATCAACAGGATTCTGACTGTGATGAATGCAATGAAATTGTACATAAAGAGCATAATAAGAAATGACTGTGTCCTTTTCAAAATGTACATTTAAAAGTAAAATGGTACAGCTCTCAAAGGTATGATTTATGACTGCTGTAGAAATAGAAGATAGCACACACAAAAATTACTTCATGCATTCATCTCAGAAATTAAAAGGTTATTTCATTCTTGCCCTTGTGCTATGAAGCCCCTTCAATTGGAAATGTTGATTTGTGGGATTTCATTCACTTTCTTAAAAGAACAGTGGAACCTCAGGAATGGCAGGAATGGGTGATGGGGATGTTTGGGAACCGTTTCATTAAAGCAGAACTGGTTCCATAACCACTCAGTATTGACTGACTTGTATCCTCTCCGAGTATTCATCCATAAATTCAAATACCATGCATTTAAACCCTAACCCCCAATGACGTTCAGAGATGGAGCCTTTGGAAGGTAATTAGTTTTACATGATGTCATGAGGTGGGGCCCTCATGACAGGATTAGTGGCCCTATAAGAGAGAAAGAGACACTGGAGCTCTCACCACGTGAGGACACAACAAGAATGCTACAAGCCAGGAAGAGAGTATTCACCAGAAAGTGACCATACTGGCACTCTGATCTCAAACTTCAGCCTCCAGAACTGTGAGAAATAAGTTCATCTCATTAAGCCACCCAGTTTATGGTATTTTGTTATGATAGCTTGAGCACACTAAGACAATGGGTGTGTTTCAAGGTCCACCCCACATAAACTCCCTTCTGTGTTTTCTAGGACTATGTTCCTGAACTCTCTCATCTAGTCTTGTTGGTCCATTTGCTGCCCTTAAACACCTCTTGTGAACGTCAGCCTCTGTCTCTTTACTTGTGTACACTTTCCATCTTCCTTCAGCACTTTCCCCCATGTCCTCTCCAGTTTCAAGTCTTACTAAGCTTCAGTTCCTCTGTTATTTACTGAAGAAAAAATTATTGAGTACATGGTAAGTGTGAGGCACTGTGCTAGGCACTGAAAATAACAAGTTGCCCATGATCTCAACTCAGGGTCAAGTGGAGAAGACAGACTCAGTAATAGGGCTACAAGGAGGTAATTCCCCTGCACGTGCTATGGGGATACTAAGAGAAAAGCAACAGACAGAGCTGGACGGAATTAGGGAAGATAATTCCTCCCATACAGGGAAGAGCTGCACTGTGGATTAAGACTAAAGGAGAACATCAGGAAGAGGAGAGCATTGCAGGCAGAAGAAAAGGCCTGTGCAGTCATACTGAGCTATGAGAATAATGGGAATACAGAATAGTTCTCATATGCCCTCAAACATGGGATGGACCTCAAAGCATCACCAGTGTTATTGCCATAAAAGATTATTGGTTAGAGATAGGACATATAAGTAACACTGACTGATTTTTCTTCCTTAAATTATGCTTTGAAATATGAGAGATAGCTTGATGTTCTATACAGCTAGTTTTTTCAGATGATGGAAATTTATGGATTTGGAGGCAAGTGTCTAGGGGAAAATTGGAAGAATTATGTTTTTTCTTTCTCATTAAATTCCTCATTAATTCAGAATTGAGAACAAATGTAAACAAGTATGACTAAGAATGAAAACAATTTAAAAATGTGTGATGCTAATAGATGCAACCAGTAGTGTTCATCTGTGTTATAAACTCAGTTACAAGTCATGAGCAAACTCAT
Organism: Tonatia bakeri; assembly: GCA_004024845.1. Taxonomy (NCBI): domain Eukaryota; kingdom Metazoa; phylum Chordata; class Mammalia; order Chiroptera; family Phyllostomidae; genus Tonatia; species Tonatia bakeri. Next base: position 131,378 of record PVIA01001027.1, read on the forward strand.
CTAATCTTTACTTATCACCAAACCAGCTTTCCTAATACACACCTGGAGGCTTTCAACCTGTTTTATTTAAAAGGGAAACAGTTTCTACAAAAATATATAATTCACTGAGTTTTTTTTTTTTATTATTTGAAATGAAAACATACCATTGCTGCTTTAAGGAGCCCTTTGAAATACCTTTTAGGTCTGGAAACACTGAGATAAATGATTTCTAAAGCAACTTCTCTACCTGGTAAAGCTTCTGAGAGAATGTGTGATACTATGTACCTTATCACCCAGACCTCTGTTTTTTAAAAGAATGGCCCATAATTTTGAAGACATGAGATTTATGGACAGCCAGTGTGGGTTCTAATTTCAGCCCTTGTCTCAATGGCCATACGTTTGCTTTAAAAAAAATTATTGGGGTGACATTGATTAATAAAATTATATAGGTTTCAGGTGTACGATTCTATAATACATCAACTGTACATTGTATTGTGTGTTCACCACCTCAAGTCAAGTCTCCTTCCATCACCACTGATTTCCCCTTTATCAATGGCCATAGATTTTCTTTCAACTTTCTTGTGCTAGATTGTATTGTTCATTCCCTCCCTGGATAGGGTTTGCTCATGGGTGCAGTAACTTTCCTGCTTCATTGGCTCAGGGTTTGGCCAAATGACTTGCTATGACTGATGGAATATTAAGTAGAAGTGAACATTTTGACAGGTCCCAGTAGAGATATTAAGAAGCACCATAGGGTCCCCATATCTTATACTTCTTTCCTCCATCATGGGAACAACATATCCCAGGTAGGGGGTACTCCTTCAGCCTGGATCCTGAAATGAGGAAACCCATGCGGCATGTATGAGTCCAGCACTGGAGCCAAGTTCAGCTAAGCCTAGTACAACTACAGGTGATCACAGACCTGCAAGTAGGAAATATGTTCTTATAAGCCATTGAGTTTCAGTCAGGATTATTTGTTATGCAGCAAAAAGTTGATAAATAAACCTTTTTGATTACTTGTGATAATTACTGTTATGCATGGAATATTTACATGAACTAGACATTGTGCCAAGAAGTCATCTCATTTAACCCTTACCACAACCCCATCCTATAGGAAGTATCATATCTCCATCACACAACTGAAGGCTCAGGGCGGTGTAAAGAACTCGCTCAGGGACAGTGTGACACCAGAGAAGTCAGCATCTTAACTGAGTTCTTTCCTGGTCACCATGGTTCTCAGTATTGTGTGACACACCACATGTCTGACACAGCAGCATCAGAGGGCCTCAGTTTTCTCCTTGTTCTACTGTTAACCTTCTCAGAAATCTTATTTTGGGCCACATTATTTTTGACAGCAGAATGAGAGGCCTGATTTAGGTAGGCTTAGGATCTGTTATCACTAATGTTCTGTAACCACAATTATAGTAACATAATCCATATTAGAAAGATTATAAATGTACAGATACATTTTTAGAATAGACTGACTATCACTACTATATAGATTTTATGTTTTTAACTTCAGGATTCAAAACACTTTTCAGAATTTTGGCCAAAGTCATGTTCAAATGACAGCTTTACACCACTGATGTGGATATATGCATTGACTTTAAAAGAAATAAGGGTTAAGTTCTGAAATAAAGATCAAGTTTCTGGATCCACTTCATTCCCTAGGCATGGCTTTCTTCCAGCCCTTAGGTTCTATGACCTTTTAATAAATTCTCCTCTTTGGCTTGTGTCAGCTGAAGGAAGTGTCTGTTCCTTGCAGCCAAAGAGTTGAAGTTGGATTGGCTGACCTCTAATATTCTTTCCAACACAATAATTCTCTTAGATACTCTAGGTTAGACTTTGCTTCTAACTAATCTCTAACTCTTACTAACAATCACTATTTGATCTGATCCTAGCTTTATACTTAGGCTTAAAAAGTTGCTTCTTTCTAATGTACCCTTCAACTTATCTTGAAATCATGCCCTTCCTAAATTGATGTGGGCTTCAGTATTCTGAATGCTAATCACCTTTCTCTACCTGAGGCACAGGTGCCTGTTCCCCTGCTAACCTGATAAAGGTAATTAATGGAAAGTTTTGGCTTCTCTTCCAGTTCTTTTATCAGCCATCCCCTCTGCATGTACTTGCTTTAAGACTGAAGAAAAGAAAAAAAAAGAAAGATTTTAATCAGGCAGGAGTATATCAAAGTAGATAAATGAGTTTTTCCTGGCACTTTACCTTTTTAGAAGAGAAATGAAATGACTCACTTTTCCTTAACTTTGTACTTTAACTGGAACTTGAGCTAAGCTAAGCTCGTTTCCTTTAGAAATAGTTCCAGCACAGAAACAGACTCAAAGTTGCTTCTGACAAATAATGCGTTCGGAGCCCATTTCTCTTTCAAGATGAAAATTTACATTTAAACTCACTTTTAAACAACTAAGTTTTAACAAGGCTTTAAGACAGAGTTTTGAGGTGGTGTCACCCCACTGAAGGAGAGGGGATGTCCAGGTTTGTTAATGGTAACGGGTCTCCAGTGCCACTGAGAACATCATTAAAACAGCCTCAGCCAGATCCTGAGCAATCAACCACACGGAAAGAGAAAATTTCAAAAACACAAAGCAGCTCTGACCTTCTTCTGGTTAAGAAAGACTGATTTTGCTGCCACTTCCTGCCTATCCAAATCTATTATCGCTTTTCTGACTGAGTTACATGGCTCAGTAAGCCCTGAAATAAATTATTTCGAGGGGAATATTTATTTTTAATAGCAAAAGCAAAGCTGTACTCCCATTTCCCACATCTATTAAAATTGTTTGTATCTGGCTCACTAAAGAAGGATAATTCAATTAGAAAAGATCAACAGCAAAACTGACGTTTGGGTCTTCAGGCACTGAGAACTTTAGTCTCTAACTTAGAGAAGGAGGCTTTCCCCGTCACTTTTTCCAACAGGCTGACATTCATTGACTACCTTATGCACACTACCTTTGCCAAACCATAGGCTATCATCTGTGCATCAAAGCAGGTGCTGATCTAACTCTGCTCTCGTACCAGCACATTCCTAAAAGGGAAGTCTGTCTGCTCCGAAGGACATCTGAAGCCCAATGACCTTGAAACAGTCATACCTAATGGAGTCTCATCTATTAAATGAGCTGTTTATATCCACTAAGGTAGAATGTTATTTACTTCTGCACAGGCATTTCAGCCATACAACCTCCATTTCCGCCCCCTCTCTGCTCTTGAGAGGGCATGGAGTTGGAGAAAAGAGAATTCTTCCTTTGAAGTCTATTCAGATTTTCCAATTGAGTTAGATACCTTGCTTAGTGTAGTGAAGAATTTCTCTCAGGGAGGTGGGGTGTTTTCCATAGTACTGTTACACAGCTCAGCTGGAAATCTCCATGGAAAAAACGTGTGTGTTTGCTGCCTATAGTAAATCTGTACCTGGGAAGTCTTCCTATGAACACCGTCCTCATACCAGAACAAAGTCTATACCAGAACCTCCAGGAACTCGAAGGACCAGAGCATCTCCTCCTCTTTTCACAATCAGGAAATAAAACCCCAGAAATATCCAAAAATGTAAAGAAGAGAGATTAATTCCAGCATGTAGGACCCTCTCTCTGATCAAAGAGGAGATAATGGCAATGATTCCCCTCTTCCAACCAGAAGAGATAACTTTTTGGGGGGGTGCTCAATAAATCCTTTATTTGCTTAATGTCCAATGCTTTTTACTGATTGTCATCTTCAGAACAAACAGCAGCAAATCAAAAGCACAGACGCTCCCAATAACCCAGCAGTTCCTAGACCCCCATCTTTGCCTCTTCCACTTGCCTCTGGCCCCCTGCTGTCTCACAAGGGACTCTGTCCAGGACAAGTATATGAAGATGCTCTCAGTGGCCTTGAAGGCAGATGGTGAGAGAGCATGGGCCAGGAATGGTTTAAGTTTTGCACCTGCCACAAAAGAGACAGCTTTCAGCTGTTTCCAGAATTCCTCAAGCCCAGTAATTCCATTGACCCAGAGTAGCCAAAAGGCCATAAAGAGGGAACCAGAATGCAGAGCTAAGGCAATACATACTAAAAAATGCCAAGAAGAAATACAGAGTAGAGCTTAGAAAATGTCTCTTTTGGAGAACAACTAATGGAAATGTGAGCATGTTGTTAATCACACAGATTTGCTTCCTACGCTGCAGCAATCACAGGATGTTGAACCTCCATGCTGAGCTATCAAAATGAGGACACTGGAAAATGTTCGAGGATGCCCTCCACCTAGCGTGTTGCTTTCACCAGTTGGTAATAACACTAATTGTCCACGCCTCTGACTAAAGGGGCCGCAGAAAGTGACTAGAAGAGCTACTGAACTCTGAAAGCTGTTGCATAGCACAGTAAACAAACAAAACTGTTCTTATTTTTGGAGCTCACTTATTGGATTCCCTACATTCGTTGTTCATTCCTCTTCCCTTCCCCCTTACGTCTGCAGTATTGAAGGTCCCTCATCACTCCAAGAGCATGAAGAGAACTACAGATTTGCTTTGCGTAGAGGCATAAAATTCTGTGAAAGCCTCAACCCAAAATAAGAAAGTAGGTTGAAGGTAGCTGCCTTCCTTCCTTGGGAACTGGACTAAAGGAAGTGTTTAGTGATGCTGACCTACTGGGTTCTGACCAGCTCCGTCCCCATGACTACAGCACCAATCCTTGCGCTCCTACACCTGGATGTCCCAGACCCCTCCACTGTTTCCCCTCCAGGATGCTTTACTGTCCTCTGAGACCAAATCTCTGAATCCAGTTCCACAAATCCAGTTATGAGTCCACAATCCAATCCCTTCTCCCAGGGGCATTCTTTTTCTTCTTTCAGCGTTCAATGCCACAGTATCCTGGTCCAGCCTCTACACCCTGGAGCCCTGGCCTCCACTTTTCAGTTAGAGCTCTGATCCCAGTCTCCTTAGAGGCATTGTTTCCCACTACTGCCACCTATAATGCCTCTTGATTCTATCTTCCTGGGGGTATAGTTTGGATATTAATACTTATTTTTTTTTAATTTCCTTGGTGATTTTAATGTAGTACATGCAGCCAGGTTGGAAAATCACTACTATACATGGTAGTTAGGACTGAGGATTCTATTGGAAGCTGAGTTCCACTATATCATGAATTAAAATAGCTTTCGAGGATTGGCTTGAGAACATAATCACTATTTTAAAATTTGTATCTTCAGGAAAATGTGTCCCAATTTATAAATAGCTGACTTGCAAACTAACTGGAAACTTGCCAGCAAAGAGACGCTGCTTGGCGAACAGGCCCTTTCTTCGGTAACTATGTCTGGCACGTAGCGTAGGCACTCAGCTTGCCCAACTTAGTTGCATAATTTTTGGGATGTGGGCTATTGCTAGGTAAAAAGTGGCAAATATTTTCCTCCAAGGAATTTTAAACAGTTTGCCAATATTTTCTTACTGATGCTGTAGCAGACAGACTGTTGTCTACTCTAAGGGTATGGCAGGATACACCCAAGTCACCCTGTCCACATGGCAGGATACAGTTCAAGTCACCACTCGAACTTTGGTAAGCCTCATGTGCACCCACTGTAGCCAAGTGCCTCCGGAATCAGTTGTTAACCCCAGCTTCATTGAGGTATTAACAACGTATAACATAGAAGTTTAAGGTGTACAAGGTGATGACTAGACACATGTAGGTGTTGCAAAATGATTACCACAATAAGATTGGTTAACATCTCCATCCCTTCACATTATTACAATTTGTGTTTGTGTTGGTGACATTTAACTTCTTTTTTCTTAGAAATGTACATAATGCAATATTGTAAGATCTTATTTTCTTATGTATTTTACATCTGGGGCAGAATAAGGTTTTAAATGCCCCCTCCTTAGTCAGTTGACCCATAGCTCAGGCAAATTCCAGTTTCATCACTCAGGATTGAAATGCGCTCTGTACTTTTGTAAATAATAAATCACAGCAAAGGGCTGGCTACACACAAGTGTGCCAAAGAAAGGAGAATAAATGAAGATGGGACTCCAAAAAAATGGGAAGGTGCAATTTTGTAATTTATTGAACCCACAGTAGATATAATGAGGTACAGTTAAATCTCTGAAATTGTGAGGAAATGTCAGTTTAAGTAAATTAAGTTTAGTCTTTTGAATTTTCACTGCAAAGCAAACTCTCAGAAGACTACCGGTCATTTGTACTTTCCTAAAGTTGTAAAGCACGCACTTAATTGGATCTCGCAGCAATTAATGTCTTAGGTCATTCTAGAGACATCACTGGCAGGACTTTTTCCTCCCTGCTTTTGGCAGCCACCTGCACCTCTCTTACTGCTACGGCCTCCAGTTTCACAATGGAGAGAGTCCAGAAAGTGCTAATTTGCATACCAGACTCTTGTAGGAAAGCTTCCTTAGTCTTTGTGTCAGCACAAAGCTCTTTCAATTATGTTCAGCCTCAAAAGTGTCATTTTATTTATCAGAAGGCCACTTCCCAGTTTTTAAATGGCTTTGTACCTTTCACTTTGAGCAGTCCTGATTACAACAGCATTTGCTGTGCATCTTGGGCGGGGCCTGGAGCAATCCTTGCAACTAGCACGCTGTTGATAGGACTACCGTAGGTATTCAGGATGGCGCCCTGCCACGACTCACTGAGAAGGCTTTTTAAACCCAAGCTGCTGATTTGCACATGGTCGGGGAAGCGAAAGTGCTCACAACTGCGGTGCTGTGCACGCTGTTTTTCTTCCACTCGTGGCTGAGGAATTAATGGTGATACTAATGCAGCCAGGAAATACGTCAGATAGTAGGTGGCACCAGCTCCTGAACTTACGTTATTTCATTAACTTTTTTGGATGGTTAGCACCGTCATTCTCCAGGATATGTGCTTCACCCTCGACTTTGCTCTCATCCTCATCCTTCACGTCCTGTTACTGAGTGGTGTTACCTCTTTCTTCACATTGTCTCTCACCTCTTTTCTTTCTTTACATCCCACTACAATTTTAAGACCCTGGGGGAAAAGGTGGCTTCAGGGTCCGCATCAGATTAACATGTCCAACCATTGTGCCCTATCTAGGATCTTCGCTCACCTTGAACGAAAGGGAATGAGTGAGGTGGTTGAGCTGGTAGCAACAGTGATAGAACCCCTGTCCCAGGGAACCATTACCAACACCCAAGATGTACAATCTTGGCATTTTCTTTAAAAATCACAAAAACAGGAAGCAGGGAAGGTGATAATTTTTTTAAAGATTTTTATTTGTTTATCTCTAGAGGGAAGAAAAGAGAGGAGAAAGGGAGGGTGAGAAACATCCATGTGAGAGAGAAACATTAATTGTTACCTCTCATTCTTGCCTTGATCAGGGCCTGAACCTGCAACCCAGGCATTCCTGACCAGGAATCAAACCCAGGACCGTTTGCTTGGCAGCACGATGCCCAGTCAACTGAGCCACACCAGTCAAGGCAGAAAATTTTTTCTTTTTCTTTTTTTTTTAAGGAAAACACTCAAGCATTGCTAAGGAGAAAGGTATGTTTTCCTATCTTTCTGCCCAATCCTTTTTTTCTAGTCACAGGTGACTTTACTGTAGAAACATCCTCTTATGTATTTCCTGGTGAGGTGTTGGAACTGAAAAAGCACAAGCTAAGTTAGGCACAAAATCAATATTCTTTTACTCAGTCTTGGCTCTTCACCGTGGCACCTTCCCCCCATCATCTCTTTCAAGAAGGCTTTGAAACAGAAAAATCAGATTTTTCCTCTAATCAAGGGTAAGGAATGATTTTTACCCTTGTGATAAAGAGCTTCAAAGAACTCGGTGTTGGTTAAAATATCATAGCCATTTAAATCCTGACTTCATATTGTAACATACCATCAAAATCTTCTTTTGATGATTTTTTTCTCTTTTTATACCACTACAGAAGCAGGAGTATTTAATAAGCATGTTAAACACAGGTCTAGCACTGTGAAATGAAAGGGCCTTTGGATGGATGAATGGATGAATTAGTTCCTCCCAGCAATTTACCTGGACAGATGTGTTTCCTTGAGGAGAGGGGTGGGACTGGAAGGGAGAGAACCACTTTTCCATGGAGAGCTGTTATTTTCCTTTAACTTACATGTTTCTTTTTTGGCATTTGTAAGGTTATAGAGAATAACCAAGGGATTTGTAATCTTAGCAGTTTCTTTGTCTTTAAATAAATATACTAGGACCTGGTTAAGGAATAGTATCACATGCAATTTGTGTTTCAGACAAAGGTAAAATCACTTTTATTTTTAATGCTACCCAGCATGTGAAGATACAAATAGAAAAAATGGTAACTCCTTAGCATTTTTAGAAAGAATATTTTAAATATTAAATTCTCTTTAATATGTTAAAATACCTAAGATCATTGTTACACCTTAAGAGAGTATTGGGATAAAGGAAGATGAAATTCAAGTTTCAATGCTAAGAAATACACCAACTAAGGAGTTATTTAAAACTCCTCATATATATATATATATACATTTAAAAACCTGGGAAAAGGATTTATTTCTCACAATTTAATTTATGCTGCACATTCTAGGAGCGAATCAACTGCATGAAAATGGGGGAAGACATGTATGAACCTAACAAACACCAAGCACAGCAAGGTGGCTGCTATGAACCTGACCCTGCACAGCTAAGATTTTGCTGTTTAATGTTAAGTAATCCCTGTATCAGAAAAGAAAACATGTAAACATCTTCGTGTGTTTTTATGCCCAAGCCTTTAGTAGATCTGTGCAATATTGTGTGCATAACAATATGGCAGCTTTTTGAATAAAGAATTTTGTGTCTTGGGGAAGAATTGATTTCAAAAGTGGCTTTAACATTCCATTTCTCCCCTCACACACCATAAGTATCCAGCTTCATCCTGACACTGCGTCAAAGACAGTGTTTCAAAAATAGGATCAATACTCCTGGACTCTCTTCTGGGGATCCCAGCCCCCACCATTCACCTGGCTCTGTTGCCTCCTTCCCTCCAGACCTTCATTCTCGTCACCTCACTTTGTTCTCAGCATCAGGGTCAACATGCTCACGGTGAAGTCTGATTTTCTTGTCTGGGATTCTATCATTTCCTGCTCCCCTGACCTGACTTTGATGCTTCCCTGTTCTGTGGTGAACGGGAGTGACAAGAGAAAGGAGTTATTGCTTCTAAGCAGAGTAGGCTGTCTGAACCGTTAACCTTCTGGAGCAAAGAGCAATCATGTTTACTCACAGTGAAGAAACATGGCGACACTTGAAGACTCATCAGTAAAGAAAACAGAGCTAACTGGATATTCCACTACAGGCTCACTGCCAGCCAGTTAGTGCTGTGTTTGGGTTCATCTCTCTTTTGGCTATTTTATAGAAACTATTTCAAATTAAGAAAATAAAATCCTATGATAATTCCCATGTTGTATAGATTGTTCCAGATCCCAGAAAAATATGAACCATTTCCCAAAGTTCATATTACCAGTTCAGCACTATACTGATACAGAAACCCAAGAAGAAGCCAAAAGGGGATAGAGACCAAAAAAAAAAAAAGACAGTATAATCCCATTGATAATTACAGACTCAAAAATCCTCAGTTAAAACCCAGCCAACCAATCTTAGCACTAAATCAAACACCCATTCCCTGTGGCCAAGCAGGGTTTTTTTCCCCAAGAGTGCAACGATGATTTAATATAAGAAAAGCGATTAATATTGCAATTTTCAAGTATGTTAGATTCAACTCTAACTCAGTGGAATCCTAATAGGTATTATATGAGGGAAGGGCACAGGTAATGTCTGGAAATGGTAGGCTTAACAAAGTTAACTGCATTTCTTTTTTTTTTTTTTTTCAGGTATACTGAGATATATAATTGGCAAGCAGCACTGTATATGTCTAAGGGATATAGAATGATGACTTGACTTATATATACTATAAAGTGATTACCATAATAAGTTTAGTTAAATCCATTATCTTACAAAGATACAAAAAATGCTTTTTTCTTTCAGTTTTATTTTGTATTGGTTGTAGGTGTAGAACTTAGTGGTTACATAGTCATATACTTTACCTAGTGTTCCCCTCAATGTTTCCAGTCCCCAACCTGGAACCACACCTATTTATTGCAATATTATTGCTGATATTCTCTATGCTTTACTTACGTCCCCATGATGCTTTTATAACTACCAATCTGTGCATCTTAATCCCTTCACCTCCTCCAACTCTCCTCCCCTCTGGCAACCACAGGTTTGCTCTCTGTGTCTATGAGTCTGTTTCAATTTTGTTTGCTTGTTTATTTTGTTCTTGGGATACCACATATGAGTGAAATCGTGTGTTACGTGTCTTTTTCTGACTGACTTATTTTACTTAGCACAATACTCTTTAGGTCCATCCATGCTGTGGCAAATGGTAAGATTTCATTCTTTTTTATGGCTGAATAATATTCTGTTGTATATATGTATGTAGCACCACTTTTTTATCCATTTGTCTATTGGTGGGCACTTGGGTTGTTTCCATATCTTGGCTATTGTAAATAGTGCTTCAATGAACATAGGGGTGCACATATTCTTTCAAATTGGTGTTTGGGGTTTTTTCAGGTAAATCTCTAGAAGTAGAGTTGCTGGGTCATAAGGTAGATTTATTTAAAATTTTTTTAGAAAACTCTGTACTGTTTTCCATAGTGGCTGCACTAATCTGCATTCCCAACAACAGTGCACAAGGGTTTTCTTTTCTCCACATCCTCTCCAACACTTATTGTTTGTTGATTTATTAATGATAGCCATTCTAACAGGTGTGAGGTGATATCTTATTGTGGTTTTAATTTGCATCTTTTTGATAATTAGTGATGTTGGGAATATTTGCATGTCTACTGGCCTTCTGCATGTCCTCTTTGGAGAAGTTCAGGTCCTTTGTCCCCCAACATGTTTTCTTCTTGTGATAAGAACTTTAAGATCTAATACACACACACATTTTAAAATTTTAACTGAGGTTTTTGATGGTCAGACTTCTCATCTTTCATATGACAATGAGCTAGTGAATCTCCAACAAGAGAATAGGCTATGCAAAATTTCTCTAAGTTACTTGACCAGAGGATAATTTCCTCCTGTAGCTCTTTTGCTTTCCCCATGGGCCAACCTATAGAAAAAGTGGACACATTTTTGGTAGATCTTATATTAATTTTACTCATTGTATCAGTTATTGAAAGGGGAAACATAATTTCATTTCTTTTACAAATGCCAGAAAAATTTTGATGAAATTCAACATTCAATCCATATAAAATTGTTTGATGTATGACTAAAGGGATATCTCCTTAACATAATAAACAACTCCGTTCTTAAACTAAAGGCCAGAATCATAAATAATAGTAAAATGCTAGAAGGCATGTGTCATTAAAATCAGGAACAAGAAAAATATGTATGCTGTTCTCATTTTTCTTTAACATTGTTCTGGAAATTTTGAAGAATGGAATAGACATGAAATGTTAACAATGAGAATAAATAGAGATCTTATATCAACATCAAATAATTGTTTAAAAATTATAGAAGAAAGCACAAAACTATAGGCATAACAGAGTTTCACAAAATGGTTGAATACAAAAATGTATATATTAAAAATAGTGAGTTTCTCTTATAACCAGAACCAATAGTTAGAAAATATAATGTACCAAAGTAACCCTAAAATTCACAATAATAGCAAAAATGTAAACTATACTAAAGAATAATGTTAATAAGAATTTGAGTAACTTTCAGGACTTGACAACCAATTTTACTGATTGAGAAACCAGAAGGCTGCAAATATGTCCATTTTCCCCAAACAAGTAAATTCAAATGCAGTTCTGATAAAAATTTCATTGGTACAAAGATAATCACAAAAATACATTGACAAAGTAGGGAAAAAATACTGGTACTACCTATGGAATTCAAAGGGTTAATGCTTGAATATAAAAATTGCTCTTTAAAAATGACTGGAAAAAAGGAAAATACTGAAGAAAATGGGCAGAGGTGCATGCACACACACATTTCTAGCCCAGGGACTTCGGCCTCCTCTCTTACACACGTTCCTTCTTCATTCCCTTCTGACCACCTGCATCATTGTCAAATGACGCAACCCTTCACTGCCAGTCCTCTCACCTGGCTCCAGTTTTCTCCACAGAATTTATCACCATCTGACATAGTAGAGACTTATTCGTCTATTGTCTTTTCCTCTCATGTACTCCTGTACATGTACTCCTGTAAATTCCACAAGTGTCACTTGTATGGTTAAACTGTTTTACCAAGATCTAGAATAATACTCCTCATTTAGTAGGGGCTCAATAATTATTTATTGAATGAATGAATAAATACCATTTAGTCTCCTCTATTTATTCTAAGTATATTCTAAATCCACTGGACATTTTGACTCATTTATTTTTAGGAGTGACTGTCTTTTTCATTCACATCAGTATTTTTATGCTCTAGGTTTATGTACTTAGGGTTAGCTCATTGGCTGAAGATGGACTTGCTGTTTTATAATGAAATTGTAATTCATATGAAAAAGGGCACTAAAGCTTTAGACACAAGCACATTTTAATCGGAATCCGTCATAGGTCTATGAAAATTCCCACTTGTGTTGACTGATTGGCTCATATCAGTGTATTAGAGGATTTTTATAAAGGAAGTATTATAGTTAAAGGGGAATTGTCACCTAGCTGAAAGCTGGCTGCCAATGATAATTAGGCAAATGCTGTGCTTCATTGGGGCAGTCATAGGACCGTATAAGGTACAGGACTGCTGAGTCAGAATCAGGGCTGGAGGTCATGGCTGTGCAGCTTGTCCCCTACACAAGGCACAGGACCATGAGGGAGGCTGGAGACACATGGGGCTTGAAATCAGCCTTTATCCTGCTTGCCAAGACTTATTCCTTGGTTCTGGGTACATCAGCCCAGAGAGAGGGATGCATTTTCGTAATCCCTCACCTACAGGAAGGCATCATTTTCTATTGTAACAAAGGTAGTTATATGATAGTATTAGGCCTTATTATAATGGAGACTTCCTTAGTATATCAACCACAAGTTCTGAAGACTGAGATTCTACAGCTATGACATTTGTCAGTGAAGGAAAAAAAAATTGGTCCTGGAATCTACTTCTGAAAATTTTATCCAAAGAAAGCCAAAACACTGATTCAAGAGAATATAAGCACCACTATGTTCACTGCAGCATTATATACAATTGCCAAGCTATAGAAGCAGCCCAAACGTCCATCAGTAGATGAGTGGATAAAACAACTATGCAATATTTACACAATGGAATACTACTTGGCTGTAAAGAGGAAGAAAATTTTATTCTTTGCAACAATATGGATGGACCTGGAGAACATTATGCTAAGTGAAATAAGCCAGTCAGAGAGAGACAAATACCATATGATTTCACTCATATGTAGAATCCGATGAACAAATTAAATGAACAAGCAAAATGGAGACAGACTAATGGATGGAGAGCAGGCTAACAGGTTGAGGTGGGGATAGTTGGAGGGTAAAGGGATGGAGAAAAAAGAAAAAGAACTCATGGACATGACAACAGTGTGGTGATTGTGTGAGGGTGGTAGTTGTTGGAAGTGGAAGAAGGCACAGGGAATAAATGGTAATGGGAGCAAAATAAAATAAAAAAGATGAACAACCACAACAGAAAATGGCCCTGGAGAGAGCCACTACTCATTAAAGTTAGAAGAGCACAATGTCTCATTTTAATAAATCTCAGTAATATTGATTTAAAAAAACTTTTAAACAAAGAGATCAAAGTGAGAACTATGTTGGAAATGTGACCTTAAAAAAAGACTCCAAATAAATTTATACCCAAAATTAATCTCAGTAAGATTGATAATAAGAAATATTTAATTACAAAAGTACCATCTAACCTCTACTCATGAATTCATTAGTGACATTCTTCCAAGTGCCATTAGGTTATGAAAAACACAAGGAGGACAGAATGCAGGTGGAGATACAGTACAGTGTGTTAGGTGCTACAGTGGAGGTCCAAACAGATTTTTCGTATTTTAAAAAAGATAGTAATCATCTTTTATTGGGAATGTTGAAAAAGGTGTTATATACAAGGTGGTATTTCTGGGTATTAAAGTATGAATACGAGTTGGCATGTTGGATGAAGAGGAACAGAACATTCTTAATAGAGCCATCAGTATATGATAAAAGAGAAATAATGAGGAGTTGAGTATCACCACAACATAGGGTATATATTACAGACTGGCAGAGAAAAGAGGCAGATTTTGAAGTGCTAGAATATAAAAAAGTCCCTTTTTTTGCTAAGTTTGTGTTTGGATTGTATCTTTTAAGCTACAGTGAGCTAGCAGGTATTGCTTAGCAAATAGCATGATTAGATTTTATGATAATAAACTGTTGGGAACTACCCTGTCTGGTTTCAGAAGCTGTAATCCCCCGTGGTTAAGGCGGAGTAAAGGACCTTGGGACCATAGGCCACTTAGGAAACAAACCTTATCTTCCTCATAGGACCACCACCTCTGCCCCCTTTTTCTTTATACTGCTTGGTCCCAGGCAGATGACTGGTTAGCCAATGACTGGTAAGATTTCTCAAAAGAAGGATGATCTAAGACAGGCATGGTCAAGAAGGGGCCCTCGGGGAAGGACTTGAGGGGCTATAAAGAAAGGGGGTGATGGACCCTCACCCCATGGCTTTGACATAGCCTGAGTCCTCATTCTGTCTGCAAGAAGTCTCTTAATCTCTTGGCTGCCTTACTTCTCCTGCCTGACTTAAGCCTGAAACAATGCTGGAGGTGGGTGTGGCCCTGTGCTGGAAAGGACAGGTTCCCTAGGGTGATCAGGCCTAAGAAAGAATGCATAAAATCCTATGAAACCTACTTTACTAATGCCCTCAATTTAAATGATAAGGGTCCAAGCATGAAATGGATTTGTTCCCCAAAGTTTTATGACCCTTTATCTGACCCTTACTCAGAATAAGCCCTCAGAGTTCTTTGAATGTTATCTCTTGTTTAATCATTTCTGCCTGACAATAATTGATGAACTTTACATATATACCCTGTACTCCTGTGAAAACTGAACTCAGTTAAAGCCTGTCAAGGTAGGGGTCAAGAAGCTCTCCTCTTGAGAGGGGGGTGGAGGTGCTCCAAGGCGGATCTCCCCTTGAGAGAGAAGCAGCACCATCTCTTGTCTTCCACATGACAAAAGGTTATCAAGAAAGCCCAGAGCGCAGGATCATTCCTGGAAAATGGCAAAATGGGTGCAAGAAGATTCAGCAAAGAGTCAAATTGAAGTTGTTTCTAACTTAAAAACCAGATGGGATGGTGACAATGTAATAGAAATTGAGAGTCCAGGTGCCAGGTTATTTCAGAGTGTCAGATAACAGTTTTATGTTTGAGATGCCTCTGAGACCTTAGCTAGGGATGTCCCAAGATGAATTTGGAATGAGTTTGGACAAGTCAGGTCTGAATAGAGAACTCTTAAAATAATCAGGTTATCAATTATAGGGGTGGTAATAGAAATCAAGGAAAAAGGAGGGAGAAGAATGGGTCTCTAAGGAACTCCAACATTTGATGTGTCAGATTAGGGCAAGGGTCAAAGAAATAGATGAAGACACTGTGAGAGGTGTCATTTGACGCATGATTCTTTTAGATCTTGACAGAGACTACATTTATATTCTTTCTCTTCTCATAGAGAATACCTAAATTATGCATACTGTTCTCTTCATTAATTTTTTTAATAGAAAAAAACTAATCTAGCAGCCAGATTAGGTGCTCACTTATGAATTTCTAAGAGTGGTATAGTATTCAGCATTTTCTGAACACATTTGATTACAGAACTTTTAACATCTGCTGTTTCATACAACGTGTTCTAGAAAATATTACACTGTATACTTTTTGTAAACTTGTGTTATGCACAGGAGTTAAATGGACGGATTCATTGTAATAAAGTACTTCTAGCCTATTAAAAGTGAAACACTGAATTGATCTGTTCTCATAATTCAAATAGTCAACCAGTCTTTCAAAGAACTGTGACTTTGCAATGCCCAGCCCATTCTTTGTGTAGTTCAGGGTGAATGAAAGTCACAAAGATTTATACATTTGAACCCAACAGGTATGTTTATAGATTAACACCAAGTTTTCTTCTATATGTTTGTCTTACCATTTCCCATTTAATTTTTGTCCAAATTTACATTCATTTTAATTATGAAATATTTCATGTATACAAAGAACTAGAGGTTATGTTTTTATAGGTCCATAGAGTGATAAACTGCCAAACTTAAGGAATGGAGTCCAATCAGTTCAGATCCTTGTGTTCCAATCCCTTGTCTCCCTGGCAGAAGTAATCATTATTTTAGTTTTTAGATTTATTTCATTTTTTCAGTATAGCTTTACTATACATGTATATGTCCATGAACAAGTTATTACTTGGTTTCGTGAGTTTTCAATTTCATATATATTGCATCATTTTATATGTATTCCTCTGTGAGTTGTCTTTTTCATTCAATATTTTGTTTCTGAGATTCATCTCTGTGAATGCTTGGCTGTAGTTCATTTTCTTTTTACTACCACAGTAAAATCCATTTATAAATACATAACAATTTACTTATCTATTCTTTTGTAAATGGATATTTGAAATGTTTCCAGTTTTCTTTTTTTTCTTCTTGCAAATATTACCACTATGAACATTCACACACCTGTACTAGTGTTTCTCTAGAGAAGTATTTAGGAGTATAACTGTTAGGTAGAAAGGTAAGCAAATGTTCAACTATAAAATAATTCCAAATTGTTTTCCAAGGGGCTGGGACCAATTTATACTCCTATCAATAGCATGTAATAGCTTCTGCTGCTCTTCGCCCAAAATAATATATTTCAGACCTTAACATTTCTGCCAACTGCTGGGTACAAAATGGTATTTAATTTTGGTTTGAATTTGCATTGCCCTAATTACTAATGAGGGTGATAATATTCTCATGTGTTTATCAGCTATTCATGTTTCTTTTTCTGTGAAATGCCTGCTTAGGTTATTGTTGATTTTTTTTCCAGTGGGTGTTTGTCTTTTTCTTAACGACTTTTTTAGGAATGCTGTAAGATACCCCCATCTGCCTGTGTGACAAGTAGCTACTCTCACTATAGCTTATCTTTTTAGTTTTCGTCTTTAAAAGTTTTTAACTTAAAGTTAACTGAACTGATGAAATTTAAAAAAAATAAAAATCAATACATAATTTATTAATTGAGGAAATTGATAAGAGTAATTAAATTTAACAATCTTTTGCTTTAGTTTGTGCTTTGGGATCTGTTTTTAAGGAACCCATCCTTAAATGAATATCACACTTTAAGAAAGTACATTTTCCTTATTTGTCTTACAACTTAAAATCACAAACCTATTTGATACTAACTTAGTATTATTATACTAACGACATACAAAATGGTTTAGGAGACCTCAAGTGTGTTTTTGTGCTTTGCCTCCTGCTATCGCTCTTCCTGGTCTCTGCACACCCACACGAATGTGTGCACCTACACCTCCCTCTTCTCTCTCCACATTAATCTCCAGTTCTGCTTCCCCACTGAAGGGTTTTCACACGTAAGCTTGTTCCTATGTGCTTGCTAAATGCAATCCTTAGCCCAGGTGTCTGTAGTTAGGACTCTTGTATGTTGCTCCAATTCCTGCTTCTCTTTTGTTTTTTCTTTCAGTAGCCTTGATTTTATTCATTCATAAATCACCTAAAATTATATCTGTTGCATTCAAATACTCATTAATTAATGTAAGTGGCTGAACAAATCTGTTTCAATGAATATTCAATATCTGATATAGTTAAGTCACTTCAACACAACCTTATGACAACTCCCGCACCAAAAACAGTATTTTATTTGATATATTTTGATGCATTATTACTTCCATGCTATGGATTTCTCAGCAGTCAAGTGTACATTTGACTTCTTTTTCTCTTTGTAGAAGCCCGTAATGTCCTCCCTCTTGACATGACCTCACCTCTTACTTTGCAAAACAATTAAGAGTATTTTCTTCATATCTTCTCTACCTCCTCTGAACTTTTCTGTATTTGTTATGTGCTTTCATTCAGTTTTGTGGATGATGGATTCTCCTACTGAAATCCAGCATTTGGAACTTGTCCCCACAAACTTCTAGTTAGACTTTCCCTTACTGCTTTGCATTCTCCCTGGTGCTCTCACCTCTTCTTTGACTGGACTTTTCAGCACCACCTGGGCAAATCTCTGTTCCCTCTCCATTCCTTCCTTATTCCATGGCAAACTGGCTTCTCCCTTTCAGTCTCTAGCTCATGGACTCCAGAGGGTATTTTTAGGACACCTAAGTCTGAATCCTGACTTGGCCACTGGTTGGTTGTTTCAAGCTTAGGAATAAAGATGAGGAATCTCTCTCAGCCACAGCATCATGAGAATAACTTATTCTTACCTCATTAGGTTGTTGTTAGGATTAAAGAAGACAGTGTTTGAAAATGAGCTTCACGCCAGTATATGATAAAAGTTATATGTGTGTAAATTGTCAGTTTTCACTTTTAATTTAATTGCCTCTTTAATCTTTTTCACCTGTGAAAAATAAGTTATTATTCTTCTTGAACTAATGATTGAAATACTTTTACTTCATAATTTCTCTTTTAACCAGGACCCAATATTCTAATTCCTTTATTTATTGACAATAACTATACATTTCCCTCAAATTTTCTTTCTTGTTTTGTTTTATTCTTTTCATTTATCCAGTTATATTTTAGCAAATACTGGATCATGAAAAGTAAAAGTAACTGAAATTAGTGCACTGCTATTTTCCCGCGAGAGAAAACTTTTTAGGTGGCACTTTGGCCTTCATACATTTTGTCCATTTTGTAGATGACCATTTCCAGGAAGTTTTTCAGTAAAATAAGATTTGGAAAAATACATTAGATAAATGACTCCTGGAATAGTATTGTAATCTAATTATGAAAACCAATCTATACTTATAAATTGAAAGCTGGAAAAAAATGTTGCTTTGATGCATTTATTTTATAGTAACCTTGACATGTTTTAAAATGTACCAGACAGACATCTTTAAGACATAGCACAGTGTTCTCTCAGCACAGTGAAATATCCACAGAGGTCGAATAGATTTATGTACTAGATGAGGTAGTGATGGGCATACACTCAGATCCAGGACTTTTTGGAGGTAAAGGGGGCACAGAAATATGAGCAGGGGTCCTGTCTCCTCAGTCTTTACACCATAGCTCCAGCAGAATGTATGTACTCAGAGTGGGTACTCAGAGAAGATTGGATCAAATAATGAGGGAAGAGTGGGAATAGGACTCTTCATTTGAGAGAGATGAAGGTGAAACCATTTCCAAGTGTGTACCTTTAAAATAACCTTTGCTCTAAAATAGATTTTTAATCCCTATTTCTTGGTTTCCACTAGATCAGCTTTCCAGCTGCAGAGAATAAACACAGCACATAAGCTACCAAAGTGTGTGTGCCAAAAATTGTGTATTAATGATCATAATCTCACTGGGGTACATCACCCAAATAGTAAAACATGGTGGAGAATGAAAGTAATTTCTAAGCAACAGCCCTCCTTTCACACACACAGAGTATGGGCTGAAAAATGGAAGGAGTAATAAAATAATCAAACAACCTATTTTATCATAATTTCTGGAATATTCTAGGTAATCCATGCATCTGAATTGAATTATACTTGATTTTTTTTATTTGTAGACATAGCACTCACTTCCTTTTCACCATGAAATGTTTACTCCGTAAGTTTCTTTATAATAAGCTCTTATTTTTAAAACTTAAAACAGTTCCAAAATTTTATATAAACATTTCAATTATGTTATGTATAAGAGAATGATCAAAGATGAATTATTTTAATGTGAACAGCTAATGAAAAATAAATGAGAAGTATTAATGGTGTTTTATCAATTTTATGGAAATCAGCAATCCTAAAAATATCTGTAAGAAAAGAAGCAATGTAATGAGCCTACAACCATAAAAAAAAGAAAAACAGGAGCAAACACTAGTAAAAGTGGAAGACTTTGGGGAATAATGTTTCAGTGCTCATGAGCTTCAGCAAGTGTTTTTAATTCCCACAGAAAACACAGAAATGCAGTGAGAATTAGGTACACTTAGATTTCAAATAATTTTGTTAGAAATTTATTTATTTACTAGCTTTTTAGTTGAATAGCAGTTGGATCTTTCTGAAAAATGTACTTACTCTGCCCCACCCAAACATCCGTTCTACTCATCTTCAAAAACAACGAAGTGAAGTGTGAACCCACCTCCTAAGTGAAGCTCCTATACCCTGACCTGGTCCTCACTTTAAATATTTTCTCCCTCCCATCTCTCCACTCCTCCTGTTTGGCAACCATCAGCTGGTTCTCTGTCTCTATGAGTCTATTTGTTTTATTTTGTATCAACGTATTCATTCATTTTGTTTTTTAGATTTCACATATAAGTGGGATAATACAGTATTTGGCTTATTTTACATGGAAAATACACTTTAGGTACACCCATGTTTTTGCAAATGGCAAGATTTCTTTTTTTGTTGTTGTTGCTTAATAATATTTCATTATATATTATACATATCATATCTTTATCCATTCATCTATTTTTTTCTCACCTGAAGACATTTTTTTTCATTGCTTTTAGAGAGAGGACAGAAGAGAGAAAAACATCAGTGTGACAGAAAAACATTGATTGATTGCCTCCTGTACGCACCAGGACTGGGGATCAAATCTGCAACCTAGGTATGTACCCTGACCGGGAATCTAACCCATGACCTTTCAATTAGGGAATGGCGCTCCAACCAACTGAGCCATACCAGCTAGGACTATCCATTCATCTACTGATAGACATCTAGGTTGCTTCCATATCTTTAAAAAATACTTTATTTACTTGTTTTAGAGAGAGGGGAAAATATTTTGCTAACTTATTTTAGAGAAAGAGGAAGTGAGGGAGAAAAAGAGGGTAAGAAACATCAATGTGTGAGAGAAACATCGATCAGTCACCTCACATATATTCCCGGACTGGGACAGAACCCCACAACTTAGGCATGTGCCCTGACTGGGAATCAAATTGGCAAGCCTTTGCTTTTCAGGAAAATGCCCAGCCAATTGATTCACACTGGTCAGGGCTTGGCTATTACTAGTAATGCCACAATGAACATAGGGGTACATATATCTTTTTGAATTATTGTTTTTGCTTGTTTTGGAAAACTACCTAGTGAAATTGTTGGACCATATGGCAGCTCTACTTTTATTTTATTATTTTTTAGAAGATTTTATTTATTTACTTTCAGAGGGAGGGAAAGGGACCGAGAAAGAGAGGGAGAGAAACAGGCAAGAGATACACCGATTGGTTGCCTCTCCCATGCCCCCAAATGGGGAACCTCACCCACAACCCAGGCGTGTGTCCTGACTGGGAATCGAAACAGCAATCTTTCGATTTGCAGGCAGGTCATCAATCCACTGAGCCACACCAGCCAGGGTGGCAGCTCTATTTTTAATTTTTTGAGACATTTTCATACTGTTTTTCATAGTGACTGTGCCAATTTATAACCCCACCAGTACTTATTTGTTAATTTATTGATGAGAGCCCCTCTGAGAGGTGTGAGATGTTATCTCATTGTGGTTTTAATTTGCACTTCCCTGATGATTAGTGATGCTGAGCACCCTTTCATATGTCTACTGGCCATATCTATGTCCTTTTTGGAGAAACATCTATTCAGATCGTCTGCCCCCTTTTTAATTGGATTTTGTGTGTGTGTGTGTGTTAACTTGTACGAGTTCCTTACATATCTTAGACATTAGTCCCTTATTGGATGCATCATTGGTGAATATATTGTCCCATACAGTAGGTTATCCTTTTGTTTGTTGATGGTCAGAAATTTATTTTTATATAGGTATAAGAAAAAGTATATGGTAGACATTTGTATTATTGAAGAAATGCCCTAATCAACCTTCACTTAAGTGCTTAGTAAAAATAATTTCTCTTTTTCAGTCTAAGAGAGGCTTCCCACTTATTTTTTTAAATTGTGAAGAGTTTGAGGCACAAATGAGCAGTGAGGGTCTGTGCTTGTCTGCCTATAAAGCACACCTGAATCACAAGTATAGGAGAGATCAGTAGAAGGGTTAGTGGAAATTTGAAAAGGTATTCTTCTTTTCCCTATTATTGAATACAGTGGAGTAAACACAAAAAGTTTTTTGATCAAAAAAGATTGAAAAAAGATTAGAATTCATATTTCCTTCCCAAGGCCTCACCATTGTAAACACTGTGTAAAATATTTCTTCTTGTTAGCTCAACACCTTTGGTACTCTGGGGCAGCTCATCTCCCTGAAGGTCCTGGTGCTGTGGGCTGAACAGAAGTGCATGAACGTGTGGGGTCCCTGCCCTCCTGGAGCCTGACTGGCCCCCTGGTCATGAAGAATCTTGGTCGGGGAGGCATCTGATGGTGTGTACTTAAACTGAGCCCCAATGACTACAATCAGGGCTTGCAGGAGAGGAGGCATGCCAAGCAGAGTGGAGGGCATGAGTGAGGGCATTATTCTTGGAACAGTTCAGGGGAAGGAACACAGACTCCAGGACTCGTATCAGCTCTGACACTGAGCAGTATGACTTGAGCCCATCACTCAATCTCTTTGAATCTCAGTTCCTTCATTAGTTATAGTGACAGTAAAAATACAGAAGCTCTCTAACTCGCTAACAGTTCAGGTTTTCAACAGCAGGTCCATTTGCTTAAGTACAAAATGATTTTTTAACATTATTGAAAACGGCAGCCTAAGATGGTCCTTCAAAGTTTAAAACCAGGAATATTCTTTCTCCTTCTTAGTGGTATATATTAGGGATAACTTTTTTCAGAGAGTCCTTTTGCTTACTGAACATCTGAAGAGAAGGGTAAATAATCTTCCCCATGCCCTCCCACCACAAATGATGCTCACAGCAATTGGGAACCTGCCAGCTCCAAGATCTGCACTCAGTGCCTAGTTCACATCTTCACATGGTGCAGAGTTGAACAGACTATGAACCTACAGAATCATCCTTCACACAGGAGAATAGTTTTATCAGCAGTTATTTCCCCATGCTTTTCAAACCAAACGTGACCACTTCCTAGGCTAATGTAGACTGGATCTGAATCTCAGGGCATAAAATCAAATGCAGAAGACATAAAATTTTCTTAATTTGTGTTTTGAGCTTTTATTCTAGTTCATGTAGCAAAAGTGAAGTAAAGTGGGGCTGAACAAATGTGTGTGTGTCTGGTCTGTGTGCGGAAGAACTTACTGTTGTTAGGTGGTTAGTTTCTCACTGGAAAGGTTAGGAAACTCACCAACACCAACACCAGGACCCAGCTCATTGTAAGTAAGCAACTTATATTTATTGAATAAACAGAAGATGAATCAAAATGAATGATTTGTCAAATTGGAACATCTTGGCCTTGCCAGGTAGCTCAGGTGGTTAGAACATCATCCCGATATGCCAATGCTGTAGGTTCAATCTTCGGTCAGGGCACATAAAAGAAGCAACCAATGAATGCATAAATAAATAGAACAACAAATCAGTGTTTCTCTCTCTCTCTCTCACTCTCTCTCTCTGTCTCAAATCAAGACTTGGAACATCCTGGCTCTTTGTTTCTTTTTGAGCTCTTCCCTGTCACAGACAGTTCTGCGCAGGAGTGTCTGTAGCAGACCTCGTACACTGATCAAATGGGAAAATTACTGAGTATAAGACTGCCTAGCATCTCTTTGCTTTACGTTTTCAGGCTCAGACTAAATAATGGATTTTCTTTATTTTATTAATGTCCTCAGAAATATTTCAGGCTGGTAAATCTCTCTGAAAAACACAACAGTAGTCAGCATGAAGGAAAAAAAAGAAGAAACCTTTTAAACTACAGTATCTCCTATAATGAACTCGGGGATGACTATAAGCTCACGTGTATAAACATGCTCAATGAAACTGAATTCAGGACTACAGAGACAGACTAACAGCATCTCGCACCCCTGTGAGTGGGACCCCCTACTGAGGGAGGCCAGGAGTGCGGTCTGAGTTAGCAACAGTCATAACAACATTGTGACATGTGAGACACAGGAGAAAAGTCCCAGCTGAGGTTATTTCAGTTTTGTTATGGCTTTATGGAAGTAGTCATTCGCTTGTTGGCCACCCCTGTTTTACTATATGTTGTTTTATTTTCTACAGTGAGATGCTAGGGTAAATTATTTAAATATAAAATTTGATAGCTGCTATATGGCTTATAAATATCAGTAAGCATACAAGTGCAGATTTGTGTACACTTCTGTTTTGGGGAATTGAAGCCAGTGTTTGTCCAAAAAGAACCTTTCTGGTTAATACTACACAATACTTGGTGTCTTTGTCACAGATTTATGCCCACCCTCCTGTCTTGGCACATTTATTGGGCAACCACTGTGTGCCAGGAATTGTGTCAAAAGCTGAGGCTATCTCACATAAACAGAACATGTTTTCTATCTCAGAGACTGACAGTCTAACTGGAGAGATAGGCGTTGGACAAATAATTTTAATTTCATGTGATAAGTAAAATAAAAGAGGCATGCATAAGTTATTAAGGAGGGAGTAATTAATTCTGCTTGGGTGGCAAAGGGGAAACAAAAGCTAAAGGAGTAGGTCCTTGAAGAATTTTCCAGGAGTCCTCCAGGCCTCATGTTAATAAACAAGGCCCATATTTCATGTGCTTATCTGAATTAAAAAGATAAATTCTGTATTTTTCAATGCAGTGGTTCTCAGCCCTGGCCAGGCACTAGAATCACTTGAGGAACCCTTAAAAAGGCATGATGAGAGGACTATAGAAATTATAATTCAGAATCTCTGCAGTGAGTCTCAGCCACTGGCCATAATAAAATGTCCCCAGGTGATTCAAATGATGTTACTAGGTCTGAGGACAACTTTGTCATAGTAATCAATGGTAGGACACCCTCTTTGCCCTAAGCCACAGGGGGGAAGGTAAGAATATGAGAATAAAACAAGGTTGAAAATACACAACTTTACCTTTGTACATTTAACTTTAGTCAATGTAAAAATCAAATCCAAAGTGGCCTAGAATATATAAATGATGTTAACCATAGTTAGTTACTGGATGTTGAGAATTAAAAATCAGTACGTGGACCTGAAGACTCATATGCTAAACATTTCGGGGTTATAAGTACTTGCAATGATTCTTGTCTCACTGTTCTGAGTGGTTTCTGAACATTTTAAGAATGCATCAGAAAGCATAGAATATCTCACGAATTAAAAGTCTCTCCTTTTTTAAAAAAACAGAGGTATTCTAAATAAAATATGGATAATTTTAAGTTGATAATAATGTAACATAAATATTTGCTCACTAATTGTGACAGATAAAAACATTAATATAAGATGTTAATATAATATAGTAATAGGGGAAACTGGGTGTGGCTTATAATGGGAACTCCATACTCTAGTCTTTGCAATATGTGCCTAATCTAAAACTGTTCAAATTTTTTAAAGTTTCTTTTTTAAAATCGCTCCTTTTTCTTTTTAAAGCTGAAATTCATCATCCAATGTCACCCCTCTCTTTCTGTATGAGATTTGACTCTTAGTAACTTTCTAGCTCTCTTCCCCTATAACCTAATAAGATAGAATACCATCTGTGTTATTAGGGCAATATCGCCTATAAAAATGATACCTTGCTGATAAATTGCATCTGAGCTGGGAGAACCATAAACACCTAATAGGAAGCCATAGCTGTAGGCTTACTTGAATGTGGGGACTCCTTTTAATTGGGATGACCCTTGTAGGGGTCTTTGAACCTATGCCTATAATGTTGTTATAGGAGATACTGGCTCCCGTGAAGCATACAACTTCTAATATAGGCAGCTTTCACACCTGCCTGGCATAAGACTCATTTTCTTACACTTGAGCTGTCACCTGGATGTCAGAAGAATAGTTTTGGGAAGCTGCATAGATTCTGAAAGGTATCCTTCAAAGAGCAAAGCTGATGCTGTTTTGTTGGCAGGCTGTCTTTCCTGTCCTAGAGTTTTCTGAGTAACCAAATTGCCAAGTGAGGCCAATAGGGGACCTGTGAGTCTATTACAGAAACACTGCCTGATGGATATTGAATATCGGCATCCTTACTTCCTCAGAGAACCTATAAACAAATGAGAAATGGTGGACTACATTTTCCTTCATACATATATACTTTCAAACATCTATTGAGTGGTCACATAGATCAATTTAAGCATCAGTGGTAGCACAGGTACTTGTTCATAATAGTTCTGTAGAATCATAGTTGATTTAAAGATGATCAAAGAAAAGAAGTAAAGGGCCCAAAGGAGCATGTTTGCCTATTCGTCTGTCTGTCTATCTCTATCATCTATTTGTTCATCTGTCTATCCATCCATCCACTCATTCATCTATTGTTATTGAGGTTTTCCATTATGAGATGACAATATCAGGATATAAAGAATAATTCACTGTAGAGTATAATTTGATAACAAGTCTTCTGAAAACCTAGAAGTAACAAGAAGGTATTAGAAGTTTTTGGTCATTTTGAAGATCCGAAAAGTCAAGAACGATATTGAGTAACAAGTTATGGTGTTTCTAAGGAGGGCAAAACCTTTAAAGAGTTGGGTAGATGTGATATGTTTTTCTTCTTTCCTGTTTATGCATGAATAGTATTGCAAATGAAAATCATGGACTATCTTATTTGTAATACTGACTGATGGGGCAGCTAGCCCTCTAATTGAAAACAAAATTAGTTCTGGATGTGTTAAAATAGCTTTATTTTTAATAGCTCAAATTTTATGTTACCACTTCTTTATGCTCTACACTTGTCAGAAAAATATACTTATTTCAAGGAGCCACAACTAAAATCATGTGTTCCTGTACCTGGGTTTCGGCAGCCACTCGAAGTTGTCCCCCAGTCCACATTCAGAGCCCACCCAAGGCCTCTTTCTAGATGAACTGCTGGGAGAAGCGATAACATGAGCATCCCCTTCCACTCAGGTTCTTTTTTTATGCTAATTGTCACGGGTTCTTTTTGAATCTGGGCAACCTTGGAGATTCCATAGGTGAGTGAGTGGCTTATTCCAAATGAGTAAGCCTACCTCATTTACCTTCCCTGCACCTAGGACTTACTATGTTGTAGTAAATACATCTTTTTATAAGCCTGTGTTTTTTCCACTAGACTCCAGTGTGAGCACCTTCAGAGGAGAGACTCAGTCTCATTGTCTTTGATTTTCTATCAAGTATCACAACTAGCAGGCACTAGAATGAAAATAAACTTTTGCAGAGGCAGAGCAAATAGTCTAGATAAAGTCTGGCAGGTAATTCCAAAATTCTGTATAGGGTTTGGTACATTCTTTACCAAAGAAAGAAAACATAAAAGTACTTTAGAAAGATGATTGGTAAAATATCTTTTTGCTCTGCCAAGTTCAATTTTTAAAAATTGTGCCCTATTCAAGCTCATATGAGCCTTCTGGGTGTCTTTTCTGTCTTAGACACATGTTTGTTTCCAAATGCTCACTTTGTCAGGATCATGTTATCTAATGTGGACACTCAGGACTCCAGGTAGGCTCTAATAACCTTGTTGCTATTAAGGATACCAAATTAAAAATTAACAATGCAATCACATAAAATTCCAGCGATAACATCACAATTATTCTGTTAAACAACACAGCTCCTTGCAGAACTTCGCTCGCTTCTATACTGCATTTTGTCTGATAAGCACTTGCCAACAAAGACATCATACTAATTACTATTTGTTATTCAAAGGGAAAGAAAACTGATAAATGATTCATTGATTATTTTATTTCAGAAATAATTCTTCCACTCTTGTCTTTAAGTTACATTTGGGTTAATATATGGAGGCTTTAAGCGCTTTCCCAAGGAGCTGTTTGGAAGAAATCAAGACGACAGTTTTAATACTCAGCAAGTAAGCAACAGTGAGTGGATACCCACTTTTTTTAAAAGGGAAGACAAAACAAATATCTTGTGTTCTCTCTGTGTGGAAATGAATACTCCTTTAAAAAGTAGATCTGTTCTCTAAAATGTTCTCTTTCTGCTAGGTAAGATTCTTTCATCCCCCACAGTTCCAAATGGTATAAAGTGTATGCCTTCCTCTACTCTTTATCCCCAGGTGGGTGTGCCAGAGGGACAAGATATCTCTTAGCAATATCTTCGTTTTCTGGTCCAGAAATGTCAATACATGACACATATTTCTTCAAGAGCAATGACTATGCAATAGCAGGAATTTGGGCAGAGAGGAAATAAGAGCCAATTTACAAGTTTTTCAGTGACCAGGAAGGAGAGTGACCAGGAGGTCTGAGGTGAGGAAGGATGGAGGATGATAGGGCAAGAGTGGAAGGCTGCAAGTTTCTATTTGATGTATTCTCTTCCTTAGGTAAGTGAGTAAGTTTATGACCTTCAAATCTATCCGAGAGGCCCAGTGCTCTTTCTATCTGGACATTTCCCTGTGTGTGCACCATGGCCCAAACTTATCTTTGTGTACGCTCTCAATCTTTTTTCTGTTTCTGTGTCCCCATCTCAGTTACTGACTTCAGCCTCACATAGTCCACAAATAGCTCCTCATCATCTCCATCTCTGTTCTCCCTTAACTCTGCATATTACAGATGGATTTTACCTTATAATTGTTCTCAAATTCATTCCCTTCCTTCACTCTGAACCTCATCCTCTCTGTTCTGGACAACTACAATCGCTCCTTAACTGGTATCTCTGCTTTCAACTCCCCCCTGCCCCACTTATCCATAACCTAAACTGCTGCCACGATGATTTTTCCATAATGAAAAGCAGATTATGTCACTCCCTTGGCTTAAAATACTTAAATTGCTTTCCCCCATCTAAACCAGAGAATAAAATTTGGTCTTCACTGTGCATTAAAAATCTTCACTCTTTCACCCCAGTGTGAATTTTTGAACTCCTATCGGAAGTTTGATTCTACTTGTATGTCACATTGGAACCACTCAGAATAACTTGTAGAACTCCTTACTGCACTGTATGTAAATTAAACAGATATATGTTGTTTAGACAGCAGGTGCCAAGCACTTCCCCAGGTCCTAGGGAATACAGATATGGTGCCTTTGCACAGGGTCCTCTGGGAGGCCCATTCCAGGCTTCCTTTAAAATTCTGTGCACACACCACCTCCTCTGCAGAATCTTCAGTGACCCTTCCAGGCAGAGGCACCCAGGCCACTTCCCAGGAACACATATACAGCCCTGGCCTATTGTGACTGTGTGCTTTGGCATCTCCTTTCCTTACTAGACTCTAGGGTTGAAGTCCTTGAAGACAGAGGCTGTGCCTCAATCATCTCTGTGTTCTTAGTGTTTAGGGTAGTGCCCAGCATGATGTACATGTCTGATTAATTTTGAAGGGATGATGAACAGCATGTGCCTGTCATATGTGCCCAGGAGAAATCCATGTTACGCACATTTACAAAATACAGGTGCATCACCAGAGGACACTTGTCCTCCTCCACACCTACTGTCAAAGTATTTCTCCACATTTCTGGGTCAAAGTGTTTTTTTACTATAAATAAACAAACAAACAAATAAATAAATCTGGAATAAAGGTTAGCAATTTTTGTCTCAAGGTGGTGGACTTCCAGAGGGAACTGGGACATACGTTCTCATTGCCTAAAATGTTTACCCCACCCTCCTACACACACACACACACACACACACACACACACACACCTTCTCTGCCTGATTAACCCTTACAAATCATTTACATCTCAACTCATTTGCATTTTTTCCAAAAAACCTTCCCTGATCCTCTCCACTCCCTAGATTAAGTGAAGTCCCCCGTCATTAATTCTTATAGCACCACACATCTTCCTTTCATAGCCTCCTTTTATCCACCTATAATTATGTTTGTGTAATTATTTGATTAGTTTATATTTTTCTTTCCAAAACTTCCAAGAACAGACTCCCTGTCTATGACATATGACTCAAAACATATTTGCTAAATAATAATTAAATTATCTAATTTA
Source organism: Tonatia bakeri (assembly GCA_004024845.1). Classification (NCBI taxonomy): domain Eukaryota; kingdom Metazoa; phylum Chordata; class Mammalia; order Chiroptera; family Phyllostomidae; genus Tonatia; species Tonatia bakeri. The sequence continues at coordinate 161,262 of PVIA01001027.1, forward strand.
ATTCTCATAGTAATGACCCCAGGTAAACATTGATCATAGGCACTTTCTAGAGAAAAGGGACACTGAGAACACGGAAGGAACCTGTCCAAGGTCACACGGTCAGGGACGAAGCCCTGGGACAGTTACTGGGATTCTGCACACTGGCTCCCTTATCACAGAGAACTGATTTAGAGTTATATTAACATTTAAATTAATGAGCTCAACTTTATTATTTACTGTTGACTGCCTAAGACAACTATTAATTTTAAACATGAGTTAAAAAAAGGACTGGATCCACAGAGGGTTTTCCACTTTTGATCTCTCAACTCTGATTGGAAATAAGTCAGTATTAGCAGTGTTGTTGAAATCACTGCCGTAAGTGCCCATGCGGGTGCCTGGAGTCTAATGATAGAAAAGGTAAGCCTATTTTCTCCTCTAGTCTGTAGTTCTTGTATAATTCCCAGTGTGAGTTTGGAATAATTAAAAAAGTAATCGGATATTTTCAATTCAGTGAAACATATCTGACAACGGGGTATTGAAGAATTTATTGTTGCATTACTTTCTGGCCTTCTTAAAATCCTAATCCTATTTCTCTTATAGAATGGATATATACTTTTCTAAATATTAAAAAACACTGAAGAGTAATGGCAGATAAAAAGTGGTCACATTTAGCAGTTGCTTAAAACCACAAGGAAGTACATAAAATTCTATGGACCCCAAATAATGGGGGGTAGAGACAGAGGCACATCTTGAATACAGACATACCATGTAGGTAAAATTTAGACACCAAATGAATACATTTCCAAGGGCACTTGCTGATCCTGCCCTTAGATGCCACTGGACTTAGCCGGAGACAACTAAGAAACTTTCCCAGTTTGCAAGTGCTTAACCCTGCTGAATACAAAATAGATTATAAGAATAGAACTAGCCCTGCCTGGTGTGGCTCAGTTGGTTGGAGCATCATCCTGTAGACTGATAGGTCACGGGTTTGATTCTTGGTCTGGGCACACACCTGGGTTTTGGGTTCCATTCCTGGTCAGGGCTCATGAAAGAAGACAAGGTAACTACTCAGTGTTTCTCTCTCACATCAATGTTTCTCTCTCTCTTCCCCCTTCTTCCTCTGTATCTAAAAGCAATAAAAAATATCCTCTGGTGAGGATAAAAGACAAAAAAGAATGGCACTACAAAAAAAATAGAAGTGAAACCACCCTTCCATATCTCATGGAGGAAGTAAGCACTATCATCGTCCCCTCCTTCCCAAGTTTGGTGTGAACAAGGAGCTGTGTGCGTGAGGGGGTGCCGGTTGTCAAGGAAGAATTGGTTTCCAACTCATTAAATATCAGAATGTCATCTGCTTCTAGTGGGATCTTGCTATTTTCAAAGCTAATTTAAGCTATCCTTAAAAACATGCCAGTTTTTCCATTTCCACTTCTTTCAGATGGGTCCTTCTACTATCACTCAAGCAGCCCCGCTGGGAGGACGTGAGCTCTGAGGAGTCAGCTCCCCCACCTGACGTGCTGCATCATGTTCCTGCTGAATTTCAGACATGAATCATTTTAATGGCCCATTTTATATGCAACTGCCTGAATTCGTACAAAAAATAACAAGTTTTTTTTTTTATTAAGTGTTCTCTAAACACTTAATAACAACCTTCTTCAGGCTTTCTCATTCAGAAGGGAACAGTGGAAAGCAAGGGGACAAGTGAGCCAGGGCACATTTGTCTTGTGGACTAGGCAATTCCTACAACCATGGCGAGCCTTTTTTTCTGGTGAGTAAAAATGGGCTCTATGTCAGGAAGCACAGGGTGAAGGGAAAATTCAGTTCACAGCTGTTTGTCCCACCTGGAATAGTGCAGAATTTTTGCAAACTACTGCCTGAGGTGTTTGATTGTCATGCGAAATAGTTTAGCCCTAATGACAAATTTCCAGACTAACAAACAGGGAGATATTTGCAAATGGCAAGTGATATTAGAGACCAAAACAGTGCTTTGCTGTGATGGAATGTCTTGGTGCATTATTCATGCCTCTTTGTTTTTACTCAGAGCTGTAGAGACACACACATCTGCTTAAATACATTAACTTTCCCAGTCTAATGAAATCATTAGGCAGAAGTAGGTTCATATCATCACGTGTAGCGTACCCCTCAGGGTCTAGATAAGAAACACAAACCACTCTAGGTACTTCAAATAGAGAAAATTTAATACTGGTATTGGTTACACAGACGATGGAGGGCATGAAAAGCCAATCAGGGGAAGAGGAGGCATCTCAAAGACAGGCAGCAGCAGGAAGCCATGACCCCTAGGAAGTGGTATTTTCAGAAACCAATACACTCAGGCTGGATCAAGTGTCACTGTGGGGACTGCCTCGCAGAAGCTGGACAGGGCTGTGCAGTGGGAGTGAAGCTAGAGGAGACAGCTTCTGCCTGCAAATGACTGTCAAAGGCAGAGGGAGACCTTGACTTCTCCCTCCTCCCACCCTCCAGTTTTCTGCTGGCCAAAACTACAGGAAGCTTGTTGTCAAGGATGCTTTAAAAATGGCAAATCTTGTGATTGACAGTAGAGCAGCAGAAGGGAGGAAAACAGACTTCAGGACAAATAGGCAAATGGCCAACGAGGGCACCTGTGCTCCCTCCAGCACCCCCTCCTTGGCAAATATCAAGCACATTCCTTTTGTGCTATAAGCTTTGCAATTCAGTTAACTTCTTCTTTTCTTTTCCTCGTATTTCCTAGTGACTTTTATAACCCGTCTCCTGTGCCCTGTATAACACACAGATCCTGGAGTTTGCTGAGGAAGAAAAGCAGCGATCAGAAGGGGATGTGCCAAGGGAGTAGACCAGTGGTGAAGGCATCATACATTTCATCTGGATACAGCTTCATTTAAAAAAGATCTGGGTGAAATGCTTTTTTTTTTAATGTATGTTTCTCTTGACAGACTATGCACTAAAACATGTATTCATGATATCAAACATTTACTCCGTTCATTCTTAGGGTGGGTTTAGAGGTACACAGAGTATAAAAAGTGATGAGTTTTAGGTTGAGCTGTGTTCTAGCAAGAAGCAGAGTGGCTATACATGGAAAAAGGGCAAAGTGTGTTCTGTGTGTCCTTCATCCCTGCTTCCTATCTCCACCCTCTTGGAGTATCCCAGACTTGCTGGCCATGGCTCCTCCAGGGCCTCCTCATGTTCCCAGAGGCTTAGATGCTGGTAGGGACCCCGTGCTGCCAGAGGGAGCAGCAGAATCTGTGCGCACCTGTGGATGCCGTAAGTTTGCATCTCATCAATCTCAGCTCCAAGCTTTGCCACTCATGTGGCACTTCTCTTGTCCCACTGGAACTCATTCAACCTGAATCTCACCTCCTGAGGGTCAGGTCCTCTTTATAGCTTTCATTTATCCAGGGACCATTATGTATCCGGAATTGGGCTAGGCACTTTGTTTGGATTATTTCATTAATCCTCATGGCAACTCCCATTTTACAGATAAAGAGACAGATTTAGTGATTAAATAATTTGCCCAGGGACACCCAAACCATAAGTCATAGAAGTGGGATTTCAACCAACTTCCATGTCCAAGCATATACAGCACTGCTCTTAATTTGTGGTTTCACTTCCCACAGTTTCAGTTACCTGAAGTCAACTGGGGTACAACAATATTAAGTGGGAAGTTCCAGAAACAATTCATATTTTAAATTGCGTGCTGCTATGAGTAGCACAATGAAATCTCACTCCATCCTGGTCTGTCCTGCCCAGGACATAAGTCATCCATTTATCCAACATATACAGCCTGGATATGCTATTGGCCTGCTAGTCACTCAGTAGCCCTCTTGGTTATCAGATCAACTGTTGCAGTATCATACTGCTTATGTTCAAGTAACCCTTATTTTACTTAACAGTGCCGCATTCACACAACATCCATTACAGTATATTGTTATAATTGTTCTATTTGATTATTAATTTGTTGTTAATTTTTTCCTGTGCCTAATTTATAAGTGAACCTTTATCATAGGTATGTGTGTGTAGGAAAAACAGTATATATCGGGTTTGGTACTATCCACAGGGTCAAGCATCCACTGGGGCTTTTGACACGCATCCGTCCTGAATAAGGGAGGACTACTGTTCTCCATTTTACGATCTCAGACAGCCCAGGGCCAACCCAGAGCAGCAGTTCTCTAGGCAGCTGTATGGAACTTTTTTTGAATACCAGGCTCTCTGCATCTAGAGCACTTTGCCCTTTCACTAGGCCTTTCAAAGCTACAGTCACAGCTCTGCATGCTTCCCCCCTTCCCGCCCCCGCCCATACACACACTGGAGCTGCGAACAACTGGATGGGTAGGTACACCTTTATGGACACCTGGCTGTCCAATGACAGTATATACACTCACAGTGTACTGCCCAGCACTTGTGTGATATGCTCTGCCCATTCCTGGACTCCTATTAGCCTTCTGTCTTGCTGAGTGAATCAGTGTCAGGTAATCAAACACATTCCTTTCTTTGTCTCTCTCATTTAGGGTGCTGTATCTACTTCCTACAGCCTATCTTGTACCATTTATCAAGCCCAGAGTAAAATCATTCTAATAATAATTCAACCCAACTGGCCTTCATATCTGGTGCCTGCTGGAGTATAACAAAGATCCTTTCATTTTGGTTTTAAAGCATTGCTTCATCCAACCAGCTGACTGCAAACTGACATACATTCTAACCCAAAGGTTATGCATCAGCAGGTAAATGCAGAAATTCTATTAGTTTTTGGACCTGGGGCTTATGCCATTCATTTTAAATAAAATCAAAATCCTATACAGGAATAGAAAAAGTACCATGGACAGATTCATTTTTAAAAGCATCCACTTACCTATTATTACATAAGGGCCAAGAAGGCAGTAGTTTCTGTATTATCATGTAGATACTTCTAATACCTGTTCATTGACTTTGAAAAAGCTCAGTAAATAGCATACAGAGAATAGATACCTTTTTAAGGAAATATTAAAATACTGATTAATATAACATTAAGAAATTAAAGTCCCTTGGGTACAGAGAGAGAAAAATTAAAATGCCTTTGACTCTTCATGAAACTGTACCAGGCTCATATAAATCTAAACTCCTTACCTTAACCTGAGCTTAAAATAATGGGATAACTTGACAGAACTTTACAAACTCTAGCAATGAACATTATCATTTATTACCAGAGTGACTGATAGGGAGTAGCAGAAAGATATCACATATTGAGAAATGTCCAAAAAGTTTAGCAAGACAATATTTCTTTTTCACAATACAAAGATAAAACAACTATAAAACTTAGAGTTTATTCCACTCACTTGGAAGAAGGGCAGGTGGGTGCTCTAGTTAGACAGATTGCAACCCTCTCTTATAGGAACAGAAAGGAGAATGAACAAACACAAGAGGTAATGTTTATTCCATAGTGCAAGAAGGTACACGAATTTAAAGTCCATCACAGTAATTAAATTTCAGTGTTGGCACAGTGTATCTCAACATTCAGAGTTCTAAATATAGTTTATACGGTGCCTGCAAGCAAAATGCAATGCACATGAATATTTACCTTTGTAGTGATGATTCTGCTGCCACATGTTCAGAAAAGAAGGGCTGAAATTAAGACAGACCAGAACACAGGTCAACAGAATTTGATGATAATCATTTCAAATTGTTGAAATGATCTTGTGTCTGAGAGCAGTGGTTTTCCACACATTTTTGGTGACAGAACCAATGGATTGAAGTAGAGTAGGTCAGCTGAGCTATGAGCATGAGGCTGGGCCAGGGTGTTCCAGGTCCTTGACTGCTCAATGCCATAGTAGACTCAGACACACAACCTCAAACTACCATTGTAACCCATAAATAAGTAAAATAAAAATCCATTGGGTATTTTATTAATTTTAAGGTACTATAGTGATCTTAAAGTACTGACAGATGGTAGAGAGCTATGTATTTCAAAGGAAGGGCTAGTGGAATGGGTTCATTATGATAGGGAAGAAGCAATAAGATTAGAAGAAGTAAATGTTCCTTACTTTCTGCTGCTCTTCAGGAAGATTCCATCTTCCTTCCCATTATTGCCACTCCCTCAACTGTGGTCCTGGTCCCAGTACCCACTCTGCGTATGCCCCTGTCCCCAAACCGTCCAGCTCTGCCCTTTTTGCTGGAAGTAGTTGTGACTGCAAAGAGCTGTTCTTCCTTTTATGCATGTTTCTGCAGCATTAGCTCAGATTTCCTCAAGCCTGTTCACTAGTTTATCAGTCAGCTTAGGTTAAGCATTCTGTGTGGTAACAAATTACTGTAAGTCCTCAATGACTTATAACCACTTATTTCTTGCTAGTGTTACATGACCATCTTGGGTTGACAAGATGTCTATCCCTCTGGAACCCAGGCTAATGGAACCCACTTATTTGGGACATGGCTGGCCTTCTGAGAGAGCAAAGGCCAGATGGCAGTGTATTATATAAGGATTCAAAACTTTGTTTGAAGTGGCACACGTCACTTCTGCTCCCATGTCATTGGCCAAAAGAAATCAACCAGCCAAGTTTGATATCAAATAAGGCATAGGTATCATCTTTCCATAGGAAAGGGTCTATAGGAAGCAGTGGCAATGTTTTAAACAGTCTACTACAACCAGATAGTTGTTTAGGCTTTCCCTGTCCACAACCATGGAGAAAGATCAACTCAACAATCTCAGGTTCATTTCTTTTGTCATGTATTTTTAACTGCAGATACCGTATTTCTCTAGAATTGACATGATTCATGCTAATTTCCAATGAGAGTGGAAGGTAGGATTTCTTGTATGTTCTTCTTTTAGAGCTTGTTTTTCCTTTTAGCCTTGCCCACTAAATAGTTTCATGCCTGACACTACTAGCTTTTAAGATATTTGGAAGGCAGACATACCTAACACATCCTGGACAAAAGGACTGCTCTGCCTCGGTGCTATTGACTACCCCTGGAGGACATTTTTATGGAATCCTGTAATTATGAAATCAGCTTTAAAAAATACCTGCATACACATTAAGAGTGATAGAGATGCTTTGCATCAATAGGAATTTGACTTTGTATCATAGATGTTTAAGATAGACTAACCCATAACATATTCATTCATGCATTTTTTCTGCACATACTGTGAACCAAGCAAGCACTTTGCCACATCAAATCCTGTTCTCACAGAGCTCACAAACACAACCTAACCAAGGAGGAATAACTGACCTCACAGGTGGCACATTCCACATCCGATGTCATCCCAACTAGCAGTGACCCCAACTAGCACTGACCCCAGCTCTACTACTTATTGACTGTAAGACTGATCAGGCTTCTATAATCCTCTGAAAACTAAGATGAGGAGAATGTAAGTAACTGCCTTGTAAGTTATAAAGATTTCCTGAGATAATGAAAAACACTTCATTGTGTCCGGAGCACAGCAAGTGCCCAGTAGACATGAGTCACGGGCCTCATCCAATCACGACCAGATAAAACGTTAGAATGGGGGTGCAGAAGAGACTCTGGCTTTGCAGAATTTCATCTGAAAGAGGTCTGGAGGTCTGTATTGAAACAATTTACTATGGGCCAACAGTGTAATATAGCTCTTTAAATAGCTAAATCCAATGGATGAAAAATACCATATTGTAGGGAAATTAATTCTACTTCAGTCTTCCTTAATCAAAACTCACCTAGACCAGATCGGGCTTGTTCAGGGTATGGCTGTAGATATTATTCATGGCGGTCGAAACATGGAAACAACTGAAGTGTCCTTTGATGGGTGACTAGGTAAAGAAGATGCGGTGCATACATACAGTGGAGTACCACGCAGCCAGACGAAAAGGTAAAGTACTGCCATGTGTGGTAATGTGGGTGGACCTTGAGAAAATCATGTTAAATGAAGTGTCAGACAGATAAAACTAGGAACCACATGATTTCACTTATATGTGGGGTATAAAACTGAAAGCAACACAGGATTAAATCAGAAAAATGAAGAAACAAAAACTCACAGACACAGACAACAGTATGGTGGTCACCAGAGACAAGCAGGAGAGAGGTAGTAAAGATTACAGGGGGTCAAATATATGGTGATATTTGGTGAAACAACTGTATCTGTATCACACGGGGTCTGGAGACCATAATCTCTGTGAAGAGAAGTTCCCAGCATTACATGCTGGCGAGCACTCTCCCATTTGTGTTAAATCAGTGATAGTCACGACATGCTGTAGCTTTAGTTTCTTCTAGAAATATTGCAGACAACTGTTAGTCATTCCTGCAGAGATGCTTTATAATATTCTTCAGAATGTCAAAGGGACTTACACCAATCCCATTATAATTTCCTGCTGATCTTTACCTTGACCTTTCCATCAAAGTTTTCCCAAACTGCTGGAAACCCTGCATGCTAACACACAGTATGATACTCTGTTTTTTCTTTCTTTCTTTTTTTTTTTTGCCTCAGTCTCACTACCACTTGCATGCATTTTCTCTGCCATTATGGTTTGAAGCAGTTCACCAGAACACAAATATCTATGGCAAAAGAGGGGCTCCTGAGGGGCATATAACACACAGGGCCGAACACTGTCAACTCAGTGTGCTGCAGCTGAGTGTTCACTGGCTGAGACTATTTGCCATATGGGGCACAAATGTTTGCTGCCTGAAGGATTGTAGAACAGTCAACCACACCAGCTCTCATTGGTTTAGGGTATGCTGGCTCTTTGAGGATCTGAAAAATTATATATTAATAGTATGCTGTAATGAATTATTCTATACAAGCATATATTTTCTCTGGGAAATAATTTTATATATAAATTGTATGATTACAACTGAGACAGCAAAAGGCAACACTAAATGGAGCCGTGTTTCAAGTGAGCAGCGCTTTAGGTAGGGTAAGGGTAGACCATTGTTTGCTGAGAGAATGACAAGGTGATGGGGGACATGGCAAATGTGGTTTGAGTGACGAGGAACATGAACCTCCAAAAGAAAACGCAGTTCACTTGAAAGCTACTTTCAAGTGAGAAGGGAAGCTGACTTGCTCTGTCCTGTTCCAGAGGGCAGAGTGAGGAGCCCAAACTGGAAATCGTAAGAAAGCATATTTTGTTCAGCTTGAGAATGTATTTTCATTTCTTTCTGCCCAGAAAAGGGGTAGTTTGTATTCTGTGATTACAGTGAGTTCCATGTCACTGGAGGACCGGTTGTTAGAGACACTGTATGTGGGGTTCATTAATGGACTGGCATGGTGGTTTATGAACAACGGCCACAAATTGGCAATTTGACAAACTGACGTTCCTCCTACAGAAATATGGTGTCTGTGTCCCCTCTCCTTGGATCTGGGTGGGCTTGTAATGACTTTACTTCATTACGGATGGTAGCAGTGACACAGTGTGACTTCCAAAACTAGGCCATAAATGTCTAGACAACATCTGCCTCATTTTCTTGGAAGCTCACTTTTGAGAGGTTCTCTTTCAGAACCCAGCCACCATGCTGGGAGAAATCTAAGGCCATGGGGAAGGACCACCTGCGGGAAGAAAAATTCCACTTCAATTTAAACTTTCATTTATATCTACTTCATCATTTGAAAAAATAGAAATAAGTTCTACTAAAACTTAATATTCTACTTGACAATAAATTCATAAGTTAAAGAGTCCAACACATTAAACATTCTCTTTCAGCATATCCTGACATACTCTGATTCTGGTGGTCTAGTCAAATTGGTTTATATATTTATTAGGTAATCTAGTTTGGACTTATTAACTAACCCTGTGAAAGTGGACAAAGGGCTTAAAGAGATTCTGCAAAGGAGCCACAGATTGACCAGAAAAAAAGTAACAACGCAAACACGTGCACATCCGAAACTGACAGAGCCGGCAGCTGCCCCTCATAGGTCAAGTTTCTAGCCAGCCACAGTGCCAGAACAAAAACTGTAATGACCTGACCAGAACCGACAATTTGGAATTATCCAGGAGAATATATGAAATACAGATTTACATCTACTGTATTGTTGACCCTCACCCTAAGCGTCCTGCCTTGGTGTATTACGGCAATAGCAAGCACATATGTGCATATTTGTAAATAATAGATATAAAGAGAAGGTTGAAAAATATAACTGCCAATGTGCAAATATTTTTGACTTATAAAATGTCAATTTCATATGACTCAAACTAATTTATTGAGATTAAATGCTCAAAAATTATTTATCTTTAGAGTGAGTGTAATAAAAAGTGGAGCAGAGACTAATGGTTTATGGAACAGGACACGTGGTGAGCACGGATTTACAAGAGCACAGGAAACTGCCGTTGCTCTCCAACTGGGTGTATCTCTTGTGTATATGTGAGCACTGACACATGATGTGTTATAAAATTACTGCTTTCCTTGTCTGGGGGATAAATAACTTTATTGTGACACATGGACTCTTTCCAATTAGAGTGTTTCTGAATACCAAGATATATTGTGAAGCACTGACTTGAATGACAATGACTATTCTTTGCCTGACTCCATTCTGCAGTAATCTATCTAGAAAACCAACATTCCTTAGAAAGAAACAAGGCTTTAAAAAGAATAATCTTTATAGGAGCTGGTAGCTGTACAGAACTTTAGTGCCAATAAAAAGAAGATGAGGATTACTTGCTCCTTTGAGGCTGTGAGGTAATTAAAAAACAATATTTAATGGCTTTTGGAACACCTATTTCCATGAAATCTCAGCACTAAACAATTCAGGGAAATCTGAATAGATAAATCACCTAAACAGATCAGAACAAATGGATAAAGCAACCATAATTCTATGCCACCTCCACCCACTGCAGAGTCATTGAATTATTTCAACTCTTGGCACAAAATCCCATAACACTCCAAAGCATGTGTCTTGCTTTGGTGCTTGTCAAAATTAGTTTCTGAAAGATGGCACAGGGAATGCTCTTCCATACAAGGAACCGTCTTCTGTTGTTGAAGTCCTTCTCCAAAATGGTTCGGGATACCCACTGTCATCCAGCTTGTGTGGTATCAACTCTTTCTTATCAGCTAATATTGTAATCAGTTTCACAGCACAAGGTCTAAAATCGGTTCATTCTTGAAAGTAAAAGGTGATCATGGTTCAGTTTTTCTCTTTGTTCTCTCAGTCATAGCTTCATTCAACAAGTACTCCAGTGGCTACCACGTGACAGGCAGAGATGAAAGAGACAGAAGCATATAGCATTTGCAGTTGGGGGCTAAGAGACCACAAAAAAATCAGAATTCCAATCACCAGGTGAATTTGCTCCCCCAAGATAAGTTAAAAATGTGAGAAGAGTAAGACAGGTTGTTTAAAACTAATGTGTTCTGACATTTGGTGTACCTGTGTAATTTATATTTAAAATCTAGCTCTTTAAGAAGCTATCCCCAAGTTCCAGCCATGTGAGAGAACACCTGGAAGGAACAAGAGACAGAAAAGGTAGGCTGAGTACAAGGGACAGGGAGCAGCCCATCACCAAAGTCACTGGGATACAATCTTGCAAACAGAGGTAAGGACGGGCATGAACATGTCCAGAGAATGTAGCTAACTTTAGGAGTCTCCTGCTTTAGTAGCCAAAGATGGGACAATTGTAGCATCAATAATGATAATAACTACAATGGATTAAAATACTTTAATATATTTTATTTTATTTTTTCAGTATATTTTAAATTCATGTGTAATATTTTAAATTCATGTGTAATATTAAACAATTATTGGGTACTGATAGATAATGGCAGGTAGCTAAATCATTTTAAAAACTATAAACAAATGAATCAATAATTCACCCTTCTTTTCTACACTAACTATCCCAGTCAACCAAAGAGTAAACAAAGAGATTTTTTTGGTTCTAAAAATATTACATCAAATAAATGAAGAATGAATGAGAAAATGATAATATCATTTCATAACCTCTAATGATTTAATGGTTTAGTCATTGAATACTAATGGCTAGCATCTCCAAAAGAGACAACTAGATACCATGTGCTTTTTATTATATAGGCAATATCAGATATGTAGTTGTCTTATGAAACAATTAAATCCAAATATGGTGAAATCTCTAGACTCAACTACTAGTGATGGGAAAGAAGAGTATTAGAGAGCTTATTAAACTACACTATGAGGATGCAGTCAGCAAAAGCTAGACTGTAAGAAATTACAAAACAAACAACTGAATATCTTCAACAAATGAACTGCAAGGAAAAAAAGAAGAGGGGAGAACCTATATATTTTTAAAGGTCTTAAAGACGTATCAATCAATTGAAATATATGGACTTTATTTAGGTCCATATATTAGGTCTAATTTTTTTTAAAGTACAAATACTTATGACACTTACAAGGTAACTGAGATACAAATACTGGATTTTGATGGTATAAACAAAGATAGTTCATTTTTTATTGTGACATTGGTATTCTGATCATATACAGAAACTGAGTTTTTATATTTTAGAAGTATATACTGAAATATTTAGAAATGTAAAAATATAAATAATATGATCTTGGGTTTGCTTCAGAGTAATACAGAGGACGGGGTTGGGAAGAGGTGTTCAATGGAGCTGGGGCAGGACAGACAAATGAGTTAATGTTCATTGGGGCTGGTGATGAGTATGGAGGTTCATTATACCATTGTATTTATGTTTGTGTATTTTTGGATTCTTCACAATAAAAATCAAAAATAAAATATATTAGTGGTCATATAAATTCATATACCCAAAAGATCAGCAGAAACCAGCTAATTTAAGCTGGTTTACATTTTCCAATCAAGTTACCATACATCTAATGGTCTTGTTTCCTCAGAACCAAAGTTATATCCACATGGAAGCATATGAATATATATATATATATAGATACAATAGAAAGAAAAAGAAACTTCCTCTCTCTGTGTATTTGTATAGAATATATGTAAGTCCACATACACACAAATGTGCTCATACATAGAGCCCCAGCCACACCTTTTTGATATTCTGCTTGATGATAGCCTTGTTGGAGAAGGATATGGTTGGGTCAAAAACAAACCAATATTTCAATTAGCACAGAAACACATCTCAGATGATGTACTAAACAAATGACCTTGGTGGCATAGGTAGGTAACATATATAAAGTGTGTCCATGTGAATAAGCATGCAGACATCGTGCCTCAGAAATGAAGGAAATTCTGCACCACCAAACGTGTGTGTCTAGATAGATTCCAGCTTGTAGAAGAGACACTAGATCTAGAAATTCACCCTTCAGAGCAGCTTCAAGATTCCTGGGACTGACTTTTAAAACTAAATACATAGGGAATCTTTTCCAATCCAACAAATCAAGCAATAAAAATACGGTTCACCTACTTTTCATATCAAAGTTCAAAGCATCTATCTTAATAATACATACACTGTGAAATGCTAACACATTAAACACATGAAATTAAAACAGAACAATGCAACACAAGCAAGCAAACAAACCCCCAAGTTCCTGAAAAGTAACAAAGTCCAGATTACTATATAATGGCCTCTCCAGTATGATTGCTTACCACAGCTAGTTGTTTACACAATATAGAAACCCTTAAGGGCCCCTGCATTATTAGAGCAAATTAGCACGTTTCAAGAACGTAGTGGATTATTGCAGACAAATGTTTTACCAACAGGGGTTTTATGGTTGGCAAATGTGATTATATATCCATTAGCATCTGCAAGCCAAACAAACAAACATGTGTCATGTACCTCCTGGAAACACCTCAATGTGGATATTCTAATTTCCACCATTTCAGGAGAACAAAAGGACTTTTATCCAAGTGTAGCCAAAGATAATTTTAAAAAACTGAGTAGTAAACTAGGCAAATTATTTCTGTAACTTAAACAATTATCAACTCCCCATCTGCTTTCTGAGGCTAAATGGCAAAAAGGAGCATCTGTCATGTTTTGAAATGTGGCAAATGTTGACCATCTCCTTAATTAGTCCACAGTCCTCACCCACTAAACATATTGAAATATTATAGGAGAGAAACTTGGGGAAAGTGGTAAATAGTCTCTTTCTCCATCTGCATGGAATAAAGTCATACAAAACCAGAAAGCTGCCCTTTCAGAACTGTGTGCTCTACGAATGCAATTCTGTGGCTCTGTCATTGCATTGGGCAGGCTTGCAGTTTCCATGACCACTGATGGGAGGAGTGTGTGCAGGGGGTGCATTGTGTGCATCGTGGTGCTTTGAGGGTGTTGTTGTAGAATATTCCCCCACTTCACCACAGCTTGATTTTTTTGACAAATATTGGTGTGCTTGTAGTGAACTTTAAGCAACAGCTGGAGGAAGACATGCCCTCTCTTCAAGCTCTACGACAGGGGTGTCAAACTCTTTTTCACCGGGGGCCACATCAGCCCGAGGTTGCCTTCAAAGGGTCGAATGTAATGTTAGGACCGTATAAATACAACTACTCCTTAACTGTTAAGGAATTGAAATTCCATTCAGTCCTTTGAAGGCAACCTCAAGGCTGATGTGGCCCTCAGTGAAAATGAGTTTGATACCCCTGCTCTACAGGGAAGGAGTGTTTCTATGAGATGATTTATAAATGATATTATATCTATGAAATTTTAATGCTTTAATTTTGGCCTACACAGCATGAATTAGTGAGCCAAGATAGTATCATGCCTGATTTTCATAAGAGCAATTTCAACTAAAAGACCAAGAGCCCATAGCTCTTCTTTTTTTGAAAATTGCATTTATTTATTTATTTTTTAGAAGAGAGGAGAAAAGAGGGAGAAAGGCAGGGAGAGAAACATTGATTGGTGGCCTTTCACATGCTCCCAAACAGGGACCTAGCCTACAAATTAGGCCCATGTCCTGACCGGAATTGAACTCATCACCTTGCAGTCTGCGAGAAGATGTTCAACCCACTGAGCTACACCAGTCCAGGCAAGAGGCCGTAGCTCTTACTAAAGGTTACCTCCCCAGTGAAAGACACGATGGCGATGGAAATGTAGTGTGGTCTTTTCTAGAAAACAATGCTCTTGGAGTAATAATAAAATATTCCATTTTATGGTCTTGTAATCAAAATCAGAGTAGTGGGGACATGAAAACATTTTGCTTGAATAAGATTCAATGAGGACAAATCAGATAAAACAAAACATTTCAAAAGGGAGAAAACTTTAAAATATTTACATAGCACAGTTTCCCTTCCTTTTATTTTATCATCATATCATAATCATTTTGCATCAAGTCAACAAAGGAAAAAAATTTTGCTCACAGACACAATTTAAATCTTTGAACCATATAAATAAAAATATGTCCTTCCTCCCTCCCTTCCTTCTTTCCTTCTGGGGCTGGGGGTTGGGGTGGAGTTAGTAGTTGTGTAATTGACCAATGCTGCATGTGCACCTGTGTACTAGACTTCATGGGAGTGGAGAAGTAATGTCAGAATTGGTTTTGGTCCCACCATCTAGGTAGGGAAAGGAGAGTAACTGTTACAGAACAATCTGTCAAAAAGGATGAATTACACTGTGCTATGTCACAGACTCTAAATAAATAGTTCAGGGATGAGGGAAATCAAGGATATCTAAAGTAATCCAGAAAGGGCTCCATGAAGAGGAGATGATGAGTTGGGCTTGATCAGGACCTGGAAGAGGATAGAACTTTGAAACTTCAGTGGGAGGGACACTTCTCACATCTGAGAGAGCCTACTGGATTCATCATGGAACTTCTGTTCTCCAGATAACGTGTGTGTGTGTGGTAGTTTCAGAGGAATATACATTATGTATGTGTGTCTGTGGAGAGAGAGAGAGACAGAGGGAAAGAAATTAGTTACATGCGCAAGTCTACTCCTTCAGCTATGAGAACCCTTGTTCCTTGAGAATACTGTGGAAATGGTTAATCAGGCTCCTCAGAGCTCATGCTTCTGGCATTTCTTCCAACATGTCATCTGTACATTTCAGAGTTATTATACAACTTTTATGAAACTAAGTCTACAAGACAGGCTCTGAGGTGTGAGTGATGTCTCTTTTGTAAGCCAGAGACATTTGCACAGCCTGTGTCTTGGGAGACTAATATTTCAGCTTTTCTTGGGGTGTTATTACCTGTTTGTGTCTGGCTTCCACTGCACAAGACTGCCAATTCCTTGGTCTAACTGCAGCAAGGGAAAAGCTATCATCAATTATGGATGGGGAGCAAACAATTAACTTTGCAGGAAGCAATTCAAACGAGAGCCAAATTTCTTCTTGGACATTCTGTGATATCAAAACTTTGGTTTACCAGGAGATTAAAAAAAACACACTTGTTTTCCATAGTGTCTATTTGTTCCATTAAGTTCTATCCCTTGGCCTTTGCCTGTGTTGCTGTAACAATAAAAGCACCATCATGAAGAAAAACATCCATTGCTAAGCAGCTAATTACCTTGTTTTCCACTGTATCTGATAGTCTCTAGGGGTGCAGCAGATAAATTCTTTGAACAGAGCTACCTAAAGTTTCTGTAGCTGGCCTTAACTATACTGGCCACCTGTTCCCTGTTCAGAGAAACCATCCTTCCCCACCCCCAACCTTCTGTTTCTTGTCTCAGACTAACAATGATGTATGGGGTGCTGTGTTCCTCCTCGTTATGAAAATTGCTTTCCAATGGTCTCAAGATTTTCATTTGATATCTTCTCAAATTCTTGCCTAGCCTCTGTGCCTTGGAGTCCTGAAGTAAAATCAAAGCTTAGAGCCCCCATATGGGATCTGACATGCAGCTTTTAACCAGAAGCTCTTATTTAAAAAGAAAAGCTGGTGTTTCAAAGAAAAGATGTCAGTTACTTACTATGTAGTCCACCACACCACCAAACTCAGGGCTCTGTAACTGAAGAGAAGTTCCCACACCCTGGTGCACAAACACCATCATTGGTCAATCACTGTTTATCTCCTCCTCCCTGCAGATTTCAGCGTGCCACTCCTTGTCTTACTTCCCAAGTCAGAAACCTGTGAGTTATTCCTCACGCCTTACCCGTTCTCTCCTCCACCACTCTCATGTTCAGTTAACATCATACTTCTGGACTCATTATCTTCCAACCCAGTCCACTTCAACACACACACACACAATCTACTACTTTATTTTAGGCTCTCATGATTTCTCAGAAAGACTACAGCACATAGGCATCAATACCTTCTTAGTCCCACTTGCTCTCCTTACTTTAGCCTTCTTCCCATTTAATTGTTTCTATACACTGTAGTCTGAATGATTGCTCTAAGGGCAAATCTGCTATTATTATTCCCTTCCCTCAAACTTTTCAATAGCTCTCCCCTGCCATTAGATGAAGCATAAGCCTTTTGTCAATGATGTTGGGAGTGTCCTACCCCTTCTTCTTCAAAGTAACTCTGATTTGTTCTTGGGAACATGTCTCATAGATGTCTTTCATAACTTGTGCATTTTTTAAAGAAAACCTGTACGTTTAATTGACTGTCTCCACGAGCTCCTTTGTGGGGTAGGGGGATATTTATCTGATTTGTCTGTGAATCCTCAGCACAATGCAAGTGTCTGACATAACGTAGGTTCTCAATATACATTTGTTGAATGAATCTATGATACAATTAATGAATAGTCTGTCCTTCTCCTGATTGGCCATAACAGACATTAGAAGTTATGACCAGACTTCTAGTCAAGATGGAGGCATAAGGAGATACATTTTGCCTCCTCCCACAACCAAAACAAGGACAACAACAAATTTGAAGAAGTTATGACCAGACTTCTGGTCAAAATGGAGGCATAAGGAGATACATCTTGCCTCCTCCCACAACCAAAACAAGGACAACAACAAATTTCAAAAAAAAACAAAAACACAAACCAACAACAACCAGAACTGCCAGCACATCAAACTGTATGGAAGTCTGACAACCAATAAATTAAAGAAACATTCATTCAGATTTGTAGGAGGGGCAGAGATGGTCAGCTGGGGCAGAGAGGATGAGCAGCAAAATGGTGACTGGTGGACCTGACAGTCCCACATTTGCATGTGGAAAAACCTGAAGTAACAACTGGGCAGTGAGATAGACTGTGCAACCCAGGGTTTCGGTGTGGGGAAATAAAGCCTCAAAACCTCTGACTGAGAAAACCTGTGGGGGCTGTGGTAGTGAGAGAAACTCCCAGCCTCAAAGGAGAGTTCATTGGATAGATCCACAGGGTCCTAGAACATACACAAAACCACCCACCCATGAATCAGCATGAGAAGGGCCCAATTTGCTTGTGGATAGTGGGGAAAGTGACTGAAAGCCGGCCGAGAGCTGAGCAAGAGGTATTGTTTCCTCTTGGACTCCTCTCCTACATGCAGCTCTATAGCAAATCACGGTTGGTGGACCCGCCCTGGTGAATATCTAAGGCTCCACCCCTTACAATGTAACAGGTGTGCCAAGACAAAGAAATACGGCCCAAATGAAAGAACAAATCAAAGCTCCAAAAATAGAACTAAGCAATGAAAAGACAGCCAACCTATCAGATGCAGAGTTCCAAACACTGGTAATCAGGATGCTCACAGAAATGGTTGAATATGGTCACAAAATAGAGGAAGAAGTGAACACTTTGCAAAGTGAAATAAAGAAAAGTATACAGGGAACAAACAATGAAGGGAAGGAAACCAGGACTCAAATCAATGATTTGGAGCAGAAGGAAAAAATAAACATTCTACCAGAACAGAATGACGAAACAAGAATTCAAAAAAGTGGGACAGGCTTAGGAATCTCTGGGATAACTTAAAATGTTCTAACATCTGAATCATAGTGTGATGGGACATAGCTAAACAGTAGCCATTCTTAGGTAGGAGCTGACCAGTAGCTGTTCCCAGACAGCAGCCTTTCCCAACAAGCAATTATCTCAAGGCAAAAACATTAACCTTCACTTCTGCTTCTGTGTGCTTGCTTTTAGAAGCTGCTTCCCCCTCCTCCTTTTGCTTTTGTAACAGAGCGTATAAGCAAGCCCCAGGTTAAACTTGGGGCCCAGAATTTGGATCTTATATCCTCTGGGTCTGCATGTATGAATAAACCTCACTTTGCAAACTCCCAGGCTGTCTGAGTCATCTTTTCCGTAACAATAGGGGTGCCAGAAGGAGAGTAGGAAGACCAAGAAATTGAAAACTTATTTGAAAAAATAATGAAGAACTTCCCCAATCTGGCAAAGGAAATAGATTTCTAGGAAGTACAGGAAGTTCAGAGAGTACTAAAGAAGTTCAACCCAAGGAAGCACACACCAAGACACATCATAATCACATTACTCAAGATTAAAGATAAGGAATCTTAAAAGCAGCAAGAGAAAAGGAGACAGTTACCTACAAAGGAGTTCCCATAAAACTATCAGCTGATTTCTCAAAAGAAACCTTACAGGCAAGAAGGGGCTGGGAAGAAGTATTCCAAGTCATGAAAGGCAAGGACCTACATCCAAGATTATTCTATCCAGCACAGCTATCATTTAGAGTGGAAGGGCAGATAAAGTGCTGCCCAGATAAGGTCAGATTAAAGGAGTTCATCATCACCAACTCCTTATTATATGAAATGTTAAAGGGACTCATCTAAGAAAAAGAAGATTCAAAATATGAACAGTAAAATGGCAACAAATACAACTATCAGCAATTGAACCTAAAAAAAAACAAAAACAAACTAAGCAAACAACTAGAACAGGAGCAGATTCACATAAATGGAGATCACATAGAAGGTTTTCAGTGGGGAGAGAGAGGGGAGAGAATGGGGGACAAGGTACAGGGATAAGAAGCATAAATGGTAGGTACAAAATAGACAGGGGGAGTTTAAAAATAGTATGGGAAATGAAGAAGCCAAGGAACTTATATGTACAACCCATGGACATGAACTAAGGGAATCCATGGACATGAAACAACTAGCTGTGGTAAGCAATCATACTGGTCGAAGGGGGTGGTGCAGGGTGAAGGGGAATAAAGGGGAGAAAAAAATGGAACAATTGTAATAGCATAATCAATAAAATATATTAAAAAAAGATATGACCATAGCTTTTACATGCTACTGGAAATCACAAGATGGAGAGAGAGCTCAATTGTTTTATTTTTACATTGAAGCAGTGAATTTTCAATGGATGTTGTATAGAAACCTAAGAATTGTTATATTTCCAGTGGTAATTATAGTAGATTTTCATTTCCTCTACTCATAAAGATAATCTCTTGTTAGGGCTCAAACAAGACATCTTGTCACTGGCCTCTCCATGTCACATACGCTGAGTGTCAGAATGTCTTTACAGCTACAAAAATAGGTATTTGGGCTGCTTCAAACTGCAATTTCACATTCAGAGTTTCTGTTGAAGTAACTCAGCTGTTTAGATACCCTGACCAAAGAAAGTTCAGACAGAGCTTAAGAGATCAACCTTTGCCTCAGGATAGAGCCTACAGCAGGCCACATACACAGTGAGGGAGGGAGGTACCACCCTTCCAACGTGCTCATTCAGATGAAATCAGCCCTGCTGACCAAGGAGCGACAGATGTCAGAGCCAGATCACCTCGCCCCCAGCGCTTCCGCATACCATGGCTGTTTCCTTATGCACTCCATGATCTTCTCCATTGGTTTTATGAAAGATTGTTTAGCACCTGAGACACTTTCAAGGTTCTTCCTGGCTGCTAGCTTGGGAAAGAAACATGCTCATGCCTCAACTCCACTGCCGGAGATAGTTCCTGAGACTCGCACATTGCTTTCAACAGAAGAAAATATTGCTTGTGGATTTCAGCTTCATATGAGGAAGGTCATTTTAAAAACTGAAGCTATGGGCTGGTGAAATTGGCTGCCTCAGGAAGTAGAGAGCTTCTAGTGCCTGAAGACTTCAAAAAGAAGTGGGTAATTACTATTTAATATACTGGGGAGAGGATTCATCTGTGGGGACCAGGCATGGACAGTAGGCAGGAGAGGGCAGACAATATAATATTCAGGACTCTTCCATCTCTGAGATTCTATCAGCCTAATAGATTTGATTCAAGTGATGATAAATTTTATCTACATGCAGGCTTAAATAATTGTCAGAAGTCTGTAAAAAATTATCTGGAAATAAGACTGATATGACTGTCTCATTTTTATGTAATCCACTATTTCAGACACACAGATTAGATAAAAATTCCTGATCACGAACTTAGCACGTCGTCCCTCAGAACTGTGCCAGATAACGGGTCCCGTAAGCGCTCATTTAGAACTATGTGGCTGCCGAGTATTGGCTGCCTTTCTAAGTTTTGCACTGGCTTTTCCTTTTACCTTTTCCTTTAGATTATAAACTCTATGATAGCATTTTTGCATTATTCACTGAAGTATTTTTTGTATCTAAAACAGTGCTTGGTACATAGTAGGTGTTTCAAGAACACTTATTAAATAATGATTATTTTCTTACCAAAAAAATTGGACAAAAAAAAGATATGGGTATCTGTCTACAGAGCAAATATTTTCCCTGGGTCCTTTGGTGTTGACCCTGCCACCCACACACTCCTATTCACAATTGCTCTAATTCTCCAAAGAACACGACCAACCATGTATTGCTTCCTAGAACTGTATAATCAGAGGATAAATACAAACTGTTAACAGTATTTAACTTACTAGGTAAATTATAAATGTGCTTATTTGTTTCTTTATATGTGTTCATTTTTAATACTTTTTCTGTAATGAGCTTTTATTACCAGTCTGACACAAAAATAAAAGGAGAGGTAAAGGAAAGAAGACGTCACGATGGAGCTACCTTTCCACAAATCTGGCTGATATTTCCATAATCGTGGAGTCAAGAAGATGTTTTCCTTCTACTCTGTGTAGAGGAAGCATAAGCAAAGTGACCCAGATCACGTAGTCACACAAAGATCTGAGCAGGGAATAAGCTGAACACTTGGACTCCCTGGATCAGGGCAGGGGCCAGTCTTGGCTTGTACCCTGCTATGCATTTCACACACAGAGCCGTGCTTCCTTGGAAATTATTGAATACTACCTCAGTGTGTTTAATATATATGTGATATCTTTCTCTTTTGATATTTCAATATTTTGTAGATAGTGCATTACATTAAATGTATTGTTGTGAATAAATACATAAATAATAAATACATAAAGAAGATGGATACTGCTGCATGCCAATCAACAACATGATCTGTAACGTGGAGGGAGGAAGCAGGGAACACAATGACTTGTCGGAACGTTCATATCGCATTTGACGTTTCAACAGATAACTAGATGCTTGTGAGAGGGCCCCAAAGGAAGTTTCACTCACAGGATTGGTAATTACTTTAAAAAAGTGCCTGTAGGAATCATCAGGTGCCTTGCGTTCTCCCTGGTGAGACCTGGCCAAGTGACTTCTGAGTTTTGTTCAGCATTGCCTTCAGCCAGAAGTACAACTGAAATGATAAAGCCTATTTCCCCACGATTCCCCTGGCAACACACTTCTAATCTAGCCACATCGATCACTGAGAAAAGATTATCCACTTCTACAAAACTTAGTTAACTTTCTGGGCTATGGTCTGAGATCAGCAAAGCTTCTTTTAACTGATAAGACAAGCAATTTCATTTTCTTCTCTAGTGAGTTTAAGGCCCTAAGTTACTACCTAGAATTGTTCCAATATGGTATCTTCTTGTCTCTGCCAAGCTGTGAGACTAACAATACTTTTGACAAGCTGAAAAATCCCTTAGCTGCCTGCTGTCTGTGCAACAAATTTCCTTCATCAACTAATTTACTAATTTGGGCCTTCTTGAGAACTCAGCTAATTTGTAAGAACAGGTGACTCATTCCATAAGTGTTCAATAAAGAGTCACACATGATTACACATACAGCCTTGCCTTAAAAACAAATGAAGAGATGTGTGTATTTATGAAGATGCTAAACAGATAGACAAGAGATTCTTCAGTAGCTAATGGTGTGCATCTGGTGATCTGGTAAAATTATTTCAAACACTGGTGGAGGAAGGGAGTAGAGGCAGGTGACATAAGGAAATAAAGTCCTTGTCACATGGACAATTAACTATTCTTGGGACACTATCAAGAGGTGATGGATATGAAAACAAACAAACAAATAAAACCTATTAATCAGAGCTTCACCCTAATTTTTTTCTTATGTTTACTTGGATTTGAGTTCATTCATACATGCAACATTTTTTGAGCATTTAATAGCACTTACTTGTGTCAGTCACTGTTTCAGTCACCTCAAAGTCACCTGTCTTCTTTTATCATAAAAAGAGGAAAAAGCATACTAACTGATCAAGAAAATATCGTTATTTTGTTTAAAATATAAATGAAATGCCCAGGTATTACTGGAATAGGTAAGAAAAAGTAGTTCACATGTAAAATTGTAAAGATGACAAAGAAAAAATTACAGTAACAATTTTGACTTATGTTTTTGCTGAATTTTTTAGGATTATTTTCCCTTAGGAAAGATATAACTTAGTAAAAATGCCTAACATTTGAGAGCAACAGAAGATACGAAGTGATGTTTTCATTCTGTATTTTGATTAAAAGGGCCATAATTTCAGTTAAGAAGTTACTACACGAGAACACGGGCACTGTCCCCTCTTTATTCTTAGGAAGAGAATGAAGAAAACTCATGTGGATTTTGAATAAGCTGTTATCTTACAAACCATCAGAACCATATAGTACAAAGTACAATGAATGCCACACTGGTTTTGAATTAAGACATACATAATAGGGTGATAATGAATTCAGTCACTCTTTTATATGATAAATAAAGAACCCCAAATCACTGAGGCACAGTGGGCCTTCTTTCCCTACATCCAGTTCTAGTTATCTGTTCTATTCTTTATCCAGGACAAAGAAGTGTTTGCATTTGTAAGATAGTGAATACATCTAGTGCTCTGAAGGTTTAAAGTAGAGGTTAGTGGAGGTAAAGAATTCAACACAGTTCTCTAACAAAACATGATTTTCTAAATGAAAGGGAATTCAGTTCCACAGCCTGTGATAGAATCATGGCTGTGAAAATCCTTCAACTGGTATAAGGATTACTGGCCTTTATAAATGTGTAAGTTACCTCTTTCAAAAACAGGTGGATATAGTGGTGGCCTACATTTTTTTTGGTCCAAGGGATCAAGATGAGCTCAGTCACTTATTCACTTCCATTAACTTTTTTGTTTATTCTAAAAATATTTACTGAACATCTGATAAGAGCTAGGTATCATAATAAGCTCAAGGTATATGAGGGCAAATAAAATGTTACCAGTAATGACTACGGCGAAGTTTAGTAAGTGCTAAGAAAAGGCATGTGAACTGGATAGAGGAGTCTAAACCAGATTTCCCAGGAAAGGTGATAATAGATCTGATGTTTAAAGAATAAGTAGGAGATAGCTATAAAAAGGGGGATTGGGATATAGAAAGTTACTCCAGGGCAAATCAAAGGCACGGAGCAGTGAAAACAAAACAAAACATAAGGTTCTTGTGAAAAAAAGCTATTTATTTTGAGGAAGGGAACCACGAAGGTAGGAGATAACTTCAGGGTGGGTTCAAGAAAAGTCTCATCTGTGAAATTCAAAGAAATCCACACTAAGACATATTATAACCAAATGTCAGAAGTCAAAAAGAAAGATAATTTATAAGCAGCAAGAGGAAATTGACTAGTCATGTCCAAAGGAACTCCCGTCCTCCATCAGACTAGCAACAGATTTTTCAGCAAAAACCTTGCATGCTAGAAGAATGCATGATGATGCATTCAAAGTGCTAAAAGAAAAAAAAATCCAACCAAGAATTCTATACCTGGGAAAACTGCCTGTCCTTCAAATATAAAGAGAGCGAAAGACTTTTCCAGAAAAATAAAAGCTGAGGGAGTTCATCACTACTAGACCTACCTGACAAGAAATCCTAAAGGGAGTTATTCAAGTTGAAAGAAAAAGATGCTAAACTGTAATGTGTTAGCATAAGAAAATATAAAACTTAATGGTAAAGGTAAATATATAAACAATTATAAAGTATTATCCTACTGTAATTCTAGTATAAAAGGTAAAATACAAAATCGTTAAAATGACTATAAGTGAAGCTAATGAATATACAATATAAATAGATGTAAACTGTGATATCAATAACTTAATGTGGAGGAGGGAGGTGCAAGTGTAGAACTTTTACATATAAGTGAAGTTTTTATCAGCTTAAAATATATTGTTATATTTTTTTTAATCTTAAATTCTTTTTTTTTTTAGATTTTTATTTATTTATTTATTTTTAGAGAGGAAAGGGAGGGAGAGAGAGAGAGAGAGAAACATCAATGTGTGGTTGCTGGGGGCCGTGGCCTGCAACCCAGGCATGTGCCCTGACTGGGAATCGAACCTGCGATGCTTTGGTTCGCAGGCCACACTCAATCCACTGAGCTACACCAGCCAGGGCTATATTGTTATATTTTATATAAGCATCATGATAACCACAAAGCGAATACCTATAGAAGTGACACAGTAGACATGGTGGGTGTGTTGGCTCGACAGGGCTAAGGGATGTCCAGATAACTAGTTAAACATTTCTGGGTGTGTCTGGGAGGGTGTGTCTGGAAGAGATTAGCATTTGAATTGGTAAACTGTGCTAGGCAGAGGGTTCTTCCTAAGGTGGGTGGGCATTACCCAGTCCACTGAGGGCATGAATAGAACAAACAAAAAGGCAGGGGAAGTTTGAATTCACTCTCTGCTTGACTGTTTGAGCTGGGACATGAATCTTCTCTTTTCTCAGCACTCATGATTCTTAGGCCTTCAGACTCAACCTTCAATTTACACCACCGGTTTTCCTGGGTCTTCAAGTTGCATATGGCAGATTGCTGGGCTTTTCAGTCTCCATAATTATTTGAGCTAATACCTTATGACAAATAAACATATATACATGTATGTATGTGTGTATAACCTATCAGTTCTCTTTCTCTGGGAGAACCATAATACAGTGAGAAACATTGAGTAATTTTATTCAGGATGTACTGTGATTAAATTCATATTTTAGAGGAGAACATAGCAGAAGGACATATTTCAGAAGATCTATTAATAATTCAGTGGAGAGGTGACAATACAGATACACAGATATGAGGTACAATAGATAAGATTCAGTGTAAAATTGAATATGGAAGATAAGAGAAAAAATCTTACATAACTGAGATTCTGGCTTTAAGCCTAGATAGAAGGAAGCCTTGTCCATCACCAAGGATACATATCTGTGTTCATCCTTAGGAAAATGAGCTGAGGAGCAGCTTGGGGAGGAAAGAGAAGGTCCTATTTCAGACAGTATTGAGTTTGAGTTGCCCACAGGGGCACTGAATTAGAGACCTGTAGTAGATAACTGAGATCTGTGTCTGGATCTCAGCAGGCACAGGCTGAAGACAGGAACATAGAAATGGAATCTGAAGTCATGGGCATGGTGGAGTCCTCTAGTAATTATACACAGAATAAAAAGAAGAGAACTGGGAAAAATGTGCTGGAAAGATATTTTCTAGATTAAGAAGATGAAAAAAGAACAATGAGAGTAGTGTCCCCAAGGCAAGAGAAGAGAACATTTTTTATAAAGGGAAATGTGACTAACGCCCAGAAAGATAAATAAAAACAAACAAAATGTGCATGTACTTTGACAACGTAGGATGTCATTTGTAAGTTTACTGGTGTGGTAGTGTAAAAAACCAGCTGTGTGAGTTACAGAGGTAAATGAAAGCTTAGGGAGAGACATTGAAAGAACATGCCTCTGAAATAGCTTAATATGAAGTATGGAAGAGTTGTATCATAGTGAACAGAAAAATATGAGATTGAGAAAATCATAGATAAGAATAAATGAAGGGATGAAGCAACTCCACAGGCTGCATGAATAAAAATCAACAGATCAGAGAAATAACTGAAGGTATGGAAGGAAGGAAGGAAGGAAGGAAGAAAAAAAGGAATAAAGGAAGGGAGGGAGGGAGGAAGGAAGGAAGGGAGGGAGGGAGGAAGGAAGGAAGGAAGGAAGGAAGGAAAACAAAATAAGGACACTTGGTGTGAGACCAGAGGATGGAAAGCACAGGTGAAGAATTGCCCATTACTACACATAGATTTTTAATAATATTTCATAAAGGTTTATATTTTATAAAGATATTTTTATGAAGACATTCCATAGGGTTTAAAATTCATATTGATTTAAGATGAACATTATTAGCTCAATCAACATGAATGTGTACTACACAGAAACGGCTGAATTAAATATCTCAGTAAGACCCGTTGCTCCCAGAGCGCAGAGTGTGGCCCAGCCCTTCTTGAACTTTGCTGCCTCATCACAGAAAATGGATTGGTGTCCCATCTGGCCTCAGATAGAAAATAACTGGTGATTCAGGCCAACTAGACTAAACATGGATGAAACACAAAGTCACTTGATTCTTAAGCAGAGGAGTACATGAGTGTTAGAAACTGATTTCCTTAATTTTGTGAACATCAAGTCCAAGAACACAGAAGTTCCATAGCCAAACGAAACAAAAACAAAAACGAAAACAAAAAAAAGTCCTCTGATGGTGATAGCACAAGTGATAATCAAAATGACGTAGTATTGAACATTAAGCCCTATAGCAAACACTAACTCAGTGCTGTTTCTGATGAGAAATAAGATTTTGGGGTATAAAATCTAACTTGAAGCCATACATAATAACAGGGTAAATAAACAGGAGCAAAATTTCCTATGTGATCTTAATGGAGGTCCTATTTGGAGAGTATTTCTTTGGGGGTGTTTGTTTCAAGGGATCAGTTCTCGCATTCAGACTGCACTTCTCTTGAAGCTGACTTGCTAATAAAGTTGCATTCACAACCTACATTAACATTTTATTTTGAATGTGTCATCTTGATCTGCCTAGGAGTCTTGTTTTGATTTGCCTGGGTTAATTTTGCAGCAGAACAAACACGGAATTTTCTTTAGTTGTCTTAGCTCACCCAAGGTTAATTTGGCAGCCTGTGTACTGGATTAAGTAACTGACTTGCCATGTTCCTATTAATTCATTTTTGCTAGGCTACATTCTTTTTTAGGCTGGAATACTTCGTCTTCCTCACACATACAAAACTCATTTTGTGCCAATACAACAAAATATATCTTGGAAGGAAAATGTAATTCGAAAATACAAAAGAAGTATTTTTAATTATTTTTTATTGTTTTTGTTGCTTTCACTTCATACAACTGTATGTTTGGGCAGCAGAGACAGTAATATATGGCCCTTCATTCACTTCCCTAGAGGATGGTTTATCAACTTCTGGAAAAGGAGTTATTTTATTCTGCAAAACGCACATCAGACCCTTTGACAAGCAGTACTCATTAAGGCCGTTTGTTCACCTGGGATGCTTCCACAGGCAAGCCATCCCCTGGGGCAGTTTAACCCATTTATTTTTCTCCATTTCCCTCTAGGTTTCTAGCCACAATGAAAACAAAATAAATTAAATTAACAAAATCCATTTGGAAAACGAATCTTTTGTAATGGATTCCAGGAAATGTTCAGTGCAGGAATGAATACTATCAGCATTTCCACTCACACCCAAGATGACTTTGCTTTGATACATGAGCAGAGGCGCACTTGGCAAATCTGGGATTTGAGACAAGGGCTCATTAATGCTCCAGCACGCTAAGCGATGTACCGTGTGGGGGTGTTTTCACTGTGCCTGTCCATCGCCTCCTCTCCATAGTGAAAAACCTCAGTGTGCTACTGTTTGGATGAGTAAAAACTGCCAGTGTAGGTGGGGAATGGTTGTGTGTGTCGAAGCAGGTGTTAATCCACACATTGGTTCAGTGTAGTGGGGCTCCTGTAGAAATTCCAAATTACAGTGTGACTGCACAGGGTTTAGAGACAGCCCTCACGCTGGGACAGAGACCGTCTGCAAAGACAGTGCCAGGAAGAAACTACACACACAAACAGACGCCTGGGCACAAACTTTCCATAATATTTCTGTATTGTGTTAAAACAACATGAAATGCTTAACATATAAATTGCTGTGTTAAGAAGATGTGGAATGTTTAACATATAAATCAGTTTAATTACTGGAGAAAATGTACAGGTGACCTGGAATGACTACTAGACTATGGCTGGAGAGGCAGGGTTGAACCGTTCTTCTCCATGCACTTGTCGCCTGAACTGGGGCAAGCCACTGAACCTCTCTGGGCTTTACCAGGAGGGCGTGATAACACCTGCTCCACAGGGTGACTTACAGGATGGAATGATACAATATGTAAGCAACCTCCTAATACTCAGGAGAATTAGCTGGGCATTCAGCCAGGCACAGACATAAAAATAGTAAGATGTAAGTCCTGTCTTGAGATTAAATGTTTTTCCCCTTTAATTTTTAAAGTCTCTTTTTCCATTCTTACAGATGTCAGGCAGCAACAATTTCATTTTTACCATACAGATGTAACTACTGAGGCACAGAGACAGGTAATTATTTGCTTAGATCAAATAACACAGGCTCAATAGAGATCCTGTAGTCCTGATACCCAGCTGACAGTTCCAACCTTAGGAAGGCAGGCGCTCCCTTATTATATTCCACAAACTGATTACAAATTTACACACCCACCCTAGATAGACTGAAGAATTTTCAAGGTAAGTAACTGAAATACACCCAGAAGAGACACAGTAGGTTCTTAAGACCACAATATAAGGCTCCTTGAGAACTACCTATTTCCCTTAAGTACCAGTTTGTTTTGATTTGGCCTGTTCAAAGGATTTCTTTGAGATATCAAAAGAATTAAACCTGAGATATTATTATCCTCACATTTGGATATTATTGCATCCAGTGGAGTGGCTGTCTAGTGGTATATCTTTCAAATGTTTTATTGTATAAAAGAAAAGAAAAAATGGCATTTTATAATATTGCTTTGTTGGTTTTGGTACACATTGAAAACAATCTTTCATTTTGCTTGCATTTTCCTAGTAAAATGTCATAAGTAAATAACAATTGGTACCCCCCCTTTTTCTTTGATTATTGTTCTCTTGTTGGTACCTTACCTTGCCAGTAATATCAAAAGTAAGGGCATGATTGCTCCCATGAATATGTATAATTATAGAACCTACACCAGCTTGCATAGTATATTAAACCTGGAATTGAAATTCCAATCAGATGTATTATAGAACTGTGAAACATCAAAAACAAGAATAAGAGGGTCTTACAGCTTAAAACCATATTTAATTCGGTCCAGCCATTTCCTGAAAACAGTACAAAAATACTTCTTTTGCTTCCCACATATATAAGAGGGAACTATTTAATACCCTTTCCCTCTCTGTTTTCCTCCTTCCCTTTCTATCTCCCTTTCTCCCTTCTTCCCTGTCTCCCTTCTTTTATTTTTCCTTTCTTACATTTAACAACCATTTACTGAGAGTAGGATGACCAACAGCTTGGGATTTCCTGGGACAGAGTGGATTCCAAAGATGTTATTTATTTATTTTTTTTGCTAAAACTGAGAAATTTCCAAGCAAACTGAGATGTGTTGTCAGTGTAATTGACGGTCTCCTTCCTGCCAGGTACTACTCTAGGTGCTGGGCATTCAGCAATAAATAAAGTTGCTCCTGTCTCTGTACTTTCCAATGAAGAGAGACAGAAAATGAATTCTGACAGTGTGAGTAAGCGCTAGGAAAAATGTAACCAGGTCAGAGGAATGGAGTTGTAAGTAAGGCAAGGAGAGGACTCTCATTTTGTGTGGTTCAACAAAATGTTTCTGGAGACATTTGAGTAGGGTGTGAAGGAAATGAGAGAATGGGACCCAGCGTGTCTCAGGGAAGAGGAGTCTGGTAACTGTAAAGGCCCTGAGGCAGGAGTGTGCAGAAGGGTGGGGGAGCAGCAGGGAGGTCAGTGTGGCTGGGATGGGGTGAGAGAAAGAAGGCTGGAGGTGGGAGATGGGGGGCCTACTGGGACACTGAAAAGCACTTGAGCTTTTTCCTGAGTCCAATGAGAAGTCACTGGAAGGTTATTTAAGTTTATATGAAAGTTTCTGGTTTCTGTGTAGAAAATAAAATATAGGGAGAAAGGACAGAAGCAGGAAGATTAGCTAGGAAGTTCTTGCTATAATCTTGCTTTTGTTGGGAACTTTTAAATTGAATTGCTTTTTATATTCTAGTTGTGTATATATATATATGTATATCTACATACTCATATATGTATATCTATATATACTCAGATATATATCTGAATAGATAGGTAGATAGATAGATAGATAGACAGACAGACAGACAGACATAGAAGAGACTGTGTCACTATTTTGGTTTAGAATGTTGGAGATACTTTACTTGCTGGCTGGAACTTGGCCTCCAGGGATCTAGTAGATGGCACTTGTCATTCATTATTAACTAATGTCTACTATCCAATACGAAATCATTGTTAACCAAATAGAAATTAAACACTTTATCCGACTACTTTCCAAGTGATATCCGAATACCAAATTGTCACTTAGAACCGTAACTAAAACAAAATAAAAATACAACATTACTCAAAATAAAAACCTTGAAAAGGAAATCTGAGAAAATACCCTAGAATGGTCTTACGGTAGATGCTTGTGTGCATCGGTGCGCTGTTTGGGAGGCATCCACCCCCTCAGGGAGGACAGGGCAGTGCTGCAAAGGTAAAGGGAGGGATGTGTGCAGCTTTGGATATTGAGATCTTTGGCACAGGCAGCAAGACAATAGTTGTCAACAGCAGGCTCTAGTGAAAATAAAAAGGATCTTCTCAACTCTGTTAGCTTCATTAACACGTCAAAAACTAGGCCTGCAGCATGAATC
Source organism: Tonatia bakeri (assembly GCA_004024845.1). Classification (NCBI taxonomy): domain Eukaryota; kingdom Metazoa; phylum Chordata; class Mammalia; order Chiroptera; family Phyllostomidae; genus Tonatia; species Tonatia bakeri. The sequence continues at coordinate 192,815 of PVIA01001027.1, forward strand.
AGGCACCCCTGAGCTGAAAGGTTTAGTGTCCCAAAAAGGAGGATAGGATGTAGGAAGCCCATTCAAGAGAGAAAGAGAACATGGAAGGGCATCCTCTTTCTCTGAGGAATTCCTCTGTGGGGAGAGTGGTAGGGGAAGCACATGGGAAGACCTGTGTCTTGATGTCCCCAGGGGGAAGGAGGACGGTTTGGCTCTGGGAGGAGACTGCTGAGGTAACCCCTCCAAAAAGACATGGCCTGCATTTAGCTTTCTGGAATCTTCCTTAGCTAGTGTATGATGTAGAAGGTACCCAGAAGCTTCCTCCTGAATTCTGGAAGACAGTGGAAGAAGAGTGGTGTGCATGTTAAGCTTTAAGGAGGTGCATCCTCTGTTGGAGTCAGTCTGTTCCCTGAATGGCAAGCCCCTGTGACATTTACCCACAGAGAGCCCACAGCAAAGCTCCGGCCACATCAGTGAGATCAGAAAGGCCCTTGCTCCCTGACACCAGGACCAAGGGACTCCCTTCACCCTCATATGCCCAGGCACTGTCTTTGCAAACAGAAAACAGGAAGAGGAAAAATTCTGAAAAGGCCCAGTGTTTTCTTGGAAAGAAGTATTTTAATTTTTTAAGTATATTTTATTGATTATGCTATTACAGTTGTCCCATTTTTCTCCCCTTTATTCCCCTCCACCATGCACCCTCCTCCCACCAGCAATGCCCCCACCTTAATTCATGTCCATGGGTCATACGTAAGATCTTTAGCTTCTCCATTTTCTCTACTATTCTTAACCTCCCCCTGTGTATTTTGTACCTACCAATTATGCTTCTCATTCCCTGTACCTTTTCCCCTATTCTTCCCACTCCCTCTCCCTGCTAATAACTCTACATGTGATCTCCATTTCTGTGAATCCATTCTTGTTCTAGTTATTTGCTTAGTTTGTTTTTGTTTTTTTAGGTTCAGTTGTTGATAGTTGTGAGTTTGTTGCCATTTTACTGTTCATAGTATTTTTAAATGTAAAGAAAAAGAAAAAACATACAATCAAATTGAAGTTTCTACACTACCCAAAAAGAAGAAGAAAGCTCATAAAGATTAGATCAGTTTCAGAAAAATAAAAATGCTTCATTTACATTTACTTTGAATACGGTGTGTTACATTTTTATCTCACTGGTTTGGTATCGCCAATGGATATACCATTAGCTGGGCCCTTAATCTAAATCTGGCCTTGCTGGGAAGGCTGAAGTCATGTGCTGTACTATTATTTTGAATTGAATACTCTTCAATGGTGTGACTAGGGGGGGGGTATGGGTCTTTAAGAAAAAATTACATTACAAATTCAGCACAAAAGTAAATATTTAAAATAAAAATATGAATCACAACGAATTAGCGGAAACCTGAAAATTCAGTTCCTTTTCTTCTGTGATCTCCTTACCTGTCATGGGGGCCTGATGCTCACACTTCATTAGGTTCATGTTAACTCTCAGCTTATTCCAATTGGTTATCCTGTTTTCTACAACAACCTGTGCCATAAGATTAAATCTGTGGGCTAGCCAGTGGCAAGCCAGAAGACCAAGAGGACATGCTTTCTTGCTGTGACGGTCCTTTTTGGAGGAAAGAAATGTGCTCAAGTTCATTACATGATTGCTCCCATAACTTTTGCCCACTTCTCCCTGGCCTTGGGATGCTTCATAGACACTCCTTGCACAGCAGGAGGAAGTATTACTCCTCTGTACCCCTGCTGGAGGTGTTAGGACCATTTACTGTCAGACAAAGGACATGGAGGGACGGAAGGGGAAAAAAACATTCCTGAGCACTCTCATAGAAGCTGTGCTAAGAACTGTTCTATGGCCTTTATTTTTCTGTGGAGGAAAAATGTTTTGCTTTATATTTTTTCATAATAAAATCAAACAAAACATATATTGAACAGTTAAAGAGCACAGTTTTTCCCCCCAGTGGGTAAATTAAATAAGACAATACATGGGAAGTGCTTTGTAACTGTTTTGGTGTTAAATAAATGTAAAATATTGTTGTTATAGTTAAGATTATTACTTCTATTGCTTTTGGGCATGGAAGTTAAATTGGTTACTAAATATTCCTAACTTAGTCATTAGGGTATTAGAGAAACTTTGAAATCCTAGTATTATCTTTTTTTTTTTTTAGGGATCTTGAAGAAAACTGCATGGGAGAAAACAGCAACATTTTAAAGAAAGTGCTGGAAACAACTGGCATGACTTCTAGGATAGTCCCGATTCTCTAGACAAAAAGAGGTGGCAGGCAGGTACGTCTCCAAGTTGGGACAATTGTCAGCACGTGGAAAGTGATGCAGGTTGTAAAGGAGCTGGACCAACAAAGATTTACTTTAACCTCTGGCTCTAGGCTTTCCTCCCTTGACCCGATCTCCTTCCCACTGGTTTAGTGAGAGGTGGCCTAACAGGATTGAAATGGATTGATTTCCCATTTTGATACTGCGCTGTGACTGGTTGTGTTTTCCTTTAGCAGTGTCAGTTAAATATTTAATAGAATCTTAAGAGAAAAATTCTGTCTGGGCAATGTAAACATATTGTTAGGCTGAATGAAAGGGTCACATCTTGATTGAGCTGAATGTCAGGAGTATCAATACTACCTCATCAGTATTCTAGAAAGACGCAGCAGGAAAACCCCACACAGCATCGGGGCTGCCGAGCATTTCACGCACAGCCCAACGCGTGTTTATGGCAAGGGAGCAGGTCCAGCACCACATGGGGGTTTGATCTCTTCATCTGAACATCTGATTAACAGTTTAGCTTCTCAAAAATAGAATTCTAATTTGGGAATTAATCTCTCTGACCTTTATTGTACAAACATTTGTATGTTGCATAATCCACAACAGATCCTGATCATTTACCAAACAAAGTTTTCCAAAGTTATTATAGCAACATGTCTATTTTGACAAGGCAGAATTAAAGACAATGGGTAAATGTTGCAGACAAGCAAATTTTGCCCCTAAACAATAAAGTTAATTAAAATGATTCTCCAATGAGGCCGGCTGGAAGACAGCTCGGCTCTGGGTGTTTTTAAATGAAGTGATGGCTACCACCCATCAGGGATGCTGTGGGACGGCCTGCCCGCCTCTGTTCCTGCTGGGCCACCCCATCACCACCATGGTAACTCAAGTCTTGCTTGTTACATCCGTTGACTATATTAACACTTTCTGTGCTGGCTTCGTATCTACGGTTTTAGCCTCTAACATCCTGTCTTCTACAGTCACACAATAATATTTTTTCTTTTTAACAGCTTTGTTGTGACATAAACTACGTATCATGCTATTCAAATCATTTAAAGTATCATTTAAAGTATTCGTATCATTTAAAGTATTCATTTCAGTGCTGTTTAGAATATTCAATGAGTTGTGTATCAATGATCACAGATTAATTTTAGAATATTTTTATCCACCAAAAAACCCCCCCAAAACACCCCTGTGCTCATTAGCAGTCCTTCCTCATACCTGTCTGAGCTATAAGAAACAACCAATCAACCTAATTTCTGTCTCTATAGGTCTGCCTATTCTGGATATTTCGCATAAGTGGAATTATACAATATGTGGCCTTTTGTAACTGGCTCCTTTCACTTGGCATGATGTTTTCAATGTTCACCGAAGTTGTAGCATTTATCAGTGCTTTTTATTGCTGAATACTGTTCTATAGTGTCTATACACCACATGGTTTTATGCATTCATCACTTGATGGGCATTTGTGTTCTTTCCACTCTGGGGCTATTATGAATAAAACTGCTATGAAACTTGATGTACAAATTTTTGTGTGAACATGTTTTCATTGTCTAAGAGTGAAGTCACTAGATCATATACAACTATATGTTTAACATTTTGAGAAACTTTTTCTGAGCAGCTGTACCATTTTACATTCTTAGCAGCAATGTATGAAGGTTCTAGTTTCTCCATCTTTGCCAACACTTGTTATCTATCTTTTTTAAAAAAGATTTTATTTACTTTTAGAGAGAGGGGAAGGGAGGGAGAAAGAGAGGGAGAGAAACATCAATGTGTGGTTGCCTCTCATGCGTCCCCTACTGGGGAGCTGGTCCACAACCCAGGCATGAGCCCTGACTAGGAATCGAACCAGCAACCCTTTGATTTGAAGGCTGGTGCTTAGTCCACTTACCTACACCAGACAGAGCTGTTATCTAGCTTTTTGATGATAGTCATCCCAATGGGTGTAAAGTGGTGTTGCACTGTGGGTTTGATTTGCGCTTCTCTGATGCTTAATAATGTTGAACATCTTTTTGTGTGCCATTGACCATTCATATATCTTCTTTGGAGAAATGTCTATTCAAATTCTTTGCCCATTTTTTTTAGTTATTTGTCTGTTTGTTATTGAGATGTAATAATTCTTTACAGATACTGGTCCTTCATCAGATAAATATTTTCTCCTATTCTGTGGGCCATCTTTTCACTTCTCAAGCACACAAATTTAACATTTTGATAAAGTCCAGTGTATTTTGTTGTTTGTGCTTCTGGTGTTGAAACCATCACCTAATCCAGGAGCATGAAAATGTATTCCTGTATTTTCTTCTAGAAGTTTTATAGTTCTGCCTCCTACATTTAAGTCTATAATCAACTTTGTTAATTTTTGTGTCTTGTGTGAGTTAAAGGGTCCAATTTCATTATTTTATATGTGGATATACAGGTGTTCTAGCACCATTTGCTGAAAGAGTGGTCTCTCTTACACATGAATCTAAGGGTTTCATTTTGCTTCACACTCAAAATTCTTTAGTAATTCACTGTTGTGTATGGTAGTGGTTTCTACACTCGGACCTCATGAATCAGTGAGTAAAATAATTTGGGGAGACTTATGGTGGGTTGCAAACTTTTTATTATTATTCAGGAGAGCAATAAATAGTGTTTATACTTTCTCTACAGAATTTAACAAGACTGTATTTTACATAGATGCACACACCAGAAAAAATAATCTCAGAAGCCAAGTATTTTAAGTGAATTTAGCTTTAGTAAAGACTCAGTAGATTCCCATCTTTTATTTTCATGCTCATGTACATTGGTGGAAACATTGATCAGCCTGTCATTTGGCTCCTCCTGACTACAAAGCTTCATCTTTTGTCGTGTTCCTCCCACACATCTTTACGATTCATCCACACTGAGCAAATGTGACATGTTTTCTTATCCTCTTTTCTTCTGATTGGAATGCCTCAAACCAATTCCATTCTCCGAAAGGAAGAAGCATATATAAACTCTCATACAATGAACTGTTATAATAGTGTTACAAAAGCCACAGGAGTGTAAGGGCTAGTTTCCAATTTATCTGATCTACATTCCTTGGGAAGGGAATTAGAATAATTAATGCAAAAACTTAGGTTAGATCTCAGCATCAGTACTTACTAACTATGGACGAGGCTTGACCTTTATTTGTCTCAGATTTATTACTTGTAATTGGAGATAATAATGTCTGTCCTATAGGGTTCCTGTGAGGACCAAATCATTTAAAAAGTGTACTGTATTTTGCCGTGTATAATGCACACCTCCATTTTGTGAGCATTATACCCATGGTGTGTAATCATTATACTTATGTATAATGTACATCTTTATTTTTTCCTCAGAATTTGGGCAAAAAAGTGCACACTATACAAAGCAAAATATAGTAAGTTACCCAGTGCAGAACCTAGATGACTAGTGGTTGATTGATAAATGTTATTTGCCTCCCTCTCAGCCCTATATCAGTGGTTTTCAGCCTTGACTCTACGTTAGAATCACCTGGGGACTTTGAAAAAGTCCACATCCTACTGAGAAGCTAATCCTAAAATTCATATGAACATTCAGGGGATCTACGGTAGCCAAAATACTCTTGAAAAAGAAGAAGAAAAAAGGAGAACTCACACTTTTCGATTTCAAAATTTACTCCGTTCATCTATGATCAATTCATTTTTGACAAGGTTGCTGAGAAATTCAATGGGGGAATATATTTTTTCCCACAAAGAGTGCTAGAACAAGTGGATATCTACATGAAAAATAAAGAAGAATAAAGATCCTCAGACTATATACAAGAATTAAGTAAAAATAGATCATAAACCTAAGTGTAAGAGCTGACACTCTAAAACTCTTGAGAAAATACAGGAGTAAGTATTCCTGACTGTGGCTTAGGCAACGACTTCTTAGATAAGACAGGAAAAGCACAAATGACAAAGGAAATAATAGGTAAGTTGGGACTTCATCAAAATAAAAAAATTTTGTGTTTGAAAGGACACTGTCAAGGAAGTAAAAAGGTATCTCACAAAATGGGAGAAAATATTTGCAAATTATGCATTCGGTAAGAAACTTGTGTCTAGAATGTATAAGAATTATTATAACTCAATAAAAAAAACCAAAAAACAAGTAACCAGGTTAAAAATGGGCAAAAGATTTCAATAGATAGTTCTTCAAAGTAGACACGCAAAGGGTCAACAAGCATGTGGAAATATGTTTACCATCATTAGGTATCAGAGAAATGCAAATCAAACTCACAATGAGATGCCACTTCATACCCACTAGGATGGCTGTTATCAAAAAGACAGATATTAACACGTGTTGGCAAAGATGGAAAAGCAAACCCTTATAAATTGCTGCTGGGGATGTAAAAGGATGTGGCTGCTCTGAACACTAGTCTGGTAGTTTCTCAAAAATGTCAAACATAGACTTAGTATGCAACCCAGAAATCCCAGTTCTAGGTATAAATCCAAGAGAAATAAAAACATACATTCACACAAAAACTTGCTAATGGGCATTATAGCCAGAAAAGGAAACTGCTGGAATGTCCATTAACAGATAAATGAATAAATGAAATGTATAGGTGTATACATCCATGTAATGGAATATGTTTCATCATAAAAAATCATGATGAGCTGATATGCAACACAGCTTGGATAAACCTTGAAAACATCATGCTAAGTAAAAGAAGCCAGTCACAAAGACCACACATTGTATGATTCCACAATATAAAGTGTCCAGAATAAGCAAATCTATACAGACAGAAAACAGGTTAGTCATTGCCTAGAATTAGGGGTGGATCAAGAATACTAGGGAGCGATTGCTAATGGTATAGCTTCTTTTGGGATGATAAAAATGCTCTAAAATTGGTTGTGGTGATGGTAGCACAACTAGGAATACACTCACAACACTGAATTACATACTTTAAGTGGGTGGATTATATGACATATACATTATATATCTCAATAAATCTGCTAAAAATTTTTTGTCCTATTCCCAGAATTTCTGATTCTGTTTTTCTGGCACCAAAGCCCTTAAAAAAATGGATTCCTGGTAATTCTAATGTGCTATTTATCAACTTCTTCCTTCAATTTTCCTGACTTATCTACTTTAGAAAAATTTATTTAACCTGCCACTCCTGCTTCCTTCTTTATAGTCACTATTTTCTCACTCTTTCTCCAGCTGATCAATATCCTCACTCTACCTTATCCCCAAACCAGAATGACTGTGGCCCTTCCAAACTCATCAACATGTCTCACCTTCTTTGGATCTGGTTCAAATGTCATCTCTAGGAGACCTTCAATGACCAGACCCACTTTGCTTTGTTCAGTGAGTACTCGGCACTTGCTGTGCTCTCCACACTGATGTGTTCTCATTAGAACCAACAACTTAGGTTTCTGAGCAAGAAGAAACCTTTAAGGGAAGTTAGTTGCCCACTCCACCACCACTGTTTTATAGCTGCAAATGTGGTCCAGAGGAACCAGAATTCAATTCCAAGTATTTTCTACCTTGTATCTGTTGACATTTTGTTTTTCAATTATTTCAAATAATTCCTCGTGCATTTGTTGTATCTGCCTGATTAAATTATGATCTTCTTGAAGATATATAGTAATTTCTTCCAATATGAACTTCCTGTGCCTGTTAACAATAAAATATATGCTTACCTTAACAAGCTGACATTTCTAGTGTCTTCCTGAATTCTCTTATATTATTTAAGGAAGCTTTTACTTTTAAGGGCATTAAGACTATTTTACAAAAGGCAATAATCAATGGGTCTGTTTACATTTCACAGAAGATAAAGAGTTTAACTTGCTGAAGGAGACAGGTAGCCTTGGGCAAATTGCTCAACTTTTCTGAACCTCAGTTTCTAACTGTAAAATGCCCTATCATGTATATTCTTCATAAATACTAAATAAGTTAATGCTTATTTAATGTTTAGGGAGTGCTTGCATGTGGTATCTGCTCAGGAAACATTAGTCACATTTATCATCATAGTCACTATGTTTATTGGAAGCATTTCTAGCCCGGAATTGGTCCTTAGCAATGCAAAGAGTTTCACACATTTGGAATGAATTTTTGCTTCAGAGCATTGGCATAGCTCTTCATTTACCTGTTGGAGTTAATACAGTTTCTCAGATAGCTCACTTTCATTCAGTAAGTATAAATGCTTAGAAAACTACATGCAACATAATGTTCAAAATACCAACTTCCAATTGCCCCTGCATCAAATCATCCGTCTAAAGGAACTAGCTTTATTAACCGAGTAAACTTCCTGACTCCAGACTTCAAAGGAGAGCCTGCATCCCGGAGTGCACAGCATGCATCGAGCAGTAAGATGCCCCAAGTGGAGCGTCCTCATTAGTTAAGTTCTTCCATCAATTTTCAAGTTGAAGTTTTGTTTTGAAGCTGAGTAAAGCTGGCTTAATTGGCTTCTTTTCGCCTGTAGCAGACGTTTTGGTGGAAGATGTATATCTAGAAATCTAATTACATATCTTAACTGTAACCTGAGAAGTTTAAAATTCACGGATGCACTTTACCTGTCAAATACAGATACAGTTGGCAAATGCAGGCCATAAAGGTGGAGATTTAGTACCCAGCCACATGAATTGTTGCTGCTTTCCTGTGTTTATTACTTCACAGTTAATCAAGGAGATAACTCCCAGGAGTTCAGTATCTTTCTTCCTACGTTCTATACGATGAGGAGGGAGGGGGAAAAGAATATTTTCTTTTAACACATTTCCAATTGGAATAAGGTATTTGGTTCACAAAAGCTTGAATCAAAAACTAACATTAAATGTTTTAATCAATTTCTGAAAAAAAATCTTAAAGCTAACAGACCAGGACATCACATTATTATTACTATTCATATACAGTTCTTTTGGTACAGTAACTTCTCTGTAACTGTGTAAATGAGTGCATGTAGTGAGGACAGATATTCAGAAATAGGATGGCTCAAAAACCATTGAAACTATATTCCTACACTGACCTTGCATTTTACACCAAGAGCAATTAATTGCACTGAAATAATTTTGTAACATGGATACTCTAATTATTGAGTAGAACATAGTTTCTTTGCTGAGCATCAGAACTACAAAAGGTTTTCCATGCATACAAGTCTCAAAAAGTGATGCAATTACCACAGATGAATAAAAACAGAAGAGACAAAAGTGGCTCCAAAAGACAGAGCAGATGCACTGTCTGTCACCAACAATCACTGGCGTTGCCCAGGGCAGCTGTGAGGAAGACAAGCCCTCCCAGGTCACGAGCGGTACCCAGTGGCCCTGAAATAGTTAAGAGTCTGTTTTCTAAATGATTCTGGATACAGGTGTCACTGGGTTTTTAGGCAAATGGCCAGCATGATTTACCTACTCACCAAATAGGAAATTATTGGCACTGGACCAATTATCCTAGAAATCCTTGACTGGTAGGAAATTCCTCTACCCCTTTATTTCATAGTCTAAAATAAGTACAGTTAATAGTTCTACCCTCCTCATCTTCTACTGTTTCTAGCTTTTGCTACTATTATATGTTTCATTTTTTTAAAATGGAGAAATGCCAAAAAATGAGAGAAATATAGAAATCATGAATTAAACATACCAAGACCCAAGAAAAAGAAACTTATGTGAAGTTAGCCCTGGCTGGTGTGGCTCAGTGGATTGAGCGTGGGCCTGTGAACCAAAGGATCTCTGGTTCAATTCCCAGTTAGGGCACATGGCTGGGTTACAGGTCAGGTCCCCAGCAGGGGGTGTGTGAAAGGCAACCACACATTGATGTTTCTCTCCTTCTCTTTCTTCCCCCCTTCCCCTCTCTCTAAAAATAAAGAACTAAAATCTTTTTAAAAATAATTTTAAAAAAGAAGCTTATGAGAAGTCAAATAAAAAAACTAATTGCTTAAAAACCTTAAGGGAAAGACCCAGGTGTTTCTTTGAAATACCAGAATACATTATCTTGGGAATTAAATGATGTTTCAATAGTAGAAAAATCTATTAATACATTACACAATATTAACAGAGCAAAGATTAAATAATCCATGATAAATTCAATACATGTCAAGAAAGTAATGAATTTTAACAATCATTTATGTTTAAGCTTTTAGTAAATTAGACATAAAGGGAACTTCCTAAATTTGACAATTATTATCTATCAAAAGTCAAACTTAATGAAACTTAACAATGTTGCTATTATAGTTAGCATGAGACAAGGATGCCTGCTATCACCACCCTTCTTTCATGCTGCAGGAGGTCTCAGTCAACACAAGACCCCCCCCCCAAAAAAAAGAGTTACATATTAGAAAGATAGAAATGAAACTGTATTTTTGTGTAATTGATCAGTTTGTTTATAAATAATCTGTGATAATCTATAGACCATTAGAATGAATAGTTGTTCAGCAAGGTGGCTACATACAAGATCAACATGAAAATAATAGTATTTTTACACAGTAGTAATAACAATATAAAAAAGCACCTCATTTACAATATCAACAAACAAAAATGTACTTAGAATAAACCCAACAAAATATGCACTGATCTTTGTGGAATAAATTACAAAATTAATTTCTGATTGACACAAATGGATGGAATAGACAAAGAAGTATACCAAATTTATGGATAAGAAACCCCTAATTCACTCAATGCAATGATATTTGAATTTTCAGCAGGCTTTTTTTATGAGACATTATAAGCCAATCTTGAAATTCATTTGAAAGAGCAAAAGGTCAATAGTAGTTAAGACAATTTTGAAGAAGAAAAGGGTGGAAGTGCCCTAACTTATCAGATATCACAATTAGTAATAACAATACTGATGCTACAACTAAAAATAATAGCAGTTAACTTTTATTGAACATTTATATGCCAGCTAAAATTTTTTAATTCATTATGAGTTTGGTACAATCACTGTCATCATTTCACAGACCAGAAAGAAACTGGGGCACAAAGAAATGGGGGGTCTCTCCGGCATCACCATGGCTAGGCATTGGAAGGGACAGGACTCGGACCCATGCAGGGTGGCTCCTGAGCTCCTGCACCGGCCCCCACGTGCTAATTCTGCTGACGCTATGGTGACCTGTGTGGGAGCAGAACTTTGTATCAATCAATGACTAAAAACTGGAGCATTCAATAATGTGACTGAATTTACTAATCATTCATTTGGAAAAAATAAAATAAAACCAGATCGCTTCATGTTACATGAAAATAATTCCAGCTGGACTAATTGTGGAAAGCAAAAACTTAAATATTTTAAAAAGAAAATGATGGGAAAATGTTTTTAAGGTTTTGGAGGTAGAGAAAGATTTCTTATGTAAAATAAAAAGCACAAACCACAAAGTCATAGATTGATTGATTTTACTATATGAAAATTTAATAAGCCTATTTACAAAGCAGCATTATAAACAACATAATAGTTAAGCAATAGATTGGGAAAAGATGTTTGCCATGTGTGTTAATAAGAAAAAAATTGCAACCCACAAGATATAAAGAACTTTACAAAACAATAAGAAAAAACAACTTTTGTTCCCCTAAAAAGGGCAATGGATATGAGTAGGCAAGGGAGAGGGGAGAGAATTTCAGGGGAAAAAGGGAAGGGTTTGCAGGAACAAGTATAAAGGACATCTGGACAAAAACTGGCGGGAAGGAAATGGGAGGGAAGTGGGGAGGTCTTGGGGGTTGGCAGAATGGGAGTAAAAAGCAGAAAACTGTACTGGAACAATAATTAAAATAAAAAAATAAATTAAAAATTTAAAAAAATTGTAAAAGGAAACCTGATTGGCCACTATATGTAGTGAAAGATCTTTAACCTTCCCTGTTGTCAGGAAAATACAAAATAAAACAACATGATATAATTTCACACCAGTAGATTAAGAAAAATCAGAGTATGATACCCAGTGTTAAATATAGAAAGAGTTTCTCTCTTCCACTGCTGGTAGGAATTTAAATTGGTCCAATATTTTGCAAAACACTTCAGCAAAATCAAAGAAAATTGAAGAGATATGCCTCCTTCACCCTGTAACTTTATTTCTAGTTATATACTTTAGACTAAAAAACCCTCACACCGGTGACAAAGAAATACGTAGAAGAATGTTAATTGTATGTAGCATTATTTGTAATAGAAAAAGACTATAACAATAAGTCAAAATATTTATCAAGAGAAACATGGAAAACTAAATTGTTATTGCATATTCATGTAATAAAACAGTACACACAACCACTTGCAAAAATATGGTTAAAAATCAATAACAAGATAGATGAAAAAAGAATGGAAAGTAATATTTTTAATAATTATAAATTTGTGTATTGATTACACAAAAGATTTATATACAACTTGAAAACATGCAAAATAACACCCCTTACTTATGGGTATGTAGTTAGGCAGTTAGAGTATAAAAACACATACTAGATTAGTAAACCCAAACTCATGGTAGTGGTCGCCTCAGTGGGAGAAAGGCAAGAGCAGGAACATGGCACCAGGGAAAGGGGCACTGGGGTTGCAACTGTATCTATTTTGATTCTTAAATTCAACAACATCAGCAAGACCACAAGGCTCCTGGCAAAAATCTGAAAATCTGATATGTTGAGTGTTGTATATTTGCGTGTTCATTATTTTATTTCATATATACATAGCTTTTTATATATAAAATAGTTTTTAACAAATAAATAGGAGCTATGCATATCAGACTTTGATAGCCAGAATCCTACTTTCTTCCCAGGAGGTTGTGATTATATTACAATTCATATATAGCCTGTCTTCCAGCAGTCAACCAGCCTGCAAATTAACCAATGCTTGTCGGCACAAAACTAGGTTCCCGAGATATGGTGGTGAGAGAGCCAGCCATGAGCGTATGTATCTATTCTAGTGGGATTATAAATGTACATCTAAAACCATGATAAATACCATGAAGGGAAGAAGTAGGGGACGATGACAGAGAATAACTGGGGTGGGGGTGATATGAGGGAGGCATATACCACAGAAGACACTGAGGTCTGGCTGCCTGAGACCTATTTATCCCCCCCATTCTCCCTTGCCCTTTTATACTCCAGAGGCTGGGAAGCTAATCAGGATTTTCTATACTCCCCTGCATGTGACGCAGTTCTAACTGATTAGATACAGTTAGGGGTCTCTGGGGATGGTGGTCCTTCCTGAATGAAAAAGCAAAGCCTCCCTAAAGAAAGCCTTTCTTCTTCCTTAACTCCCCCATGCCATTCTGCCTGAGGCACGAAGGTGATGGGGGAGGGGGCAGACAACTTGAGACGATGCTGATGGAAGCGATTGCCCGGGGTGGGGGGGGGGGGGGCAGAGGCTCCTCAGTCCTGGGTGACGTGGTCGAGCTGGGGTACCAGCCCTGGACCATTTACTCTAAACCTTTTTAAAGCAGGTTATTAATATCTACTGGCTTGCACTGCTATTAATAAGATTTCTTCTTATTTGCACCCAAATCACTCCAGATACCTCCTAGAAGAGGTGATATTTGAGTTGAGAGGAGGGGAATGAGAGTAAGCCAGCCCTGCAGAAAGCAGGAATCAGTCAAGGAAGTGGGAGGCAACATGTGACCAGCAGAGGAGGGAAGAATGTTTCAGAGAGAAGGGCACATTTCAGAAGGAAAAGCACATTTCAGAGGGAAGGGTATGCTTCAGAGGGCTGGTGTGTTTGAGCAGCTCAGGGAAGCCCACTGAGCCTGGAGCTGGTTAACGGGAGTGTGACTGCTTTGCAACCGGCTGGAATCTGAGTATCTGCCCGTCTTTCTCGGGTTGCAGGTTAAGAACAGTGCGGTTATGATCTGTAAACAAAGATGAATGCAGTAGCACCCAGGGCAGCTGCTGTTTTCAGAGACTTCTTTCTATACAACAAAAAATTAACCTCACATCCATCTACTTGAATATCTTTTCAAGTTTGATCTTTTAAAAGTGAAGTACACCAAGTCCACCTTTTGTCCGGAGGGACAGCTTTCTCCATCTCTTCCTTCACTGTCTAGGAGGGGAAACTGAGCATTTCACCAGTCCCCTTGACATAAAGTAAATTGCAATGATAGGGTTTAGGCGGAGGCCACCCAACCGTGTCTTAGGCATTCCCTGTGCTATAAAGGTTTTTATTTTGTTTTGTATTTATCTGAATGGAAAGAGGTCACTTCATTGTTGAGTTTGACTTGAACAACACAACAAAAATCTCTTTCCTTTAATCCTGTCTTCACTGGGCACTAAGGAAAGTGTTGGCTGATTTTCTAATGTGCTTCCTACTGGCTTGTTTCCTAGAGCTCACAGTCTTGGCAAATGAAGGTTACTTTATAAGGTAGTATTTACTGAGCACCTGGGAAGGCAGAGTGCTGGTTCAGGCAAGAAGCCCATAGCTTGGAAGAAAATGTTCATTTTCATCTGAAGAGTCTTAATTTGATGGGTATTCTGCAAGTTTCCACTTGGCTATTTTAGAGTAGACCTGGATATTTATTATTAGTTTCTGGGCCTCCCCATCTTCTTCTCCTTAGCTTTCTGCAGCTAAACTATAGCTGCTAATCCTTTTAATCTTTTATCCCTGTCCTTTCCTCAGGCTCCTGAATTCATTCACTCTTGTTGCTATTCTCTGCACTCCTTCCAAATTGCCCGAGCTTCCCTAGTAATGAGGTGGTGGGAGCACAATGTGTGGTGCCAGGTGCTGCTCAGCTAGAAATGTCCACAGAGGAACTGTTATCCCGAGCCCTTCTGCACAGGCAGCCTCAACCTGGACTTCCCTTTCATCCTGCCAGGCTGCCTGGCTGGCCTGATTTAATTTGCAGACCACTGTGCCCCCTGGGCCTACTTTGGCATCACTGCGCTCTGGCGTCTGCTTCCCAGAGAACAGCACTGTGTTTGGATTCTCTTCCCCTAGGTGTATTCACTGCCTCGCCTTTTTCAAATGCTCACAAAGTTATTATTCCCAGCCTGTGTACCTCCAGTCTCAAAGGTCGTTTGCATTTTATTTCTGTTGCCTGAGCTGCTCGCAATACTTTCCAAATTGGAATCATTAGTGAATGCCAAAAATGAGCAGCTTCTTCCTTTTTTTCCATGCAGGTCATGAATAAGAATGCTTAAATAAGAGTCAGACCCACAGTAGCAAAAACAGCATGTTGGGCAGCGCATCTTTTTAATCCTCCTTCGTTAGCGATCCATCCGCCAGCAGCCCCTTTCAGGCCCTTCTGACTTTACAGGAGTTTTTCAGCCAATTTAAAACCCACACTCTCAACCTTCCAAATATTTATTGAGGATTACACTAGGTACTGTGAGAGATTCCAAATCATGGAAGACGTAATCATTGCCCTTCAAACGGCTTCTTCTATGGCTATAAAGTATATACGACCTTCAACATTTAATATGTAACTTAAATGTGCCCAGAATTGTTGGTGCTGAGATTTCAAATAGGAGAAGTATAGAGTCCCTGTGAGTTTACTTTGCAGCAGATAATGGCACATGATTATAGTACAATGTAAAAACGGTTACAAAATAGACACCTGGGATGTCCATCTTTCAGTTACTCAATTACTTCATCTACAAAATGGCACCAACCTTCTAAGTTGTTGGTAGGGTTCATATAAGATGAGTTACAGACCATGCTTAGTGCAGTGAATGACACAAAGTCTTATGGGTGTTATTATTAACAATCATAGTTATAAGTATACGGATAAGATGGTTATTACTGCTATTATTATTATCTCCCACATTCAATCTGATTGGTCAAGGCTGTCGGGAACACTGCGATAGGGTAATTCAGAAACCTTTTCCAGCTCCAGTAGAAGAGAACATTGTGATAGATGCTAATACTGTGATGGGCGGGAGAAGGAGACAGCTATGCAAGTGTCCATTGACCCTGATGCACACAAATAACTACACTACAATATGCAGTGCCTTTAGTCCTCTGACTTAGGAGAAGAGCTGAACAAATAAAGAGATGTCCTGTGGTCATGAATTGAAGGACTCGATATTGTTAAAATATTAGTTCTTTGCAACTTGAAAAGTCCAGAGGTGGTAACTGACTTAGTGTTTCAGCATAGGAGGGAACTGACGTCCTGTTACACGATCTTGTGTTACTCTGTGAGTTTCGATCCTGCACTACTTTGATCCAGAACCCCAAGATGTGTCTTTTGCTTGGTCAGTCTAAGAGACCTGGTGAAGCTGGGTGTGGATGAGATCTTCTGCTATGAAAATGAGGTAATTTCTACGTTAGGCAGTTGCAGAAACTCTGGGTCAGCGGTTTGCAACTGCTGCTCCATGACAGAGTTCTCTGTGATCTGCAGCAAAATGAGAATAAGGACAATGGAGAGATTTCACGCAACTAAATGTCCTTATCTTAAAGGACTGATGTTTTGTTTCCTAGAGCTCACAGTCTTGGCAAATGAAGGTTACTTTATAAGGTAGTATTTACTGAGCACCTGGGAAGGCAGAGTGCTGGTTCAGGCAAGAAGCCAGTAGATATTAATATCCTGCTTTAAAAAAGTTTAGAGTAAATGGTCCAGAGCTGGTACCCCAGCTTGACCATGTCACCCAGGACTGAGGAGCCTCTGCCCCACCCCCATCCCCCAGGGCATATCGCTTCCATCTTTCTGTTTTGTGGGTGTTAAAATGTTGTCCTTTTTATAGAAAGATGCTCTGAAGATTTCCCCTCTTGTATCAGCCTCAAAATATTCTAAGTTTCATAATGCTTATTTCTGTGAAATCTTATCTACTCCCATGACTTTAATGCCATTCAAATGCTGATATCTCTTAAATGTATATCTAGTAGCAAAATACTCCTCTAAACTTTTGAATCACATATCTGCCTGCCTTGGACATCTCACAGGTATTTCTAATTTAACAAGCACAAAAGGAACCTGGATTATTTCTTTCTGTCTCAACCTTTTCCTCCCTGGTCTTTCTATCTCAGTAAGTGGTATTCTAAATGCCAAGCTGCTCAAACCAAGAACATAGGAGCCATCCTTGATACCTCTCTCTTTCTCCCTCCAGTCCCTCACCTGCCAATGAATCTCAGCAATTCTGGTTCAAAATATTATTCAAACCCAACTACTGACCATCACCATGGCCATCACACTAATCAGAGCTACATCCCTGAAATTTTGTCCTTACCGATTTCACTTCCGCCACTCCTGCTTCCCTCCAATCCATTCTGCAAAAGCATCCAGAGGAATCTTTTAAAAACATATATCATGCTGAGAATTCTTTAATTACTTTCTATTACTCTTAGCATAAAGTTCAAAATCCTTACCATGGCCTACAAGGTTCTTTATAGTCTAAGACCTCTGAAGTCCAAGCACAATTTTTCTTAAAGATTTTATGTATCTATTTTTAAAGAGAGGGGAAGGGTGGGAGAAAGAGAGGGAGAGAAACATCAAGGTGTGGTTGCCTCTCAAGTACCCCCTACTGGGGACCTGGCCTACCACTCAGGCATGTATCCTGACTGGGAATCGAACCAATGATTCTTTGGTTGGCAGGTTGGCACTCAGTCCACCAAGCCATACCAGCCAGGGCCTAAGCATTAACTTTTAAGAGGAAGAATTCTGTGACTCTCTCTGTCCATATCAAATTAGTGTGTTATATGCTGTCTGAGGACCATGTTCATTTCCTTCATACCATTTATCTCAACGTGAATTTTCTATATATTAGTGTTATTGATTAATAACTGCCTATCCACCAGCCCATAAGATACTTGAGAGCATAGGTTGTATCTGACTTTTTCATTGCAGGCCATAATTTAACATCTACAGATAGTATGTGCTCAATAAATGTTCACAAACTAACAAATGAATGAAGAAAAATTATTAAACATCTTTACCTGGTGAAATAAAAAGGTGACCACCCTTGTAGGATTGCAATTAAGCAGACTATTTTTCCCTGATCTCTGAAATCTAAAGTTCTGAAAACTACTGTTCTGTGGTTAAAATGATATATCAACTCGGGCCTCTGGTTATTTTAATAAAGTAAGTACATGGCTTTTGAAAGCTTTTAGAAGTGCTAGTAAGGACAGGCTAATGTTAGACTGATTCTCTGATCTTTGCGGTGAACCAATTTCTTTGGTCTAATTCTACTTCTCAAACTCTGGAACTCTTAGATAAGGATCAAAAATAATAAGAGTAAAGGAACATGGTATCCATCTTAAGTTTAAGCTTTGCATTTTATAACAATTTTGCATATTTTACCTGATGCACTGATAGAATCTAAAGATGGAAAAAATTTATTTATGGTAAAACCTTGTTCATACACTAATTGGTTATATAGTACCCTAATTCATAATGTGTAGACTATAAATTGGAAAAGCTAGATTCTAAGCCAGGCAATCAGATTTATCTTCTCAGTGGCAGCTTGTGTTTAGCGCTTGGATTATTCTTTCATATAATTTATTGAGATGTAGACACTCCAAGTCCTGATCTTCCCCCAGTGAGTGGTTGTCAGATACTCCTGTCCAAAAACAAAGCAGTTGGTACTTAACTGTAAGCTTCCACACTTGTCAAATTATCTCCAAAGACTATGAAATTGCTTGTCCTCTTTGTCAAAATTACATATGAATGGGATATTTGCTATCTGTGCTGTAATTAAAAACTCAATTAAAAGAAATCCTGAAATCATTATCAAGTTTTTCAGACACGAGTTGTTCTACAGAAAAGCAGGCTATTTAAAGCTTAGGCTTCTATCAGTCTTAAGAAGATAACTGGATTCCAAAATGGACTCAAAGAAAGGATGGGATCTGGACAATGTTGGAAGCATCCCAGAGGAGGGCAACAGCAAGGTGCAGACAGTGACGTTACCTGTTAGGTAGCAATTCCTCTCATCTTAGCACTAGTGTGTGTAACCGTAATTCTTTAATTAGATTGTATCATTTCATTAACATTAAAGACCACTGTCCCTAATGAGTGTTCTCCAAAAGAGCCATCACGAGGTAGCTTATCATCATGGCTCTCATTTATACTGTGCCTATCTACTAGATGAATATTATTGGAACAAACTAATTGCATGACAGTGGATGCCACTGAGTGTAAGCACATTTGGTTCTTAGAGAAACGATTGCCCTAAGTGGCTGACCATATTAATTCACTACAAAGAGTAGGCATTGGTGATGAGAGCCAAGCAAGTATGTGTGCACAGCTGTAAATGAAACTCACCATTTTGTAGCCGAGGCTGGACGAGAACGCAACCCTGCCTCTGCCTGGAGCTAGTTAAACCAGGCAGTTTCTTAAATTAGAGCATGAATTATTGATAATAATAATTCAGCAGAAGCCTCCATTTACTGAGAACTTACTGTGTACCAGCAATCCTTTAAATTCGTGATCACACTTAATCCTCGCCACAACCCTATGAGATGTGGTTCACAGTTTCTAAGAGGTAATCAGGAAGAAAATCAGTCTGACACCAAAACCAGTACCCTAACCATAGACTTGTGCATGCTAGGTCCAGACTCAGTGAAGATCAGCGCCTCTGGGGCATTTTCATTATGCGCACAGCCATTCTGTCCGCATGGGCACAGCCAGTGCATCTGGGTCCAGGCATCTACGTGTGATACTGAGCCCAAGGAGCTCCTGTGAGTATTTTTTTATTCTATTCATTTGGAGGCTTGTTATACATAATGGAAAACACTATTTTTTTAAGGAGAAAAATAATAGCCATTGCTTCTGTGATTTTGTAATATTAACGAGCAAACAGCACTAAAGCCTAATTAAAAAAATGTGCCACTAATTTAAATTTTCCTAACTTTCTATTAAGACAGAAGAAGTAAATAGTACTCCCAATCTGTAGCTTAAAATTCCTAATGAAGGGAGGTAATGTGTATTAAAATGTCCTAAGAGGGCCAGCAGCACCTTTTTTCAGAGCTGCCGGTGGCATTCCTCTGTTAGGTGTGACAACGGGGACACCTCAGACAGTCTTCACTCCCCTAATTATTCTTCCAACCATTTGCTTTATAGCACATACTTCACTTTCTGAGGAGGTGTGGCTAGAGCAGAGGGCGCCTGTTGGTGGAGCGTGGGAAGACAGGCTGGACAGAAGGGTCAGGTCTAACGCGGCCGGGCCGCTGAAAAGCCAGGCGTCCACTAAAAAGGCAAAGCTGCTGGGAAGGTTGGGCCAGCAGCTGGGAATCAGGTATTTATATCTTTGAATGAAATAGTTTATCATACATTTGAATTCAGACGATCAGTGGTTATTTTAAGGGGACTAGACGGTGTATGTGTGGGGCATCCAGAACCCCTGGATAAATGCTTATTTGTGGAGGAGAGGGAGGAGCAGCGGAAGAAGTGAGGGTCCTGAGTGGGGGCTTTAAAGGCGGGTGGGAAAGCAGCCCCGGGGAGGGTGGGGTCAGACTTCTGAAGACTGTTCCACCTGCTGACTCATTGTACCTGGTCCTTAGGGTAATTAACGAGTCCATACTAACAGCCTTCGTTGTGAAGCCGTGAAGCAGGATCTGCTTCTCCCTCTCCAGCCCAGGCCCCCATCTCCCTCTGCCTTCCATTCCTCCCTCCACACGCAGAGGTTTGGGAAGTCAAGTCCTTTCTGCTTAAAGCCAACCTTCCCTATAAATTCCATCCCCTCCACCTCTCCCATTTGGGAACAAGCTATGCTAATCGTTACCATGCAGTTTTACTTTTTCTACTGTCAGTTTCTTCTCTTCTGCCTCCAATATTATTTAAATTTCTTCTCTCTTAAAACAACCTCCTCCTGACCCTACACTGCCTCTAGCTGCCATCCTATCCCTCTCTCTCCCATCTGAAATTCTCTCTAAAGAAAAAGCATGTGCTCCATTTCTCCGAACCCACTCCTCAGCTGATGCAGTTGGGTTTCTGTTGCCACTCCTGCAGGCAGACTGCTCTGAAGAAGGCATCTAAAGTCACTGTTTTCTAAAATCAGGGGCTTCTTTTCAAGTCCCTACAGTGGATTTCATTGCTTTGGTTTCACTAGGGATCCCACCGCTTTCCTGCACCTCTGTTCCTCTGGTTTCTCACACAACAGTGAATTGTGCCCTTTCTACCATTTCATGGTCCTCTCCAGGTGTCTTTTCGGCTTCCTCTTTAGCCCACCTTCAGAAAGCTGGTGCCCCAGGTTTCTGTCTGGCCTCTCTTCTCTGAGGGTTTTAACTACCACTTACATATATGCTATAACTTACAGAGCTGAATTTTCTACCCAGATCTGTTGTTTCAAATTCAGGGCTTCCTGGGTACCCTCACTCACATGTCTTATAGAAACCTTAAGATGAATATGGACAAAAAAATGAACATATATTTTACCGCTACATCTGATTCTTATTCAGTGTTCTGTGTATAAAGTGTATTGCAAATAACCTAACCAGTCAAACGATCAGCTTGAGGCTCTTGTAACCAACTCTCATAAAATGAATCCCCGCGCATTGCTCTTCTTCACTCTTGCTCAGGTCTGCCCTCTTGATTCTACCTAACTCGCACCCACTCCACTACCTTCCACCTGTATGGCAGCGATATGCTTCTCACTGACCTTCAAATCTATCCTCCGTATATCTCCAGAGTGACCACGATATGCCTGGGCATCACTGGGTTTCTATCACCGGTAGCAGAAAACCTGAATCTTTAACATAATAGACAGGCCTTCTATAATCTGACCTCTCGAGACTTGTTGTTTTGCTATTCTCTGCTTGCTATTTTTAAGCTGTAGTCATACAGACCCCTGTACTGACTTGGAATACACCACACTGTTTTTCACCTCAAGGCTACTTTCAAGCCATCCTCCCCCACACCCAGGACTCCCCTCCTCTCCTGTCCCCAACTTCCTCTTACCTCCCAGGCTCTGAGCACGGTCAGGAATCCCTTCTGCGTTCCCAAGCACCTGGCCTGGCTCTATCCTTGCACTTACCACAATACACTGACATTCTCTGTTCATATGTCTGTTTCCCTAATGTATTTCTGAATCCTGAAGGGCAAAGATCAGTATTATTATTTCTCTAAATCCTCAGTGCCTAAAGCAATTCCTAGTACACACTAGGCACGCTTCTGAGTTTTACTGAATGCAATAGTAGCAGAAATAAATATGTGTGTAGGACTTTAGATTTTTCAAATTGCCTTCCCATATAATATCTCCTTTAATCTTCATGACAGTCCTCCCTAGCTATTTGAAATGCATATGTTACTTTAGCGCATAGCACATGGAAATAAATGGCAGTTTTAGCTGAGAACTACCTGAGAAACACAACGCAGAAAGACATTTATAGAACACAGCCCATCTTTCTTTTAATTGAAAACTATTGGTCTCCCAAATTAAGTTCAGGAGTAAAAACAACAACAACAATAACAAACAAACAAAAAAACCCCAAGGAGTTCTTTTCTTTGAAAAATCCCCGTTTACCATGTAGGTCTTAGAAGTTCACTCCAGTGTTTCTGAGCTCCAAAACAAACAATTCATTTTCCTATGCTGTTGTCACTAATTCAATATTTAGCCTACCTATTTCTCCAGCCTACTGAGTAGAAGTTTTAATCCTTTCTTGGCCTCCAAACTTCTAGTCCACGTGGAGTCTCCAGTTCTAATTTTGTATTTGTACCTGATTTCTTTTTAACTTTTAATCGGCAGATGAATTCACAAATGAGATTTAGTATATAAAAGTATTAAACTGAAATGCTGTTTAGGACTTCTTTTGCCCAGTAGAATAATAGAATAAAATAGTTATCAAATGGTATTTTTGCTTATGAAACCACATATAGTTAAGCTATAAAACCTAGAGCCCATTATGAATACCGTTTTCTGTTTTTTCTTTAAGACAAATAGCTTTACCTTTTAACCCAGAGGAAAAGCAGCCTTACAGCAACACACATGCTCACGCTTTAAATGTCATTTGGAATTTTAATCATGGCCCAAAATTTGAATTCACTTCCCTACAGATAAGAGAAGCAGAAGCAAATTAGATTATTTAGTTACTACTATGACTGAATTAGATTATTTAGTATCCCTACTAAAAAGAAAAATATTATCTGCTGAAGATATTATTACACTGACATTGTTTCCATTTCTAAGTGACTGCTCTATAGAAGAAACCTTTTTTTTTTTTGATAGAAAGCAAATACAGAACTCAGGAGTCTTGTCCCGACATCTTATTTGGCTGCTACATGATCCTGAAGGAAAATATTCTTTTGCTTCACTTTATAAAAGCCGTGAAAATTAGAACCTGCCTGTTGACAACAGTTTGGGCCTAAAAGAAAGCAGACTGTTACCTGATGATTATTGTCCTATAAAACTATTCATTTCAGCAGTGCACATCAGTATGAAGAACAGACTTCCAAATGCCAGGCAAGAGCTTGTCACAAGGACTAGTAGATATCTATTAATTTATAAAAATAATACTGGAACTTAATTATGTGCCAGATACTCTTCTAAGAACTTTACAGGTAATAATCATTTGATGCTCCCAATCATTCCAGGAGCCTAAGATCAGACGCATAGGACATGCCCTCCCCTCTGTCTGATACTACCTCTCCCATGTTCTCCTGCCTTCCATATGATCACTCTGTATTCCACGGAGATAATTTCATACTGGAGACTTCTTACTTCGAGTTGAAAATTGTTAGTGCAGTCACAGAACTTGAGCAAGTGAGAGTAGACAAGAAGATATTCAGTTTCACCGAGACATAGAGAAGCTGTCTGACACGCTCTGTGTCACACACGTATGTAGCTGGTGACAGATTAGAAACTAGAACACACTATCCTGATCTCTGTAATATCCTACTGTTCCAAATTTCTTTTCTTTTTGTGAAAGATGAGATACCCATTTGCTTCCAACATACTTCCTGATCACCTACAACACACCAGGCATCATTTCAGACACCGGGGATATGAGAAGGAAGAGAGACAATGCCTACATTTATGAAGTCATGCTATTCAACCCACTAAATAAACAAAAATGTACTGAGCAAAGGTAGGGGTGGGTGGAGTGAGGGGAGGAAGACTGCCAAGAGATGGTCCCCGATCACCAAGGAGTTACATAAAAGATGAGGGAAAACATGAAACCCTTAGAAAAATACAAAGTAGTATATAATAAAGAGCCCATTTGTATGCTAAACAAATATGCAGGATTTCAGGGAAGGGCGGATCGAGACAGTGGGGAGATTCTGGGTCTGGACATCACGGAGAAAGTGCAGAGTTAAAGGAGTTGGTTGCTGATCTCGGAGTATGTGTGCAGCCGCCTGATTTATAGGCACAGACAGACTCAAAAGGTATAGGACTGAGTTAATAAAGTAGGAAACATGGCATGTAATATTTGTCATATGTGTAAGTCAACATTCATGCTCATGGAACAATCATGATTTGACAAAGACATATGCTATAAGACGAACATAAAACAGAATGCATGCCTATGCAGAGAGGGAAAAGGGAATAGAAATAAATATAATAAATACATTAATTGATTATTTAATTAAAAAATAAGATCAGGGCTCTCACAGACCAGTGGTGAAAATGAGTCATGACCTGATTATGCCAACTTTTTGCCATCAAGTACAAACCTCAACCCCCCAAAAAAAAACCCTCTAGGTGGGCTGAGGTAGATACAGTGGAACTTTGCACAATGTATAGACTTTCTGGGCTGAGAGAGGAATGGAAAAGGTGACCTGGGTGAGGGGACAGTGTGAGAGGGAAAAGACCATAATGCCAGGACAAGAATGTGCTTGGGAGGGGTAGGGGGAATATGGACAGATGCATGTCTTGGGTCCCTTAGGGGAACCCCCAGAAGTCAGGCAGAGGCCTGAGAGCTGAGGTGGTAGAAAACATGGACTCAGGGGGCATTTCTTGAGCAGATGAGTGACCCAGAAGAAGGAGATGAAGGGGAGTCTGCCAGCCTCTTTGGGAAGAAGAGCCAGGTAGTGAAACATCTAGGAGTTCACATGGGTACGGATAAGGTTCCGAATTAGTGGTGCTGTGGGAAAGAAAGGGAGATGAAGGAGAGAAACGGACAGAAATTCCACAGGAATATATTACTTTGGTTCTTTGTGTAGCACATTTTTGAAAGTTTGTTTCAGTGTAGCTGTGGTTCCTGAAAACAGTTAAGTGGGTCACTTGCTTAGCTTTCCTTAGGGGTAGATTAATTAGCCAGCTGTAACTCCCGGATCTCTATTTTTAAATAACGACTTGCAAGAATCTCCGAAGACAAGAACTCACTACTAGTATATAGCATATTCCAGCAGCTGCAAGTTATTATGCCCAGTGGAAATTAAATATCTTTTAGGGAAATCATGCAAGATCTTGTGACAAATATGAAATTAACCCCTGCCACCTCTATGCCCAACTCATTTCTTCCCTCACCTGCTATCCTAATAAGCAGAGTCTCTGGAGTCCTGAAATGACAGCAGAATTGGCAATATTTTAAAAAGACATTATTCATCTACAAGCATTAGTGGAACATAAGAGCCTTTGTCCCTGGTTGAGCTATAAGCTCTGGAAATCAAATGTGGATAAGCACACACAATAGGCCCCTCCAAAACAACTACTAATCCATGGTCAAATGGAGACATCTATCTATAACTCCGGAAATGTAAGCAAACACACAAGACATTTTATTTATCATTTTAGTAATTTTGTTCCCTATGCTTAACATCCCCAAGGTCTCACTTCTCTTTCTTTCTGACCAAAATGCATTCTCATTCTGGTTCTTTGCCTGCCTGCCTCCTTCCTCCCCTCCCTCCCTCCCTCCCTCCCTCCCTCCCTCCTTACCTCCCTCCCCAAGCTTCAGGTTCCAGATGATGTGACATTTTACTTTCCCATTTCATCGCCTATTTTTCTACATTAGGTTGAGGTTCTTGCAGTTTGTAGAAGATACGAAACAGGACATTCTCAGTCAGAGTGAAACCAGAAGAGTGAGCAAGAACAGCAGGAGCTGGCTGTCAGTAGCTCTGACACAGCTGCACTGGGAAAGGTCCTGGGGGCTGCAGCAGCAGCACTGTGTATTGAGGTGCCCCTTGCAAATGTGTGTTTAAAAATGGCAGCCAATACACTGGCCATACTCACCAAGTGAAGAAGGACTTGGTTTGCTTGGCTATTTTCAATAAAAAGCAGGAGTCAGAGACAGTTTTGGCAGGAAACCCATCCCTGGGTAGGTGAAATGGAGTCCTCAAGTTTTCTAAGTTTTGTAAAGACTTCATAACAAATCCCTAATTTCCCACTTGAGCACCAACAATCTAGAATCCAGGAAAGGAAAAGAAATAATGCCTTCATAGGGATGGTATAATTTTGGGTCAGAGGCGAGGCAAAGGAAATCCGTAAGGATGTAAAAGAAGAAACA
Source organism: Tonatia bakeri (assembly GCA_004024845.1). Taxonomy (NCBI): domain Eukaryota; kingdom Metazoa; phylum Chordata; class Mammalia; order Chiroptera; family Phyllostomidae; genus Tonatia; species Tonatia bakeri. Next base: position 219,266 of record PVIA01001027.1, read on the forward strand.
GAGGTGATGGTTATCACAGTGCCCCTGCTTGGAGGGGCCCATCACTCCAGCCCATTGCTATAGAGCTAGGCTCTGTCACTCCCTTGTCAGTCCCTGAGGTCATCCCCAGGCCTTCCCTCAACTGACTCTCACAGGAAGAGCTGTGAACCCCAGTGCTGCTGGGCAGTGCTGTTTTCCTCTTTCATCTGTGTCCAGACATGGCTGCATCCTGGGCTTTCACCTTGATCACTTGACCTCCCATGTCAAGAAGTTAACACGGTTCCTGCCTCTAGCTAATGGTTCCCAACATCGCTGGGAGTCTATCTTATCAATTATGTGAACTTCAGTCTTTGGCATAAAGGTCATTATTGTGTTATGCACCTGGAATCACATTGTAATGAGGCACATCACATTCTCTTACAGTCAATGAGGGGGAAAAAAGCACACAAAATGGAAATTACTCTTAAAATGACCTTGGTAAATTTCTACAGCTGGCTAAGCAGAGCCTGTTTCTATACATCAAGAAAATGACGTGGTAGCTTTGTCATACAACCAGGCAGCCCAACTCTATGTTAGCAAACATGCCATTATGGAACATATGGCCTAAGCCCATTAATAGTGTGCACAGCTGATGAACTCCTAGCGTCGGGCCTGTGATGTTTACCGACTCACTGCCACCTTGCCCCAGGCTGCTTCCAAACATGTCAGAAAAATGAAATGCCATCCCTATTTGCCTTCAGAAGTTATTTCATATTTACACAAGCTAATAGAATGAAAGGTTGGTTTTTAAGGAAGGGGCAAGATCCATAATCAATTTTCTAAGAGGCCCAAGTGTTGGACATATTCTGTGCACATTTTATTCACTGGAATAGCAACTTGAAAAATACAGATAGGTTTGCTCTGTGGCTTCCTACCCCTTGCTAGGCCAACAGCAGCTGGGAACAGACAGCCACTCATGAGAGCCAGGGCTACCTATAGATACCTCACTTCCTCTACCTAAATAGCTTGCCTTATATTGTTTCTTAGTGATGGAACAAATATTTGATGAACCAGTGAATGAATTAGTTATGTGGCTAGCCATGACCTGATGGTATCCTAAAACTTGGCTGTCCCTTTCATTGATAACCAGGTCCCTCTCCAAATTCCTCAGCCTTGCTCTCTTAAGTGGACTATTGCATGTGGCGTCATTAAATATATAATGAAGTTCTGGTGCTGAAAATCATTGGTAATGTGACTGGCACAAACCCCTCAGAGCCTCAATTCTATTACCTATAAAGTGGGTGAATTATAAAATTTGTCTTTTAAAGACTTTATGTGTTAAGAGACAGAAAGCAAATTCATACTATTTTAAGAGAAACACAAAAATTAAGTTTATTAGCTCACATGGCTGGAAGGGATATGGGGCTATCCGACCAAATAAAAGGATGGGAACCTGCGTCTCAAATTCCAGGGTTAAGATTAAAAACCACCAGCACAGCCTTCCTCCTCCATCTTGCCACTCAGCTCGGTTCTGCTTGGTTTCATTCTCTCCTGTTGCAATCATATCTTCCTCATTTGGAATGAACTAAAGTAGGTCACTTTTAACCTTAATTTCACATTCTTCTAGCATCAGAGTCCCAGAGGCAAAGCTGTTTGTTCTTCATTTTCAAATCAAGTCTTTCTTTAGTATGCCAGGAGAGGCCTCACATGGGCCGTGCTGGTTCCCACGTTGACCTGAGGATGAGACGTCCATGACGGCCGGGCCTGGGGTCGTGCCCACCCTGTACTTTGAGTGAAAGGTAGTGGCTAGAGTGAATTACCAGAAGAAGAGGGGTCAAAACCTTGCTGAGCAGAAATAAGAGCTAACACTGTACTGACCCATCTCAGTGAGTTGTTCTGCAGACCCAGGCACACAAGTGTTGTAAACTGCCAGGTGTCATATGCGAACCTAGCACCAATCCTGTTTATTATGTCTCTGCCCAAGGGCGGGACGTGTTGAAGCCAGTATCAGTGGCATTTCTAGTGATAACAGTTAACACTTAAAGAGCAATTATTGCATGTCAGTAACTACTTTTTGAGCATCTTAGATGTATGAACTATGAAACAGGTACTATTATTATTTTTTTGAGTTTTTACATGATAAAAAAACAAATGCAAAGAGAGGTAAAGTAATTTGCTTAAAGTCACTTTACTGGCAGTGGAGTGAAGATTTGGCCCCAGGCAGTCTGGCCAGAGTTCACATTCCCAAACACCAGGCCTCAACATTTCCTGTGCTGGGAGTATGGGGTGTGGGTTGGAAGGCAGCTAATATTTTGTATTACATGGTGTGTCTTTTCCTTGATGCACTGATTGTGTCTGTCTTATTCACAGTTGCATAAATATGCCATTCTTAAGGTCGACATGACTGATACGAGAAAATTAGTCATAATTAGGATTGGGCTAGACTTTTATTTGAGTGCCTGAATATCATTCGAATAATAGTGATTTGGAAAATGAATATGTACAACCATTTTTCTGAAATTCAGAAAAGGTGCATAATATTCAGGTGCCTAATAACTTAGCTGCTAGTTAATCATGCTTGACACTTATATAGCACTTCACCTTTTAAAATCATTTTAGAATATGTTAGTTCATTAATCCCTACAATATCCATGTGAGACAGGGAAGGTTCCTGAACGGGTCTCTGATCTCCCTACCATCTGGTATCTAAGTAGTTGGTGGACTAGGGAAGGGAGTAAAGAATTGGATAAACCAAGCAATGAAACACAGGCAGCCCAGAATAATAGAGACCTGTGGGCACTGAATGGAAAGGAACATCCCCTGACACTGACTTTATAGAGATTTGCCCTTGACACATAAACTTACAATGTACAGTATCCATATAAAAATAACTAGTCACTTCTGATAGTTTAAAATGTAAGAAAACAGTAATTGACCTGTATCTTCAACTTCAAATGCTTGTACACCAGTCACTTGACCTTATCCATTGATTAAGATATGGTTCTAATTGTAAATTTCATACTTATATTCCAAGTTCTGTTGCCCATTCCAATTTCTACTTTTCCCCAAAAGGACATGCCTCATGTTAACATGTAGTATAATTTTTACATATTCAGTATAGACTACTTCATGTTCTCTGGCCATTTAGCTATCAGTTGTGTCTGGGGTAGGATGTGATACTGGCTAAGCCAACCAGCCACCTGACAAAGATATTCTTGACCACTGTTTTTTCACTCATATACTGGGACTACCTCTGTTTCTTCTCAGGCATGGATGCTGATCACCACTGGCAATTCAAAAAAGTGGAGAGAGAAAGGTTCCTGAACAATGTAATATGGCTAAAAACACCATTTTAGGGTGCTTTGGAACCACAATCAACACTTGAAAATTAGCAAAAAGAATCCGCATTAATACAACAGCATAAAAAAGACCCAATCCAGGTCTCCACAGAGTACATATTTTTGGTTAGTAAAGAATCATCTTGTTTCTAGCATCAGTTCATCCTGCATTCTCAATGCACTGAGAATTAAAGGGAAGGAAGTAAAGGGCAATAGTTAGAGCTGAAATTGTGGAAACAGGAAGACCTATGTTCAAGTTGATTGAGCTGACTACTACCTGTGTGATCTTAGACAAGTTGCTCAATCTCTGAGTATCAGTTTCTACAGGATCATACCAGAATCTACCTCATTAAATTATTACAGGATTAAATAAGATAATCACTTACAGATTTAGTACAGAGCCAGGGATACAGTAAATGCTCAGAAACAAATAGTATTGTCTCCAGGTTTCTTTGATATTCTCATATTCAATTTTGAGGTAAACTATTGAGGCCTCTTTAAAATAACAAACTGAGGAATTCTAGATAATGACTGCCTGTGAAAGAATATGTTGTGGCCTGTGTTAACAAATAATGGCCTTTATCCATCCAAGCTAGAAACAGATGCTTTAAATCACTCAAAAGGTCAATTAGCAGAGTAATACGCAATGTTGACCCTAGGCAGAGTCAGGGAATAAAGAATCTGTCATGAACTTCTGTTTCTCTGCTTGTGCCCTCTTCCTTCTTCTTAAGATGTTATCCTTACCCCAGTTTATTTGGGGCAATTGAGCCCTCCAACATGCCTTGGAAGTTCCAACAACCAAATGACTACTGTACCTACTGATGAGCGTTACTCTGGCAGCTTAAGACTCATAAGGTTACTAACAGCAGTTTTGTCCATTTTCTACAACCACATTATTAACCTGGAGGATTTTTCAGCTTCTTTCCCTCCTTTCAAACAGTTTCAAAGACAATTCATGATAAAGAGACTTGACAGTCTCTGATTTTTCACTAGCAAAGGGACATGGCAAGGTTGGTGGGGGTGGGAAAGGGGTGATAGCAAGTTCATGGGTTAATTTGCATTGGTACAGGGAAATTTGAGCAAACCTTTTTAGAATCAATCCACTGGGAGAAAATATAGAAGGAAGCATTCAAACCACAGTGCTCAAGCAGAATGAACACTTATTTCCCAGACACAATTACAATTGCCAGGGGAGAAAATTTTTCCAAAACCATTTAATCTCTGAAATGGGCAATAAGCTTGTCAGCCTCTTGGGTATTTCAACCTTGGTGCAATTGTTCATAGCAAATCTCTCCATGACCCAAACCCATCAGATTCATCAAGTGTCTCCATTCCCTCACAATAAAAGACTTTTAAGGCTTTGAGGATCAGGCAAGCTTTGTGCATGCTATATATGCTCCTCTCTGTCACCAGTGCAAAACCTGAGGATGTGCTGGAGAAAGGAGCCTTGAAAACTGAAGATATTCATCTTGCAAGTGTTTGAGATGCTATTTCTAAGCTAATCTCCCCCACAAATCAAGGAGTCCAATTCAGTTCAAGTCCAATCCAAGCTTATCTCCCAAAACGTCTAGTAAATCCTCAAAAACACGAACTGTGTACTTGTTTTGTGTCTCACTTTCTACCCATCCTCCTTGCAGCCCCATGAGTTCATTATGGTTATGGAAAGTAATACAATTAAGACTAGAATTAGCAGTCAGAAAATTTTCTAGAACTAGCCACTTTTTTCTTTCATGTCTATTAATGACTGCACCATCATAAACAATAAAGTTTAATTAGGGACTAAAGTGTCTACAGCAATTAAATATGAAGGAAGTATGCAAAAACACAGCAGGAAGGATCATATTTTTAAAGAATTTAAATTGCAAATGGTGTTATTGACAGAACTTTTAAAAGAAATTTCGTGTTTGGGAAAGAAAAAAGAAGTCTAAATTGAAGTGTTGACTCCATGGCATTTATAGACAAATAAATATTTAGGATGGATCAATTTGCAACCGTGAGCAGATGCTTCAGGAAATATATAGAGCTAATGGGAACTGTCCTTAATTTCTACTTCACTGAGTCAATGAGAAAGGAAAAAAAAAACAACATAAAGGATTCCAGAGTAATGACATGACTCATTAGTGTTAAGGCCACTTCAAATTAAAGGATTCATCTTCAGTTACTGAGAGAAGAAAATTATTAATGAGATTCATGCATGAATATTTGGAAAGGGCTATAGAGCACTCTGTGCAAAAAGTACTTGAAGTTGTAACCACAGCATTTTAGGTGTCTGTGACCAGAAATTTTGCCTCACTTTGGTTCTATAGTCCACTGCTTGATAAACAGTCTTGGGAATGGAAGTTGTGAGCCAACACATCCTTCGCAAAGAGCTGGCAGTTTTGTGAACCCTAGGGACAGGGTAAATGCTGGATAGAAGGGAAAGTGCTATGTCCTGAGAAGACATGCAAAGAAGTGGGGAAGGTGAGCTTTCATTCCTCCAAGTTTTACTATTCCTAGCATAGGACTGACAACATTGGAAAACAATATAAAGATGAACAAAGGTCAGGCATCCTTCTGAATGTCTGAAGCACTGCACAGCTACTGTATTTGTCATTGTTTTTGGCATTTGCTGTTCAGCTTGGAACTTGACAGTTTTCTTCCATATTTAACCCCATCACACATTAGGCCCACTCCAGAGAGGTGTCCATTGAAGCCTCTGGTAATGAAAGTCTGGTGTTTGAAGAAATGGTGCTCAAAAAATTGTTTTGTTCCCTGCAAACAAGGTATATACATAATAGTCTCATGGAAAATGAAATACTAAGGCGTAAAGTCAAAGGAGAAGTCCAGAATATGAAGACAAAAAGTTTGCCAAGCTTGTAGATAATGGTGATATCTCCTGTACCAGTTATGAAACAGGACATTAGATTAAGATTCTTTCAACAGAGTTGGAATGCTGCCAAAACAACCGTCCATTTGATCGTTGGCTTCATGGGGTCATTCACTTTAACTTAATTCTGAGTTAGGGAAGAAAGGGATGGAGGCTGATCTTCTTGAAATTCCTTTCTAATAGCCATAATTTGTGCAATTTTTTTCTCTAGTAAAATTATATTTCTGCCTCCTCTGTGCTAAAATTATAAAGAAACAGAAGCATGACATTCTTAGTTGAAGTTCTTCGAGTTGACAGTCTAATCTATTTTTATTTACCTTTTGAAATTATATTTTAATACTTATGCTATTGCAGTTGTCCCAATTTTTCCCCCTTTGCTGCTCTTGATCAAGCACTCCTCACCCCCTCAGGCCATCCCCATACCATTGCCCATGTGCATGGGCCATGCGTATAAATTCTTTGGCTACTCTGTTTCCTACACTGTACCTTACATCCCCATGGCTATTCTGTAATTACTTGTTTGTACTTCTTCTTTTTTAAAAGATTTTATTTATTTTTAGACAGGGGAAGGGAGGGAGAAAGAGAGGGAAAGAAACATCAATGTGTGTTTGCTTTTCATGCACCCCCAACCAGGAACCTGGCCTGCAACCCAGGCATGTGCCCTAACTGGGAATTGGACCAGTGACCCTTTGGTTCACAAGCCAGTGCTCAATCCACTGAGCTACACCAGCCAGGTCCTATTTGTATTTCTTAATGCCCTCACCTTTTCACCCATTCTGAAGGTTAAAGATAAAGAGGGAATCTTAAAAACAGCAAGAGGAAAGCAATTGGCTACCTACAGGGGAATTCCCATAAGACTGTCAGATGATTTCTCAAAAGAAACTTTGCAGGCTAGAAGGGATTGGCCAAAGTCACAAAAAGCAGGGACCTACAGCCAAGGTTGCTCTACTCAGCAAAGAAATCATTTAGAATTGAAGGGAAGATAAAGAGCTTCCCAGACGAGAAGAAACTGAAAGCATTCATCATCACCAAACCATTATGATATGAAATGTTAAAGGGACTTAAATGAGAAAAAGAAGATAAAACATGAACAATAAAATGACAATAAATACGTATCTATCAACAACCGAATCTAAAAATCAAACTAAGCAAATAGAACAGAGACAGAATCATGGATAAAAACAGTATTTTTATTTACTTTTAAATTTAAAATCATTAAAATGTCCATACTACCCAAAGCAATCTATAGATTCAATGTAAGTTCTATTAAAATACCAATGGCATTCTCACATGTTCAAAAAATTTTATGGAACCAAAAAAGACCCCAAATAGCCACAGCAATCTTGAGAAAGAAGAACAAATTTGGAGGGATCACAATACCTGATATCAAACGACACTATAAGGCCACTGTAATAACAAAACAGTTGGGTACTGGCATACAAATAGATATACAGATCAGTGGAACAAATAGAGAGCCCCAAAATAAACCCAAGTCTCTATGGTCAGTTAATATTTGACAGAGGGGGCAGACGCACAAAATAAAGTAAAAATAACCTCTTCAATATATGGTGTTGGAAGAACTGGACTGGTACATGCAAAATAAAATGAGACTAGACAACCAACTTACACCATACACCAGAATAAACTCAAAATGGATAAAAGACTAAAATATAAGTCATGATACCATAAAAGTCCTAGTGGAAAACATAGGCAGTAAAATTCTGTTATCTTACACAGCAATATTTTTGCCAATATATCTCCTAGGGCAAGAGAAATAAAGAAAAAATAAACAAATGGGACTACATCAAACTAAAAAGCTTCTGCACAGCTAAAGAAACCATTGTCAAAATGAAAAGGGAACTGACTCTATTGGAGAACAGATTTGCCAATGATACATCAGACTTGGGTTTAATCTCTAAAATATATAAAGAACTCATATGACTCAACACCAGAAAGACAAACAATCCAATTAAAAAGTGGGCAAAGGACCTGAATAGACACTTCTCCAAGGAGGACATACAGAAGGCCCATAGATATATGAAAAGATGCTCAACATCACTAGCCATCAGAGAGATGCAAATTAAAACCACAATGAGATATCACCTCACACCAGTAAGAATGACCATCATTAATAAATCAACAAACAACAAGTGCTGGTGAGATTGTGGAGAAAAGGGAATGCTAGTATATACTGTTGGTGAGATTGCAGACTGGTGCAGCCACTGTGGAAAACAGCATGGAATTTGCTCAAAAAATTGAAAATGGAACTGCCTTTTGACCCAGTGATTCCACTGCTGGGAATAAACCCTAGAATCCCAAAACACAAATTCAAAAGAATTTATGCACCCCTTTGTTCATAGCACCACTATTTACAATAGCCAAGTGCTGAAAACAGCCTAAGTGCCTATCCGTAAATGGGTGGATTAAGAAATCATGGCACATTTACACAGTGGAATACTATGCAGCAGAACAAAAAGAAGAAAATTCCTACCCTTTGCAACAGCATGGATAGAACTGGAGACTATTATGCTAAGTGAAATAAGCCAGGCAGTGAAAGACAAATAAAATATGATCTCACTTAAAAGAGGAATCCAGTGAACAGACTAAGCTAATGAGCAAAACAGAACCAGAGACATGGAAACAGGGAACAGACTAACAGCTGCCAGAGGAAAGGTGAGGGGAGGGAGGTATAGGAATGGTGAAAAGAAGGGGAAGGGAGTAGTCAAAGAATGTGTATGAATGGTGCATGGACATGGACAATGGTGTGGGGATTGACTGTGGGAGTGGAAGGGGTGCTGGACAGAGGAGGGAAAAGGGAGAAAAATTGGGACAATTGTAATAGGATAAACAAGAATAAAAAATAATTAAATTCTAAGCCAGTGTTCACATATGTCTTCACAGTGAGTCACAGGCCTCTGGGAAAGGCTCCCTGGCTCCTCTGTTTATCTAAAGTTTGGCCTCCTCATTATCATCAATTAATATTTCAGAGAGTTAATTTTTTCTGAGATTGGAAGAGATGTCGCTTTCAGAAAGTCATTTACATTTCTATTCATTCTCTTTTCAGTGCCCTGTTTATGACTAAAAAATGCACTGATGATTTCATAATGAGAGTATATTATGTAGGAATGGAAACATAATCTTTGAAAAGTATGATTTTTGTGTTAGGTAGTATTTCTCTTCAGTTTTTTTCATGTGATTTTTTTCTTTCCTAAAGGGAAATATAAGTGTTAGGATAGAACAGAACTACTATATTTCCCTTTAAATTTCTAAAGGGAAATTTAAAAAATACATTTCTTGAACTACTATAAAATCTAAAGGGACCAGATGATTAAAGTTCTTCATTTTAAAGAATTCTTTGAGAAACCCCAGAAGTTGGAGAAATATTTTTTTACTATTGTTTAAGTTCTGTTTAGGAGCACCGAATATAACAGGTTCTGTAAAGAAACAAAATATTTGTCTCTATTTCTCTAGTATTACCAGTATATACAATATTTTGGATTTTTAAAAGCAATGCTATTCATGACATGAAAGATACCAATAGAGTCACTGACCATGAAAATTATGAGGTCATTCATCCATTTATTTCATAATTTATTTAACAAGTAAATGATGAACACCTATTATATGTGATTACATATGCTAAGTATTATGGCAAGCATGAACATGAATAATTATTGTCTTTACCTTTAAGAAATGTATAACGTAGTAGTAGAGACAGACATAATCAGATACTGTAACACAGGGCCAAAGGTTCAAAATGTATGGCATTTTTAGTTTTAAATGGCTCACTGAAAGTACATGTTAACCTGTCTTCCCTCTCAAATTAGTGCTGACATGAAAGCCATGGAAAATTGGACATCCTAATAGCAGAGCAGTATACTGATAAAAATTTGGGAAGACATAAATAAGATAATAATGGATTGACAGGCATTTTTGTTTCACATAGATTAGTTTTGGGTAGAGACAGACCAATTTACCTGCTGAGAAGAACAATTTTAAGAAAGCAAAATAAATTTTAAAACATCTGTTTAAAGATATACACAGTGCAGAAATAATGAGGAATAATGAGGCGAAAATCACAGAAAAGGGAGACTCTCAGAAAGGTGTAATGATGATTTTCACCGGCATTTTTCTCTAGAAGCTTGTACAGATTCCTGCAGGGGTAGGCTGGAAAATGGCTTTCCCTGGACAGAGGGCAACAGTTGAGGAGAGAGAAACCAGTGGGTATTCTGGCACTTAGATGAGATGAAGTCGTAAATTGGATACTTGAGGAGCCTCAAGACAGAAATGATTCTCTGTTAAAATCAATGCCAAATATGAAGGAATACAAGATACAGGCTAAAGAGCTAAGTGACAAACCCTGAGAACTGAAAACTTCTGTATTCTCCTGGTGCTGCGAACACAAAGACCTGCTTGGGGAAGTGCACCTAGTAAACACAGGAAGCTCTTGACTGCGACCAATGGAGGTTTCTGGACTAAAGACAAGGAAAAGCAGTTTTTAGTTGAGTTTAATAAAAACCTCAATCTAGCCTAAAATTGGCTCATTCCTAAATGATTAAAAGTAGCTCTTACACTGTCAAAGGGAAAAATAATCCTTTTCTGATGCAAAGTCACAATACTTGGGGTCTGTTTAATATTCATATTTGGTGCCCTTCATTTATTAAAATTGTTCTAGATGTGGCAAGAGACAGGGCAATGTGTCTGAAAACTGAGAAAACCCAGGCAACAGAAAAAGATTCAAAGGTGATATAGGCATTTGGTGTTATAAGGACTATAACTGTCTCGAACAAGAAAAGAAAAATGATAGCAAAGACAAGATGAAATGGAGATTTTTGTCAGGTGCTTAGAAACTGAATCAGTCATGTTTATATATTATACATACATTATATATAAACATTGATATATATGTGTGTGTGTATATATATACGAATATAATATGACTCACTATAAAGATTTGTTCTTACACAACTGTGAGAGCTGGATAAAATTCATTATATGGGATTGTTGTCTTTTATATTGGGCTCCATGCCCAAAAGGTTAAGCATTCCTTAGCCTGGGAAAGAAAGGTAGATACAAAGTTCAGGACAGTGAGGACAGACTGGAATCCAGAAGAGTAAGCTAGAACACATGGAATAAGGATGGACGACAGCCCCTGTCAGTCTCTCATTGCTTCTGACTTTGAGGGCAACTGTCTTGCAAATGTGGAACACACATTTGGCTGAGAATTCAGAAAAACTGAAACAGGAGAAGAAGCTGAAGACCCAGGGGCTGCAAACAACCAATGAAATAAACCAACAGATCTGTGAAAATGTGTATGAGATGAAAAGCATACCTGATGTCACTGCATGACCTTCCAAGTATAAATCAGTATGACTACTGCTTCAAATCTACCTTCCAAATGTCCCAAATAATGTCTTTTGTAGCCCACTTAAATTAAAAAAAATCAAGGAAGAGAATTCTTGGAAAAGTAATTTAGCCTAACTTAATTAACACAGTATAAAGTCACCAAAGAATCTATACAAATAATTATATGGGGGCTGCAGAAGTAAAAAAGTGTTCTATCTTAAAATAGGAAGTAAATTAATGTATATAACACCAAACAGAACATAGCTGAGGATTAAATTAGAGAACTTGAAGACAGACAATGGGAAATATCCAAACAAAGGCACAGAGAGATATAAGAATGAGTAGGTAATAAGAACAGAGCAAAAAATGAATAGTATAAAACATATATGTAATTGATACATTAGAGAGAGAAAATAACACTATTTGAAGAAACAATGGCAAAAAATTTCTAAACTAAAGTAAAAAATCAATTCACATGTTCAAAATGCTCAGAAAACTACAAGCATAATAAGTACTTTTAAAACCATTAAAAGAAGGATCAAGTCAAGGAACATGTATAAAGGACCCATGGACAAAGACAATGGGGGATGGGAGGATTGAATGTGGGATGTGGGGGGTGGGGGGTGGGTAGGGCGGGGAAAGAATAATGGGGGAAAAATGGGGACAAACTGCAATTGAACAACAATAAAAAATCATTAGGCGCATTATAAAAATGATTTAAAAGAGGGATTACTTAAGGCATATCATAGAAAAATATATTTTAAAAAAGAGATAGATAAAATAAATCTTAATAGCAGTCAGAGGAAAAAAAGACACAATCATCACAGAAACACCAATGAGAAAATTGATGATTTCTCAGTAGAAATGATGTAAGAGACAACTGAATAATTCCTTAAGAGTGCTGAAAATAGCCAACCTATGTTCTACAAATAGTAAAATTATACCTCAAAAATAAAGAGGAAGTAGAAACATATTCAGAAAAACAAAAATAAAATAATTCATTCTCAGTAGGATTGCACTGAAGGAAATACTAAACAAAGTTCTATAGGCAAAAGAAATATATTTGTAGAGGAAAATACAGAAATGAAGAAAGAATTTAGGAATGACACAAAGATAAATATGTGGGCAAACAGAATTGAATATAGATGGTACAAACCAACAATGGTTATATCTGAGGAACTTAAATTATATATAGAATTAAATTTTAAAAAATACAAAGGACGTAAATGAGGTTAAAGTTTTCTAAGATCTCATCATTATTATGACAGGTAAATATAATCGTTTGTATTTGTATTAGGCTGTAATAAATCATGAATAAAAATGTTGATGTCTTAACCATTAAAAATACATTTAAAAACATAAAAGTGAAAACATAATAGATAAATATTAAACAAAAATCACCTGATTGATCCAAGAGGAAGAAAAAAAGAAGCAAAAAGCATTTAAACTTCTCAACCAGAAAGGCCAAACTGTAAATAAATAATAACATGATGGATGTAAATCCAAATATATAAGTATGCTAAATATAAATAGAAGAAATAGTTCAGTAAAAGGTTAATATTTTCAGGCTAGGTTTCAAAAAATTCTATATGTGCTAACAACAGTGAGGTGGTACCATGTACCATATAAATACAAGCCAAAGAAAGCTGGTGTAGCTATGGTGATATAAGTCAAATAACTTTAAGGTAAAAAGGATTCCTAGAGATAAACAAGGCTGTATCCTATTAAGGGTCCTGTCCCCCTGGAGGATACAATAATTATAAAGCTAAGTGCATCCAATTTAAAAAAATTAGCAGATCTCCAGAATCCCTAAACTATCTACAGAAAGGCCTTCAAAAAGTAAATTGTCCAGAAGAACCCTGGCTAACCACAGACTGAAGTACTAAAGAAGCCTGGAAGCAGTAGACTGTGCGTGGCTGGTCTGGTCATTTACATCAGTGTGTGTGTGTGTGTGTGTGTGTATGCGCGCGCGCGTGCGTGTGTGTGTGTGTGTGTGTACTGTGCCAGTGCCCTGCTCTTACAGCATCCAACTCCAATATTTACCACTAGGATCAAGCTCTAAGTATAGCTTTACAAAGTGCAAATTCTGAGACCCACCTCCAGTAACTCATGGTCTCCTGTGCCAATACGAGGAGTTACGAACTATCTTTAAAGTGGGGCCCTTCTAGCTTTACAACCCTCTGCTTTGCCTAGTCCCTGAAACTGAGGCTGCTGTTATGAAAGCCTGTATTGTATCTTCTGCTATATCAAAAGAGATTGTTCATTTGGGCTAAGGAAGTAAGGTGTCACCACCAATGTTTTTCAGTCAAGATCATCAGATATAAATACGAGGAATATACATGAATCATCAAATATTTGCGGGAAACTACAGCATAAAAAAAGAGTCACTGACTCAAAACAGATGTAACCAACAAGGAAACAAAAGTTAATAGAAAAAACAAGAAAAAAGGTACATATATATGTAAATACACACACATTTTTTTTAATCTCAAATACTTAAAAATATATTACCTATAATAAAAGAGACTGGATGCTATGAAAAATAAATGAGCAGAGTTCTTGGAAATTAGAAACATAATTACCAGTAACACTTGAAAATATAAGATGAAAATAAGTGATTCTCCTACAAAACAGCACAAAGACAAAGGGTTGAAGAGTGGGAAAGAAAAGATGGCTCATAAAGAATGAAAGCTCATGCTGAGTCTGAATAAAGATTAATGAAACAGTGAGATGTGTCTGCAGGATTGCAGACCTGCTCTATACAATAGTCATTAGTTACACATGACTATTTACATTTAAGTTGATAAAAATTTACATAAATTAAATTTTCAGTTAATCTACTACCCACATTTCAAAAGCTCAATGTCACATGTGATAGGTGGCTACTATTTCGAAAACTGCATTAAATAAAGTTATCTACAAAGGAACATGGAACTGATTAACATCATTCTCTTCATCAGAAAAATTTGTATGGACAAAGATTCTAAGTTTTGAGAGAACATGATTTTCAACCTAGATTTTTACATTGAAATTGTCTTGCAAATGCGAAGACTGGGTTGACATTGCCAGACACAAGTTCTCAGCATGCATTATCCCATAGATTCTCTTCCAAAGAAATACTTGAGGATAAGCTCCAGAATAAAAAGGAAAGAATCTAAAAAAAGGTAAAGATCTGAGATAAGGAAAGATAGTTAATAATTTAACCAGAAAGCATATCAATAGGTCTAAAAACAGTTGGTAATAAGCCTGTGACAGGTAAGGCAATTTCTAGAAATAACGCTTTCGTAAGAAAGTGTTTTAAAAAACAAACTGAATATATAATTGCTGATTATATCAACAAAACATAGGAAGGGGAAGGAAGGTGGAAGCAAAAGTGAAAATGAAACACACTATGGGGTCTAGTTCAGGAGGGGTTGTTTCCAAATTACATAATGTCAATATAAAATTGGAAACTGTAAGTTTCCATAGTGTATTGAAATATACACTATATGAAAAAAATGGAATGCATAATTACTACAAACTAAATTTTAAAAACCCAATAAAACCAATTTAATACAGAAAAGGGAAGAAACTGTCAGAATATAAAAGATTAAATATTTCATTTATTACAGTAAATGTGAATTAATTAAAACATATTATTTAAAATAGTAGTCCAATGGGGAATGCAAAATAATTTCAGCTATATGCTATTTAATAATGTCAAATCTATATTAAAATAGCACAGAATGGTTGAACTTAAAGTTTCACTAATATATCAACACTGGCTCCAGCAATTTTAAGTATACTTGTGTTTAAAATGAAGAGAATTAAAATGATTATGTACTTAACAACATAACATTGAAAACATGAGATAAACTTAGAATTATATACAGAGAAATAAAGTTACAATTATATTTGGACACTCAAAGTACACCTCTCTCAAAAATCAACAAAATGCAGTACTCAGAAATAAATGAGAATACAGATTATTTGATATTCAAAATTAACCTGTACTTTTAAATACTGTATATATTTAATACAGTTAGGTCTTTATATGCAATAAACAAAAATGAATCATTTCTAATATCCACAGAACATTTATAAAAATCAACTACAGAAGGCCACAAAAAATTTCTCACATATTTTGAAAGTAGAAATTACAGTCCTGATTTTCTAACTAGAGTAAAAAACAAGCACCCCTTCCTGCAAACAAAGAGAAACAATAAAAAGATAACTCCCCAATTATAAATGCAAAGAAAAACCCCTAATTTTAATACATATTAACATTAAGAGGAAGTCAAAATTAAAATCAAAGTCTGTTTAGAAGTGAATATCAGTGAATACATATCAAAATGGGCTAACCCAAAGATAAAACTCAAAGAAAAACAAAAGCCTTAAATGTACTAATTAAATACAAAAAACAATTTGGGGAATGGGTTAAAAGGGGGAAGGGATTAAGATGTGCAAATTGCTACCTACAAAAACAGTCACAGAAATGTGCATTTATTGTATATGTGTATTGAAATTTCCATATTGAAAAAGCTATAATAAGCAGTTGAAAGATAAGTAGAAGAAAATACCTAAAAATGTAAAATATACAATGGCTTCCTGTTCACTCTATAGAGTACTTTAAAAGAATTATAAAGACAAATAAGCAATGGAAATCTGAGCAAAGACCCATTTATAATAAAAGAAATACACATGGCTAAAAAACTTATGAAACATTCATTAATGTCACCCATATAGGAGAATCAAAATTAAAATAAAAAGATAGCATATTTGCCCATTACATCAAGGATGTAAAAAGATTGATAACGTTTTTGAAAATGTGGTGAGAAGAGCACGCTCAGATACTATCCAGACACAGCTCTTCCAGAAGGTACCTGTCAGTGTGTTGCTATCAAAATATAAAACACACATGCGCCCTGACCTAGTAACTCACTTCTAGGAATATCCTGGAGCAAAAATCTTGCTTTGGTAGAAAAGTCATATATAACAACAGCAAAAGCCATAGATAGTAATAGCAAAAAAAAAAAAAAAAAAGTAGAGAGGATCTTTTTCAATTGCTAGTTATAGAAACCCAACTGAAATAATTTAAGCAAAACACACAAAAAGAACCCAAAGAAAAACCATATGAGAAAGTGCATATATGGATATGCATATTTCTATGTATATGTATCTATATAGAGAGATTTTCCAAGGCATGTTTTTAAATGACATTTAAAATACAACTCAAGGGGCAAAATAATGCTGAGAGTGGAATTCCACCTAATCAGAAGAGAGAGAAACACAAGGACCACCTTAGTGCAGGGCATGGGCACGTGGACGCACACGTGTAGAAAAAGGGCTACACTAAAACTAAAGGGTGCCTGTGGGAAGCAGTGTAGGTTTGAAGGAGACGTGGAGGCAGTCTCCACATTTTTAAACTCTATTTTCCATATTGTTAAACCCCTTGCCTACAAGACCCATACAATTTAAGCATGAGGTTTTCCATGAAAAACAACCTTTTAAGAAGAAGAAATGATAAGACAGTGAAACAAAGGAAGAGGAGACTAATGCAAGAATATAATTCTGAATTTGGAGCCTGTGATACCATTGCTGCCTTTTAGGAGGTTAAGGGAGATAAATATTGATATTTCTCAGATTGCCATGACCCACGCATACAGTAGGTCTGGAAGAGAAGTAAAAACAAATTGTAGGAGAAATCAGGAGAGAGCTATTACTTCAAATATGTTACCTAATAATTCATTTTGCTCTACCACTTAACGTTGAGAGGAAAATTCAACTCATTTGAAATCATGTATTCATATTCTTAAACTGAACAGCATATTGATTTTGATATTCATTTTCACTGCATTCAAGAGGCCTTCAATGTGGAGACCTTTCTATGTCTAAGTGTCTTCAAATCACCCAGGATTGTACTGCCAATCTTTGAATGTCAAAAAGACACAATCGTACTAAAGGGAGATGCTTTTCTGCTCAGTTTAGTTGGATTTAATAAATATTGACCAGATGGCAATTATGTGCCAAGTCCTGTGCAAAGGTTGCAGAGGGGAAGGTGAAAATTCTATGTCCCTGTTCTGAAGAATCTTCAAAACTGCTGGGGAGAACAGGAATAAAAGCTCAAGCTGTGCTCAGGGCACTGCAGGAGGGGAGGGAGGGGAGAGGAAAGGAGGGGCACCCTACACAGGTGAGGCTGCAGGGGACTGGCAAAGAAATTCTGAGCAGGAGCAGGCATTTAAGGTGAGACTTCAACAACAGCAGGATTTACCTAGGGGATGGAGGTGTGGAGGGCAGGTCCAAGGGTGGAAACAGCACAGCTGCCTGCAGAGAGATGGAATCTATTTTTTCTGGATTGTAAATAGTAAGAGTGAGTGGGGAAAGAGAAGGTGGAGGTGAGGTCAAAGGGGTCGACTGAGGTCAGAACCTTGAGGACTTTGAAAGGAGAGTAAAAGAATTTCTGTTTTATTCTGTGTCGGATTTGAAGGACTTTAAGTACAGAGTTAGATTGGCTTCATAAAAAGATTACTCTGGTGTAGGGTAAGAGAGCAGGAACACCAGTTGAAAAACACTGGCAAAAATTCCAGTGCCCTGAACCAGAGTGGTGACAGTCAGCAGGGGAAGACGAGATGTGTTGAGGAGACGATCTAAGACGTCAATTTACCACACTCAAGTTGTGAGGATTAAATTAGTTCATGTACACAAAGACTTTAGAGCAGTTTACAGCAGGTGGTTAACACCTTGTGACTGCTAGGTATTGTTATTCCTGGATCCACTACATTCTCTCTGCTCCTTTATACTTACCGTTCTCACATCTTGGACCATCCTACTTCTAGACTCCCTTCCCTCTGGTACCATGGCTCTCCTATTGTTCCGTCCTAACACTTCCGGTATTCCGAGGGCTCCCTCCAGCTTTAGATTGCTGGACTCTGGGGCCTGTGTCTCGTTTGTATTACCTTGCCCAGCAACCAGCATGCTACCATGCACAAGGTCCTCAATGTATTCTGGGTGACAGGTAGGAACTAAAGCCCATAATATCTTAGCTCAAAAACATACCTCTGAATGTAAATAAATTAAATTTAGTATGAACATTCATTCTAAAGTTTCTGTCCAGAGCACCTTGCATGCTGTGGGTTAAATCATGACCCATGTATTTATGCCGAGAACTCTTATTCTAACAGGGAACATCTATGCCATTTAAACCTTTGATTTTATTGTCAGCAGATGACACTTCAGGACATCTCATTGAGTTGTAACTGCCTTGGAGAGTCAGGTTCAATCCTCACAAAACCAACCAAACAAACAGAAAACAAAACAAAACACACACACACTCTCCATCACCTTCAGGCTGATACTCAAAGGGTTGAGAAATCCCTTCTTGCATGCAGTGGGAAGGATCATGGCCCCATAAAATGTTCATATCTTAATTCCTAAAGCCTGTGAGTATGTTACCTTACGTGGCAAAGCAAATTTTGCCATGGTAATGAAGTGGAAGATTTTGAGATGAAGAGAGTATCCTGGCTTATTCAGGCCTGGTGCAATCACACAGATCGTTAGAAGAGAGAAGGGGAGACAGGAGAGTGGGAACGGAGATGCGGCAACGGAGGCGAGGTCCCAGTGACGTGGGGCCATGAGCCGAGGAATGTGGGCGGCCTCACGTCCTTTGCTGGAAAAGGCAAGGACAAAGAGTCTCCCTTAGAGTTTCCCGAAGGAATGCAGCCCCGCCAACCTTTTTCTGACTTCTAAGTTCTGAAATGTAAGAAAATATATTTGTGTTATTTTAAGCCACTAAGTCTGTGGTAATTTGTTATAGCAGCATAGGGAAACTAACACATCCCCTAACTCAAGTCTCATTGGTACAAATAGTTTCCTGTTTATTTGTTCTCTCTGATGCAGTTCCAATATCTTAAAAACTGCTCTTACATTCTAAAGTGTCACAGTAAGCATGGCTTCTCATTGTTTTTATGGTTCTAACTAAGATATTGCTATAGCATCAGCCCAAACAACCTCAAATACTATAAATTTCCATTTATTCTTAATATGAAAGTCAATTTGAGCCAAGCCAGTTCTCTGAATTTCTGCCAATATTTTTGGAACCATTCTTTGAATACAAATTGGACAGAAACTATACTCATCCTTTTTATCTTTCATTTTGTGTTGACTTGTTGTTTTGCCTGTGTCATTTTCTTAGATTTCTCTGAGTGATAAATGATACTCCTTTAGACCACCATCATTCAAATGATCCTGTATCCACAAGATCAATACCAACAACGAAAGAATAACTCTGTTGGTCTTTCCAGAAGACATGACCCCATTCCTATTTCTTGATGAACTTAAAAATCACAAGATGTTCCATTCTTAGACTCTTAGAGAGCAGGAACACCAGTTGAAAAACACTGGCAAAAATTCCAGAGCCCTGAACCAGAGTGGTGACAGTCGTAGGGGAAGAGGAGATGTGTTGAGGAGATGATCTAAGACATCAATTTACACTTGAGTTGTGAGGATTAAATTAGTTCATGTACACAAAGACTTTAGAGCAGTTTACAGCAGGTGGAAAACACCTTGTGACTGCTAGGTATTGTTATTCCTGGATCCACTGCATTCTCTCTTACATTAGAAGCATTTCGGACCTAGAAAATTCTGTCTCGCGTGGTAAGATATTTATTCTGAATGTATATTGTCCTCAGTAAGTTGACCCTCTATGCTCACCATCTGGTTTATCCTGGCAATTTCAGTATATTTCTATGCGACAAAAAACCAAAAATGTAAAACAGAAATCTTTCTTATTGGTTCCTAAATGAGAAATATGCTCTGTGTTTCTGACATCACCTGAACATGTTCAAATTTTCATTAACATAAAAGTGACACGATGTTCCACAATTTGTGAAATCTGAGATGAAACAGAGAGCATGAAAGGGGACCGTGGAGCGTGTGCTGCCTGACGTTCCCCCAGAATCCAGCTCAGTGCTGGCTGGCACCTGCTGTGAAGCCCTCCTCCCTCCCTCACTAGCCTTTGGAGAGGCAAGTCTAGATAGATGCCTTTCTTAGCAACACAGGCTCTAGTGGCAGACTTCTGGATGTCATGCTTCAGTGGTTCTGGGGCTCGGGTGACAGAACTCAAACTTGGTGCAGCCTTTCTAGGTCTTTCTGCAGAGACTTTAGGGGTTGTTTTGTCCAGACATTAGGAGTGTTGAGACTTTTCTGTCATTTCATCTCCCTCGTGCTGGGCCAGATCTCGCTGGGGCAAGTTTACTAGTGAAGCTAAAGAAGTGAAAGGAGGCCGTAGCACGTGAAAAGATGCTCAACATCATTAGCCATTGAAAAACCCAAAGCAAAACGACAGTGAGATAGTACTCACACCCACCCACCAGTGTGGCTATAGTACAAAAGAGAGATAATAGCAGATGTTGGGGAGAATGTGAAGGAATTGGAGCCCTTATTCAGGGCAGCTGAAATGTAAACTGATCCAACGCCTTTAAAAACAGTTTAGCACTTGCTCAAAAGTCTACATAGAATCACCCTATGATCCAGTAATTCCATTCCTAGGCCTATGCCCAAGGGGAATGAAGACTCATGTGCACACAGAAAGTTGTATATGACTGTTCAACAGCAGCATTATTCTCTTTGTTCAACAGGCAACAAAGAGAAACAGCCCAAATGTTTTATCCACTGGTGCATGGATAAATAAAATGTGGAGTATTAATGTAATAGAATATTATTAAACTAGATAAAAGAATAATATAATGATACTTGCTACAACATGATGAACCTTGAAAGCATTAGGCTAATTAAAAGAATCACACATTGTGTGACTCTATTTATGTCGAATATCCAAAATAGGCAAACCCATAGTCACAGAAAGTGGATTAGTGGTTTCCTAGGGCTAGCAGGGCCTGGAAAGCTGAGGGGTGACAGCTAGGGAGCATGGAGTTTCATTTTGAGGTGATGAAAAGATCCTAAAATTGATTGCGGTGGTGATTGTATAACTCAGGTGTCCTGAATGCCACTGAATTCTACCATATAAATAAGTGAATTATACAGCATATGAATTATATCTTAATAAAGCTGTCATTTTGTTTTTTTAAAAAGGAACAACTGACTATTTCCCACCCAGTTATTTCCTGAGCTGTGTCGCTGGTTGTGTAACCCAAATAGCGCCTCCAGCCTTCCTGCCTCCTTACTTAGGACTGACAAGATCAAAACCAGCCGCTGCTCTGAGAGGCACAATGCTGGACTGGCCAGATTTTTATGTCTTGTTTTGTTCATGAAATAATGAATAGCAGGGGTATTTGCTTAATCCTGTTTGCTTGCAGCTTCCTGAAAACTCCTGCCAGAAACCAACCACATGTCATTTTTCATTACTTCCAAAGAGATGTTCACCTTAAACATTTATTCCTATTCTCTTCCACTCACGCTCCAAGGATCCACTCCACTATGTCAACATCCATATATATTTACTTCTAGGCATTTCTCTAGAGGCCGCTCTCCACAATAAGGTGACAGCCGATTGCCTTTAACATGATCTGATCCAAGCCTCCTTAACCAAATTGTCTCCAGCCTTCTCTTTTCAATAGCTAAGCCACCTGCTTTGGAACTGAAACTCTCATTATCAATCTCTCCTTTGGAATAAGACACCAAACTCCTCCTTGAGATCAAAATGTGCTTTGGAAAGGAAAGTGTATTCATAAACTCCAACACTTGTCCCACAATATAGAGTCAGGCACAATAGTTGCGTGCTTATAGTTCTAAAGAATGAGTTGGGAAGGGCTGGGGTGTGTGGACCAATCTAGGAGGGCTTTGCTATGTTGGGGACCTCAGTGCCGGCAAGAGGCACACAGCCACAGAGGCCTCAGAGCAAGGACAATCTGTTTACACAGGTCACTGCAAGACAGAAAGGGACCATTAAAGGAAAAGTAGGTTTTAGTATAAGAGCTCCTTCACTTAATTTCCAATTTTGCCTGGGAGAGGCTCTGATGCCTTCATTTCTGAGACAAGAATCTTTCTTTATTCCATCACAATGCACTATCACTCCACTGCTACTGAACCTCTGTCATATTTCAGTGTGGTAGCAGTGGGTGCTCTCTCCCTTTGGGCGTAAGTCAACTAATGAAGATTTGCAACAGCCCCAAGATTTGACAGGGTGCAGGGTACTACCTGGTGCAAGCAGACCATCTTGAACTCACAGGCACCATTTCCCAGTGCCTCGGCAAAACCTTGCAGTTTATTAGCATATGATGTGTCAAATAAAATCCATGTTTTCTATACAACACATTATTAAGTAATGATTATGTCTCAAGGTAGGAACTCAACATATTTCACGTTTTCCCCTGCTGCTAAACAAGGAGATTGCCCTCAGCAGCTATTGACAAGTACAAACGGTGAAATCAGCACTGTGCCTGGCACTGAAATTAAGCGGCGCCCCTTCCTCCCATGCACATGCTGCCCCGCATGTCCTTCGTGAAATTATTTCTGATTGTTAAGATTAGCAAAGGTGAAAGATTCATGACAGTGCAGCCTACGGCCCTCCATTCTCAGCTCTATTTTCAGTGCTTTTAATATACAACACTGCATCTCCAGCAATGTACAGCCAGAGGGACTAGCTCTGCTTCTCCAGACATGTAGAAATGATTCTCCATCTAAACTTATTGAGATCCTTGCCTCTTTGGAAATAAAATTCTCCAATTAGGCTGACTGAGTCTTGCTGATTTGTGCCTCGGTCCAGGTTGTACCTGGGTCCATTTATAAAGTGAAGAACAACCACTCCCTGTGATGTCAATAATTGAGGATGTAGGACAAGCTCTGGTGTGATTACATGTCTAAATGTTATCTGACGTATTACCCTGATTTCCAAGTTTTTCAATAATAGTTTTGGCTGCCCATTTCTTGCCTAAGTATGCCAAAGAGGACACCACTACTGAAAATAATAATGCATCTCCTAAATATCAGAAAAAAATGTAGCTATATTACCTGATAGAGAATTGGTTTTTGCTTAGTATGCCTATGACACCCACCTCCTCACTGGGCATGTTTAGTTTCATATGTGAAATGACAAGATGGGAGAGAAGGACTAAAAGCTTCTGAGCTCCCTGTCATTGAACAATGGAACACCTGAAATACGCTAGAAAAAAAAAGTGACAGTGTGATCCTATTAAAATGCTTCCATACATCACAACGTCTTCCCACAGTCTGTCTTTTAAAACATCAATACTGGTAGGTAGTACTGCTTCATAGTTTTGAGGAGCTCAGGTCACAAATACTGTAACTCCAGCAATAGTAAAATTTCACTGACTGATTAATTATACTGCTGAACCACAAGATATGTTAGGTTCTTTTAAATCTAAGACTCCACACAGTGAAGGCCCAAAATACCATGGTGTCAGCCCCTCACAACAAGCATCTAAATGTTCTTTAAGCATCCATTCTTGGGTTTCCTATGTTATCTGTATCTTTGATCTGCATTTATAGTTCCATATACTTTTAAATACAGATTACTCTCATGTAATATAAATGCATAATTCTTTACACTAAATACTGAAGCCACTTTATTCATTCATTTATCCCCCCAGATATTTATTCAACAATTTAGAGGGCTGAATTGTGGCCCTCCAAAAATATGTCTCCCCAGAAACTCAGAATATGACCTTATATGGAATAAGGGTCTTTTCAGATGTGACTAAGGTACCACTGGATGGTTTTTCCTTTGGCAAATTTTGCTTGCTGATAGTGTTTGGTGGGCCGGTTTTTCCTTTTGTACCCTTCAATTCCTTTGCTGTCCTCACAGTTTTGGTATATAAAGCCTAATGCATACCTAACTTTTAGGTTCTGTTTCATAGTATCTGATCTACAACTATAAAACTATAATTTACAGTGGGAAATGAATTCAAATATTTTAGCTGAAAATGTGTATTTTTCCATATATCCATATACTATTCCTACATTCTATCATAAACATTAGAAATATTAAAATATTGTTCACTCATTATATTTTTCATGTATTGAATTTTGATTTCTTGTGTTATGGTAGCAAGTTCTTGACAAAGGACTTTTGTCATTGACAAAGCAGACTTAGGTTTGGAGACACAGTCTTGGGCAAGTTATCTGATCTTGACTAGCCTTCAATTCCTTTGGTTCAATGGTGTTATGGGGTGAATTATGCCCTCCTAAAATTCATATGTTGAGGTTACCATAGGTATCTGAGAATGTGACCTTATTTAGAGATAAGGTCTTTATAGGGATAATCACGCTAAAATGAGTTCTTTAGGGTGGGCCCTAATCCAACAGCATGTGTCCTTCTGAAAAAGGGAAATCTGGACACAGACATGCAGAGAAGAACAATGTGAAGAGACTTTGGAAAAGACAGATATCCACAAGCCAAGGAGAAAGGCCTGGAAAAGATACTTCCCTCACAGCAAGGAATCAATACTGTCCAAGCCTTGATCTTGAACTTCTAGACCCCAGAAGTGTGAGACAATTAATTCATGTTGCCCTGGCTGGCGTAGCTCAGTGGATTGAGCGCGGGCTGCGAACCAGGCATCGCAGGTTCGATTCCCAGTCAGGGCACATGCCTAGGTTGCAGGCCATGTCCCCCAGCAACCGCACATTGATGTTTCTCTCTCTCTCTCTCTCTCCCTTCCCTCTCTAAAAATAAATAAATAAAATCTTTAAAAAAATTAATTTATGTTGTTTAATCCATGTACTTCATGGTACATTTTATGGCAGCCCTCGAAAATTAATACAAATGATAATAATACTTATCTCAAAAGGTTATTGAGAAGATTAAATAATGTGGCAGACATTGGTGCTCACCTTCCTAAAGAACTTCACCTTTCTTTAATTGCAAACAGACCTCTGATTTTTCTTTTAGTATCAACAAGAGAGAGCCCTCGATCTCAACAAAGTGGATGCAGTGTCTGGAGCAGGGTAAGTATGTGACACATCTATGGCCAGTAAGATGTGAGGAGAAATGGCTGGGGGTTCTGAGCCATTATGTTTCCTGGTAAGAGAGTCACGTGTGGAGAATCACTGCTCTTTGTCACCCTTTGGCTCAAGGCGTGGAGTGGATTCTAGGAGGATGTGATGCTAGACACTGCCGCAGCTGTCTCAGATTGTGGGAACAATGGTGGGGGGAGCAAAAATATCACAGAGATGCGGAATCATCAAGAACTCTGACTTTATTGATTGACTGAATCAATTCCAGTGACTGCCTATATTCAGACTGGTTGTTATAGAACAAACATACAAACAAAATCCTCTAGTTTATGTACTCTTAGCCAGGGATTCTTGTACCAAGCTGGAGCCACAAGCTCCTGTTTCCTAGGGGGCACTCACTGAACACTGGTTCCCTTTTCCCGTTCTGCGGCTTTGTTCCTCCTTCTTTCCTTTGAGACTTATAGTTTAAGCTGTCTTGATATCCTGCTTCTCTGTCTTTGGTTTCATTAATTTGGAGAAGCTGCAGTTAGTTTGTTCATCAAGCATATTTTATTTTTTCCTTTTTCATCTTTTAAATTTTTCTTCCTGCAGTCAGTGTTTCCCAAACTGATCTCCTCTCCTGCTGTTCCAGCTAAACAAAATGATTTACTCCTTCCTGGTGCTTGTTTCTGTGTGACTTGGAATATAATCTCCTGGGATAAGGACTGTGCCTTTTGAATTGTTTGCCTTGTAAGGCACACTGTATACATTTATATATTTGGGGATTTACAGATTGCAATGGAGCATGACCAGTGCTTTGGTGATTGCTGACAGTAGAGAACGGATGGGAAAGAGGCGAGAATTGTTGAACAGGCTCTGGCCTTTTCCACCAGGAGGTCAGTGGTTTAATTTGGCTCAAGGTAATAGCAAGCAAAACTCTAAATAAGAAATGGCTTGTAGGAGGAGGCAAAGGGGAAAGAGGAAAAGGAAAGCAGGGCATTTTAAATTAATTTCCATTTAATTCACTCTGTCAATGACCACTGGAATAAAGGTAAAAAGGAAAATTATGTGGCTTCCTCCTCCTCCTACAGCCCTCCCCCACCACCCGAGGAGTAAACCCTTTGTATTATTGCTGAAAAAGTTTATGAATATGGGGTCACATAATTATAGATGTTTACCTGTACAGCCTTTTATTTTGTACAAATGCATCTACTGTAAATAGACTTCTGCATCATGTTCTTTTATTTAAATATATATCTGGATATTTTTCCACATCTATATACATTCCATAATTGCCTGAGAAAGATGAAATTATTTCCCTAAACTTATCCTTTAGAAAAGAAGGATACTTATCTTTGGGAAGTTTTCTACATCACTTAATTTGAACAAAAGATTGTCATCTGGGAAAGATGCAGTTGCCTGAAACATCTTCAGTCAAGAGTAGTTTTGGATGCTTACTGAGACTATCTGTTGGATTTGATTAAAAGGTGGCAAAGAAATATGTCACAGATTAGTCTTTACTGCTGGTGGTAAGAATTCAAAATTTCCAGCTCGAGGTTGTATAAGGAGTCTTTCAAGGATCATTTAATAGCAACATCACTATGGTCTGATCATGTTGGATGAAAATAAAGCTTCTCATGGTTTTCCTGGTTTTTAAAAAAAGCAATGGAGTAGTTAGTTATGTGATGAAATCCTATATATACCTCTACAGAAGGAGTGGGAATAAAGCAATTTTCCTGATGTTGGATACTTGTGGTTTGGGATGAAATTTCTAGTGAAAGCATCTTATGTGGAAAAACCAAGCTACGTCTCGAGTAATAGCTGGAAATAAGTCAGATGTACCCTGAAAACTGTGGGTGACTCAGGAAGGAACTCTAGTTGGTCAAACTGCTGTTGAAGATGCATATAAAGTATTTAAAAAAGATTAATTCAAAAAATGCAAAAGTGGGAATTTTTCAACATAATATATGTGATCTTAAATGTGAATGTGTAACTGCATTAATAAATAACACACACATTTGATAATTTTGCTTATAATTCTAAAAGCATGCACATTTAAGTTGGCCAAAGTCTTTTAAAAAATTTCATGTTGGAGAATATTGGCTTGCTTTATACTCTAGGAGACTTTCTATGAGAGTGCAATGGAAGATCTACCTCATCTGTAAGGGCCTTCCAGCTAGTATTCCACAATAGAGATGCACAATGGTTTATTTGGCAGGTTGTCTATGTATTTTATCTTCTGCAGTTACAAAGTTGTGATTAATTTCCTCAAATGTATCTTTATGCACTTTTGCAAGTATGTGTACAGAAGAAATTTCTGCAAGCATAATTTTCAGGTCAATTTTTATTGTCATTGAATGAAATTTTCTATTCCTTCTTTATTTTCTCTTTTGCTCACCAAGAGGGAGGTCTTATTAGCACACTGTATTTGAGTTACACTATAAGTGAGGGCCAAAATCACCAAGGGAGATGTTTCTATTATCCTATATATTTTTGCTCTGAAGTCCATAGGGCCCCTTATCCCCCATTAAAGACCAGGACCCCACCGGGGGGAGGGGGCGGTGGTGGGGACTGAATAGATTGACAACCTGGGAGCTGGAGATCTGGGAGAACCCCAGAAAGATGGGAACAGCTTGGAAGGGAGAGAACCAGTTAAAGGGAAGCAGAGAGCGGGCACAGAAAAGATTAGAGCGGAGATTCCTGACTTTGATCTGAGTTGGCCTCTGTAGCTTGTTAAGTGACCCAATGGACAGAGCAAACATCTCTGGGCTTCATCTATATTTTAATCCTGGTAATGGGATTCTACTTCCACAGTCTACCAGACATTATGAGCATTATGAAGAGTTTATAATAAATATTGCCAAATTGCCCTCCAGAAAAGCTGTTTCAAATTATACTCCCACCAAGCGTTTCCCCCACATCCTCACCAATGTTATGCATCATCAAACTTTTTAATTATTGCCAATTAGTGAAAAATGATATCTCTGGGGTATTTCTTTAATCACGTATAAGTTTAAGCATGTTTTCATGGTCATTGACCAATTATCTATCTTCTTTGTTTTCTTTATGGTTATGTATTTCTTATTGATATGTAAAGAGCTTCTTTTATATTAAAGAAATGAATCCTTTGTCAAGGGGGGCAAATTACTGCTCCATTTTTTATTTATCCTTTTATGTTGTTAAATGAATTACTTAATGTTGCTATGCAGAAGATGTATTTTTACATAATCGAATCATCAATTGCTTTTCTTAGACCTTCATAAGTGTTGTTATAGGTTAAAGCCAGCTGGTTAATGTATCAGAACACAGGAACACAGTCTGAGTCTCACTCTAGCTGCTTAGTATCCAAGTGACCTTGAGCAAATCACTTACTTGTCAATAAATTTTTTCTTCAACAGAAAGAAAACTATCTTCTCTCCCTCCCTGTTCTTTCTGCGGTTGTGAGGATTGAATGAGGCAAAGTTTACCAGTGGCTCTAACCCTACACAGTGCACATGAATGGCAAAGTAGTTTAGATCTGAAAATGGAAGGTAAGATGTGAAGTTTTTTTACATGAATTTCTCTAAAATAAAACCTTGAATTAGAAAAACCAATGCAAATTTTTAGGATCAACTTAATAGGCTTCAAGCAAGGCTAAAAGGGGTTTTGTGAAAGTGTCTTTCTCTTGTGGCCCAAGACTCTCCTTGAACACTCCCAGACACTGTAGCCTCCCATCAGGTCATCTTAACGACCCTCACATTCAGAAAGTTCTTCCATGTGTCTTGTCAGTAGTAGAGACTGGTGGTTAGGGAAAAGCTGAATCACTCACTCTTCTCACTGTTCATTGAGAGAAAAACATCAGTGTGAAATGCAAATGTCGATCAGTTGCCTCTCTTCTGGGCCCTGGCTGGGGAACGAACCTGCAACCTTGGCATGTGCCCTGACTGGGAATGGAACCCACAGACTTTTACTTTGTGATATGACTCCCAACCAACTGGACCACACCGAACAGGGCCTAGATGGGCACCTTTAGGCAAGTTACTTAAATCATCTGAGCCCTAGATGCCTCCTCTCTAAAATGGGACATGAATACCTAACCTGCTTGGTTGGGAAGAGAATTAAAGAGACAATACATGTAAGACACTTAGAGTAACTGGAGGTGAACTGGAACTCAATAAACATTAGTTTTCTTTCTATATATCTCCCTAAATCTTTTCAAGGACCAGGCTTTGTTTTGCTGCTTCACCTCAATGAAAGAGAATAGTCACAGATCAACCTTCTATTCACAGTTTGGCTCCATGCTTTCAAAGCTAAACAAACCATTTATTTTATTCTCTTCCACTTGGGCCCAATTTCCCAGCCCTGAAGCTTACTGTGCATGTCTTCAGAATCCCCTATAATCTCTTCATTTCTCTTAACTTGTAGAACAACAGACTGGGCAGCGGGGTCCTCTCCCCAAGACCAAGAAGATGCAACTGGTGTAATAAGTGCAACAGACCTCCTTCCTCTGCCTGCAACTCCCAAAGCTCCCAGTTAAGCCTTGCTCTCCACCAGGAACTGGAAACTCCCTTTCTTTGAATTCGTGGAGTTTGGTTAGTGCTTATGATTCTTCTCATTTCTAGCCGTTCCAGGTACTACAGCTCCCCCTTCCTCCGAGAATCCCAAATTAGGATTATAAATACCATGACTAGGTCTGTTGAAGAAAGCAGATACATCTGGCACCTTTGGCAATGTTCCAAGTTGTAATCATTAAAAAAAATCCCCATAAATTAACTGAATACTAAACTTTTCAGATCCTTCACCCATGCAAAGGAGACAGATGGCAGAATGTCCCTGGCTCTGGGGAAAGCTCCCACCTGGGGCCGGAGAGCGGTCAGCCTGAGAAGGCCGTGACTTCAGGATGCAGACACATGGAGAGGTCATTTGTTTCTCATTTACCCAGCACATAAGAATATGGAAATGGTCTCAGTCCATTTGTTTGATGGGCCTCCTAAGCCAGTAATAAACAAATCAATACAATTAGTTTTGGCTCATCATCATTAAGGAACTATCACTGCTGGGACACAATTTAATTACACCTCTTGCTCCACAGGAAAGAACCCTCTTGAGATGGGTGGCTTCTCCCGAGATTGTAGCCAAGCGGCAGTGGGTGGGGAGGCTCAGAGGCAGTGTCTGTGTGCTGCCTTGAGAATGCTCTACATGAGCGGCATAGCAGGGGTCTGCCTAGGGCGGTTCTGAGTGCTCCTGCTACCAGTTTTGGGAATTCATTTGAACAACTATGCATTCTGTGTGGAGCTCAGAAACACAATGCCAACAAATTGAAACAGTGAATGAAGATTAAAACGATGATGTCTAATTTGGAACTGAAACCAAACCAGAAGCCACGATGCCTGGTGTGTGTCCCCTGTGACTCTGTGACAGTGACAGAGCTCGAGAACCACCTTCTGCCTCAGCTTTTCAGCTAAGTCTCTGGCACATTACGGCTAACAAGCAGCTAATCCTCAGCAAATGAAACCTGTGACCTTAACATTGTTCATTAAAGCCCTGGTTGTTCTCAGTGGGTTATAGTTAGGGGGATTGTTTCATGTGGACAGAGGAACCCTTTCACATCTTACCACTTCCCTCACCTCCAAGGAGAATTCATGCTTAAGCCAAATCCAAAAAGCATGATTGTCCAACCGAAATAACTACAATTTTCTTTTGGAAGTGATCTTAAAAAATCAGTGCAGCTAGCATCCTAAGTTTCAAATTAGGAAACTAGGCCCAGAGTAGTTAATTAACCTGCTTATGTTTCCCAACTTGAGGAGAATTGGTACTTGAATTTAAAACTCAATTGAAGGGCTCCCTCTGCTACACCATCCAAACAAGTCCATATTTCAAAAGTTTTCTGTTAAGAAAGACTCCAAAATAACACAATCTTTTGAAGGGTTAATTTGTTATTTAAACTTGAAGTCTTTTCCCACTGGATTCTAGAGGAGATCATCAATGGAAAAAATGATTTGTCTAAGGTTATGAAATGCTTAATTTATAGGAGCCAGTAACCGATGAAGTATGTATTTTTGGAGTTGACTTTATATATTTTCTTTTCAAAGTAAGTGACATATACTGTATAATGATTTTAAAATATAAATTTAAACATACAGAGTGCTGTGAAATGGGATATTACAACTTGAAGGTGAGTTCCCTAGGATAGCCTCCTGATCTTTTCAGACTGTGATATGAAAAACAACTTTTTTTATTAAGCTAGCAAAATTTAGGGATTGATTATTATAGTACCTAGCATTACTTCCTCTAATGCAAAAGGCTTCTCACACCATTGTTTGAAATTACAAAGGCAACCATAGCATACCTTAGCATACCTTCCAATCACAATAAAATATCCTCCCTTAAGCATCTAATTCACATGCAAAAATACTGCAACAAATGCACTATTATTTTCAGCAATCTTCTCTAATAATAGTAAAATTACCTCTATTATCCTCTCAATTTTCTAATAATAGCAATATGTTATATTAAATTAGTACTATTGTGTATATGGCACACATTATATATACACATATATAAAATGGTTATGAGGTCTGTCCGGAAAAAGTCCAGCCATTGTTAACACAACAAGAATAGTTTGTGTGACATCGATATAACCTGGCAGCCAAGGAGAGTGGACTGAAATGCACATGCATGAATAATGATGACTTCCCTGTAATAGTCAATGAGGGCTGTAGATGCTGTTGAGTGAGCATGTGTACTGTGTGGCTGTCATACTCAAATGACTGAGTGAGTAGAGCAACGAATTTGCATCAAATTTTGCATTAACCTTGAACATTCCTCCCTGGAAACTATTCAGATGATTCAGGAGGCTACAGCTATGGGCAAATGGTGATTGGCAGCTTCACCATGACAACATATCCACTCATGCACCACACCTCATGCAAAATTTTTGGCAAAACATCAAATCACACAGGTGACTCAGTCCTGCTACAATCCTGATTTGGTGCCCTGGGACTTCTGGCTTTTCCCAAAACTAAAATCACCTTTGAAAGGGAAGAGATTTTAGACCATCAATGAGATTCAGGAAAATGTGATGGGGTAGCTGACTGCAGTTGGGAGAACTGTGTGAGGTCTCAAGATGCCTACTTCGAAAGGGACTGAGGCATCATTGTCCTGTGCACAGTGTTTCTTGTATCTTATATCTTCTTCAATAAATGTCTCTTTTTTATAGTTCATGGCTGTATACCTTCTGGACAGACCTTGCACACTCTGTGGTGGTTAATTTTATGGGTCTGCTTGACTGGGACACAAGGTGCCCAGACATTTGGTCAAATGTGAGTCTGAATGTATCTGTGAGGTTGTTTCTGCCTGAGATTAGCTTCTGAATTTATAGACTGAAGAAAGCAGACTGTCCTCCACAATGTGGGTGGGCTTCATCCCATCAGTCAAAGGCTTGAATACAAAAAAAAGAGACCAATTTGATGAGTAAGAGGAAACTTCTTCTGCCTGACTCTTTAAGTTGGGGATATTGTTTGTTTTCATGCTTATGGGTTCAATTTCAGCTCCTCTTGGTTCTCAAACTTACCAGCCTTTGGACTAGAATGGCAATTTTCAACTGGTGTTCTGCAAGAATTTTTAAAACATACAATACTTGACCTCTTAAAAATTCTTGTGGCACACCAGTGTGCCACAGAACAGCATTTGAAAATCGCTGGGCTGGAACTACACCATCACCTCCTCTGGGTCTCCAGTTTGCCAACTGCAGATCTCAGAACTTGTCAGTCTCCATAATCATGTGAGCCAACTTATTTATATATTTTTGCCCTCTGGAAAATGGTGTACTGTATACAAGTATATAATGTGAATGTTTGTAAATTAACAAATGGATTAGAAACCTAATTTGAGAGGCTAAATAAGACCAATATATCCTTCAGGAAAGAAAAGCCACTTTACCTAAAAACATAATTCCACTAGTAGAATGTGAGCAATGAGATTCCTGAATATTTTAGGTTTTGTAGATTCTAGAAAGCATAGGATGTGGTCAAGATATCATTCAGCACTCAAAATGGATAAGAGATGTACTAGGGAAGTGGCACCAGAAATGTGTTCAGAAATTCTGCTACCATGATTGAGTCAAGTTTATGATAAGATAATACGATATTTTGACAAATACTCTACTATTTGAAAAACTTCATAGAATTGCAGAGATTTACAGAGATATGGACACAGCAGAACCCGACTAAAGGCCTGGGCAGAGACGATAATGATGAGCCCTGATGAGAAACGGGAACGAATCTGGAGGTGTGAGACATCTGAATGAACCTGCTAATATCCTCTGAGGAAATGGCCCTGAACATATACAACATTTCCGGATTGTGGAGATTCTTGATAACTTAGTTGATATCAATTTAAAAAATTTCTGAATGACTGAACTCAATACCTCTTCCTTTTATATACACATGCTGAAATGACGACATGAGAAAAATACATAAAGCAAAACATATTAAACATCTTTTGAAAACAAACTAAACTGCACAATAAAAATATAGAAATCAAACCTAATGTTTGCACTGTCTTACTCTAAATTGCTGAGAACACACTTATATCTGTTATCTCATTTCAAACAGAGAGATAGCCATTCCCTTTGGACAGTCCAGGAAGGCTCGCATTTTAGAAAAGTAGATTTCCAAATAACAGAGCACTCTGGAGAAAAGCTTAATCAAAATCAGGAATCAGTAACTAGTGTGAGATCACAATGCAAAATCTGGAGCGAAGGGATTTCGGCTGTCATTTTTGTTTTTGTTTCATACTAAGTTCACATTTGTACTTGTGGTATCCCTCAAATTCCCTAGCCTTTAAAATCCCTCTCCAAAAGTTCCTGCACTGAGGGGACACTGTGGCTTCCTCATTGGTCTCTCGAGGGTCGGTGTGGGCACAGCCCTGTGTTTCCAGCTGTGCCAGCCCTCCAGGCAGCATCTTTCTCTCCACCTACTTGAAAAACCTCCAGCACAAGTTTTATGACAGATATTCTTTACTTCCAAAGACAGTGTTCAATTTTGAAGGGTTGAATGATATAAGCAATTAAAAAAAAAGATCTAAAATTGCACTCGATAGGGAGTAAAATGATATATAAAAGTGGATCTCAGGGAACTTTAAAATAAATCAACAAAAGTAAGAAAATGTCAACTTTCTGTTTCATATCCACCACCCACCGCCAACAGGCCCAGACCCCCATGGTAATATGAGGGTGTAGCGTTAGAAACAAACAGACTGCCCCAATCCCAGGGCACCAGGAGATGACCTTTCCTTTCAGGAAAATAAGCTAGCTGGTAGAACAGGCAATAAAATATGAGTTATCAATGATGTTACTGACTTCAGCCCATAAGAGATCTCCAATACTCAAAAGCTTCTCAAAGCCATGTGCTTATTAGTCTTACATATTTATTTAACTTCCAATGTAGTTTGCACTTTGTGCTGGGTAGTCCAACACCATGCCTTTTGTCCATGCCCAAGTTAGGTTTGAATGACCGCTTGTGTGCATCCCCAGGGTGTTACAATCTAAATGGGTGTTTGGTTTCCCAAGACACTTCCTATGGCCTGGGTGAAATTCATTGCTCTTGGTCACTACTTCTAATCAATTTTCTTTCAACTGTGGCCAGACCCCTTTTGGCTTCTATTACAAAATAGATATTTTGTTTGCAATAATAAATGATGTATTTATTTTTAAAAATTTTTACTATGCTCATATTTTTAGGTTTCTGTTTTCATTTCTTTTGCTATAAGCCTATTTTTCTCAATTAAGCCTATTTATTCTATAACATCATTAAACCAATTTTATTTTACTCACAATTAATTATGTGCTTTTTTAAAAAATTGGTACAAGGATTCATTTGGTGATTCTGTAGGACTATAGGACTGCAATAAGATTATTTCTGTTCATTAACTCACTGAGCCTCCAGTCCATTTTCAGAAGGGCAATGAGTTAACTCACTGGCAGAGAAAGAGCAAAGATCATGGAGTGAGAAACCCTAACTAGCCACAGTGCAGCTCACTTAATTTGTCTGAGCCTTAGTTTACTCCTCTGTCAAATAGGAATAATAAAATACATGCCACAAATGCTATGGAAGAGGTGTGTACATCAGATTGTATATTTATACCAGGGTATTAAATTCAAACTTTTGACTGGACACTCAGGAATCACAAATATCAGATACCAGAGTTACTGATGGGACAGACCAACCCACAAGACCTGAAAAGGAGACAGCTATGTTTAACTGCTTGGTCTTGAGCAAGTCAGCTGCACGCGATATAAGAGCTTTGAGAGAGGAATATGTTTGAGGGGGGATTCCTTAGCAAGAGCTGTGCTGGGAGATCTCTTCCCAAAGGAGTTGTTTGCCCCTTCAGATCCAATCAGAGGAGAGAAACTTTAACAAGACCACTCGGAAATGCAGTATCTGTCCCCTTCACCTGGAGACATGGGGTGAGGTGGCATCTGACCTCCAACAATGGCCTCCGAAGTACTTCCCAGAGTTAGCTGGGACAGAGGTTGTGTGAGTATGTGTTTAGATTAGACATAGGCCAGGTAAACAGGGGGACCAGAATGTTAGCTCCATTCTGTTCAGTAGTGCCTTTGAAATGGGAAAACTCATCAAATAGAAGCTGGAGGTGAGTTCCCCACCCCTCATTCCTCATGGAAGGAGGAAGGAACCAGTTAGAGGAGAATACGTCATCATGTATATCAAAAGCGCTGTGCAGTTGACAGGTGCCCAGCACTGAGGGTGGGGGCGGATTCTAAAGAACCCATGAAAGTGTTCCACAAAAGAAAGTTTTAATGCAGATTAGGCCCAGAGGGCACAAGGTTGCCTAACTGCAGAACTGGCCATGTGCATGCTTGCCTTCCCTCCTTACCTTTTGATCTAACTCCAAACAGTCCATAAAGAACAGCTAGCTCATGCAGAGAGGAGCAAGAATTGAAAAGAAACCAAATGCATCACATTTCCAGGCTGTGGGCCCATGGGGAGGAGAGAGAATCACTAATTTTGAATGAAGTGGGAAGGTTTGACTACTACATGAAATTGGATATTTAAAACACCAAATTGTGACAATACTTTGTTATTTAAGGTGATGAGAATATTTTTATTACTTAAGAAATATCAGAAAAATCAGGGGAATACCCAAGTTTACAACCAGGAACAGAGGAAGAACTGAATACATTTTAAAGAGAGTGGTGACAAAATAATTGAGATACACAGCACAAATACATATACTACATAATGTTATGCTAAAAATTACAGTGTTTATGGACCACAATATCAAATAGATGTTAATTTCCAAGGGCAATCCATCATGTGTAGATTAAAAAAAAAACATTCCCAGATCCTAGAATTTAAGCCTCAATTTGAGAATCTAAGAAGGTCTGGGGTGTGGTGCAAGGGAGAAACCTTGCTTCATTGAATCTCCACCTCTCCACTTCTACCCTGAGTCTGGTGAGGGACGCTCAAGAAGATCCCTGGGGGATCTGTGGGCTGGGCTTCCTGGTCAGGAGTTACAGAAGACTGATGCTTCATTAACCCCTGGTTAAACAGCCTACACTCCCAGTCAGTCAGGGCGAGGATATGAATGTTTTTCACAGAGCAGATAGATGTGGGTCATACAGGACAGAGAGCAAGTACGGAATTTTGTTACATCATTCCTAAGAAGTCTGCCAAGAAGGCTACCACTGAGGATGCATACCTCCAGCTCCTCAGGGCTGAGAAAGGAGCCACAAGAGATTACAAACTAGAATAGAGATGCATGTTTAAGATAAGGGTCCCCAAAAGAAGGAGACCAGTGGTGAGCAAAGGAAAGAGGAGAGAAAAGCTTAAGCCCATGATCCTCTTCCTGACTGCAGAGTTCCAGCTAAACGAAGGGAGAAGGTTTAATGCTAACTCAAATTCAGAGTTTTGATTATTTCACAGAACTGGAAGTCACAGTTACTGAATTGAGACTGCATTTGCGACTTCAAGGCATTTTAGGACTGTTTTACCCATGAGTGAGCAGAGGAATTATAGAACTTATTAGAATTTTCATCCAGGAGCAGAGAAAAAGAGCCCTTCTCCAAAAACAATTTCAAGGAATTGTAGAAAACTAAAGTTATATTTTAATTGTGTAATGGTCAACAACAATATACTCCAATGCCTAGAACAGCCCTGGCACACAGTAGAATAGTAGGTACTCAATAAATATTTATTGTATGAATGAATGGATAATCTGCTAGTTTTATACACACACACACACACACATGCACACACACACACACCTGCAACTCTGGAAACTATAAAGCTTTCTATAGTAATACCTCTGAATAAGTACACTATTATAATAATTGTTAATGGCAGTGATATCCAATTACCTGCAATCTTGAGAAGCAAGGGTTGCAGTGGAACACGTCTATCCGTTCATTCACTGCTGTAGGTAATGAATGTTGACTAACCAACTGCTGTATTTCAGGTACCACGATGGGCACTGGAAATACAATAATGATGCAGCTCCTGTCTTCCCGGACCTGACTGTTCAGAGGAGGGAGACAGATGAGCAAGTAACGATTGTTTCCAGAAAGTCTGAAATTTGACTGGGGGAGAAGAGAAAACGGAAGAAAGATGATCACAAAAAGTCTGCTAATGGGGTTTTTCCTGGACTTGTTGAGTTCTGGACAGCAAACCGTCAGCAGAGAGGATAGCATGGGCTTGGGAAATATCAGTATCAGCTCAGAATGGGAAAGGTCAGAGGCTGTCAAATAGGAATTTTGCTCTCTTCACAAACTTGTGCTGCACTGGTTCTGAAGTGAAAGCCAGGTTGTGTTACAGAATCGTACAACTGACCGATACTAGAATGGGCTCAAATAAATGATTGGGGTGGGGGTTGCTAAAGGGCCAGAATGACCTATGAATTATCTTACATTGTCTTACATTCATTCATACAGTCATTCATTCAACAAATATTTATTAAATGTTGGCTCTAAACCAGCTTATATAGGCTCTGGGATGTGGGTTCTGGAGAACCGTCCATTGGAATCCTACTCTGGTCTCCCTGTTCCTTGGTTACCCCCTCCTGCTTCTGCTCCACTTCTCCCTTACAGAAGACAGTAGCGGAGTTGAGCAATTAAGAACAGAGGCTTGGAATGAACCCTATTGGATTTTGTCTTGGTAACTTCAGTCAAGTGATTCAGTTTCTCTGAATCCCAGCTTCCTCATAGGTGAAAATGCTATAGCAAAAGCAGCTCCTTGGGGGTCTGTTGGGCAGCTTAAATAAAACAATGCATGTGAAGGAATGGTTCCTTGAACACAAAAAGCCTTAGATAAAGGTTATTTATCATTATCGTTCTTTTCTTTTCTGCTTTGCTCCCTGGGAAATTGGGCAGTTTATTCTACTCACCACAAACACTGTGATGTTTAAAATATTCTTACTTTGTGAAGCCATTTAATATGTTATGTGGACTGTCTCATCTTCCCCCACCCCCTTGAATCAGTGCTATTGTTAACAACTCAGAAGCAACACCACGATTATGACTCCAAAAGGGGTGAAACCTCAGTGGCTCAGAACCTTTGGGAGAATGAGAGAGTGCTTGGGTTAAAATTCCAAATGCTGGCTCTTACTGTAAAAGTGAGGGTTTTTTTTTTTCTTGCTTGTGAAGAAAATTTGATAAAATTCTCTTTGACAAATTTCTGAGTCATTGGAGCATGAAAAAAGGTGTTTCTCATCCCTTGAAAGAAATTCTGGGTACCTTTTTCAGTGCATGAATATCTCAATAAGCAGCTTGATTTTAGAATGTCAAACATGCCACAGAACTTGGGTCTTGGGTAGGATAAATGCCTTTGATTTGTTTGAAGAAATTTGATTTGGAAATAGCCAAGTGATTAGTTGTCCAGACTAAGGCTTTGAAGTCACAGAATATGGATTTCTATTATAGTCCCTTGCAGATCCCTAGACATTTGCATGTAAAATATTTCTAGAACTTTTGCATATGCTTAGCTATTAAAATAAGCATGCTTAATGCATTTATAAGATTCAAGTCTGTCACATACACAATGCATTTTAAAATGCTACCCAATGAGGAAATATAATCTTGTTTTTTAACCTTAATCAAATAGGAGAATGAACATATATTCTGATGAACTATGATTGTCAAAGTCCTAAATGCACAGTTGTACTTAATTCTGTACATTGTGCATTTGGGATACAGTTAAATAATAGCTCTTAGGAGGTCTCCATTTAAAAGAGACTGAAGAATGTGGAGCCAAACCAAAGAGAGTCAAGAATCATTCAAGCATAAAAATAGAAGTCTAAAAAGGACCTTGAAAGGTTAAAACATCCAATTCTTTTCCTAAAGTTACAGACTTTCAGGATGTTAGGTCTGGGGGCAACACCAGGAAATCACCTACTCTAAATCATTCATTTTACAAAATCAGGAAATTGGGGTCCAAATTAGAGTTGGTA
The DNA here is from genome assembly GCA_004024845.1 of Tonatia bakeri. NCBI lineage: Eukaryota > Metazoa > Chordata > Mammalia > Chiroptera > Phyllostomidae > Tonatia > Tonatia bakeri. Next base: position 259,103 of record PVIA01001027.1, read on the forward strand.
AAGCCCTAATTGCATTTTTCTCCTTGAGATTTTCAAATGAGAAAATTCTACAACTTCCTCTAACAACATATTCTCATGCTTAATCATTAGGAAATTGCAACTACCTTAATTTCCTCCAATTAGGCCAATTTTCTTGATGTGTGTGGATTTTAAATTAACAATATACCATACATGTCTGTTTGTGACTAATGCTAAAACATGACACTATGACAAAATGTTAGAAATTGGAAATAATTAATCCAGAGAAGAGAAAACTCACAGGGGACCTACCCAGAGTTTTTAAGTAGATTCACAGTTACAATATGATGATGCAAGATCAGGAGTTTAAGAGTGAAACTTTGGAGTACGTGGTCTAAATTCCAACTCTGTCCCTTATAAATGGTATAATTTGACAAATTACTTACCTTCCATAAGTCTCTCTTTCTTTTTTAAAAATATTTCATTTATTTATTTTTAGAGAGAGGAGAAGGGAAGAAGAAAGAGAGGAGGAGAAACATCAATGTGTGGTTGCCTCTCATGTGCCCCCTACTGGGGACTTGGCCTGCAACACAGGCATGTGTCCTGACTGGGAATTGAACCAACAACTTTTAGGTTCACGGGCCAGTACTCAACCCACTGAGCCACACAAGCCGGGGGCTAAGTTTTTATTTCTTTATTGATAATAGCAATGGGTACTAAAAGAATAATACTAAAAAAAAAAAGGACTCAGAAGAGTGTCTAACCCATTTAAATATTCAATATACGGTGTTTTGATATGATTGTGGCTGATATTACTGTTATATACCATACTTGCAGGGCAATAGAAAAGGAGAGTGATCACATGTTATCATCACTTCTACCATCTCTAACAAATATGTTCTGTAAGCCATATGCATACATAAGAATTTATTGTTATAGCCCTGGCTGGTGTGGGTCAGTGGATTGAGCATGGGCCTGCAAACCAAAGGGTTGCCGGTTCGATTCCCAGTCAGGGTATATGCCTGGGCTGCAGGTCAGGTCCCTGGTAGGGGCCACGTGGGAGGTAACTATGTACTGATGTTTCTCTCTCTCTCTCTCTCTCTCTCTCAGTTTCTCTCTCTTTGAAAATAAATAAAATCTTAAAAAATAATTTATTGTTATAAAGAGAGCTTAAAGAAACAGCCTTTGGGACAGGGTCCAAGGAACTCCTAAAGCTAGTGACTGAAGGATCTCTTTTTTTCTTCCTTCCTTGGAGATTATTAAGTATGATAACAGCTAGAGGTACAACACTATGCAGGGAAATGGGCATCTTGGTATCTTTCAAATCCATGATTCCCTGACTTTTGTCTATCCAACATTATTTTTGGATTCCAACTTGTTTTCTTAGTTTTATGAAGCATTTGTTCATGTTTACACTTAATGGAAAGCTTAAGAGCAGATAAAGAAAGCCACATGTACATAGTGTATTTCCAATCTCAAGATCCAGTTGTAAGAAATAGCTATTGTTTTAATCTTTTTTTTCAGAAATGCAGAAGAAAAGTCCTACTTGTTATCACTGGAGATTCTAATTTATCTGCATAAAATGAACTCTAAGTGATTATTGATAGAAGTAACTTTTTGCAAATCTATTTTGGATCAGCAGTTGAATGCTAATTTGCACCATAATGAAAAGCAAATCTGCTAAGTTCTCACTCTCATTATTTAACACAAATTTATGTCACAACATGACTGGTAAAGTAAAAAAATATCTTTCTCTATTATTTTCATTTATTAGTTTCACATATTTAATTACAGATGTGGGAGCTGTCATTTTTGTTGCTTTTATTAACCAACAGCCACAGACAACTTTACTACCTTTAGGCCAGTATGTTAAGTAAAAAAAAATGTGAACTTTTTACAGATGGGTTGACCGGGAAAGGGATACATCTGGACAACAATGGGTTGACACACACACACTTAGAAGAGTCTGCACAGGCCAAGAGGAACACAACAACGGGAGCCCAGATCTTGTTTGACTCTCTGAGGCTCTGATAGGCTTGGGGAAAAGGGAGGACTTTGTCTCTACATTCCAATAACCCCTCACAAACTTATTTCCTAGAGTAACCTCTTCTAGTGATGTGAAGACATATATGGAGTGGACAGTATGTCAATTCTGCTGTATGTCTCCAGAATACCATTTGAAGCATGTAGCTGCTATGATGGGGTGGCTGTAACATATTAATGAACTAGCAGACGGGCTAAGCCACAGATCTGATCATAGAGAAGAAGGTCAACCAGAGAGATGAATCTAGAGCCACATTATTGGAAAAAATAATTATACTGGGAGGATGTTGATTTTAGAAGATGCAAACCATGTTGTTTTCTCTTGTGGTTAATGAAAGCTCATTCTCTGTCTACATGGGTGAGAGACACTGAGCCCATATGTGAAAAACTCTGACTTCACTGAAGAACTGAAGTCTCCCGAGAAATTACCTGCAGTAGATCAATCAGAATGGAAAAGCCAAGATACATCAAACACAGGGCAAGCATTGGCTCAGGCTGGGAGTCAAAAGAATGTTCTCAGGAAATAAACCAGAGGGCCCTCCCCCAAACAAACAAACAAACAAAAAGGATGTGTTTGCAAATGCTCAGGACAGGAGGTCTCCATCTAGCCAAGGAACTTCTCTGTCCCAGTCAAAATAGGCTGTGACTGCCATAGCATGATAAAGACGACACCTGTGAGGTGAGCGTGACAGCCCTGGGCCTACAGGCTGCCACTTAGAGACCATAATGTCGGCCAGACAGAAATTAGCCCAAGACCAGACCAACAGGATAGAATCAGGCGAGGTGAGGAGGTGAAACACGCGGGACTGCACACATTCTCGAGACCCAGAGCGAGTCTGGAGTGAGAGGTCACTACCCATCGCAGGGCGGAAGCAGCCTACCGCTCCCTGTGCAGCACTCCTCCCTGTCTGCCCTCCTTCCGAAGAGGACTGTGTGGTAGGTTAGTCTGGTTCAAAGTCCTGCCCCTTGGTCACAGGCCCGCAGGTTTCCCAATGCTGAACAAAAGTGACCGAGGACAAAACTCATGGAACATGTTGCTTCGAAAGATAAGAATGTCGTGTGTTCTCTGCATGTCCAGGGATAATATTTGTGGGTACTTTATACGTTTTAAAGTTATTTCTCCCTTTTCTCTCCATGTAGTTAATGGAAAATAGAAAGGTAGGCAGAGCAACATGGCAAAGAGGGGGAAACATACACTCTGTCAGTGTCTCCAGGGAAGCATCTTAGAACATGAGGTAGAAAAGAAAAGACCAAGGCAGTCCCAGGTCATGACTTCTGCAAAGATGGTTCTGTCCTGAGTCCATAGAGAGACAGGAGCAGCTGCAGGTGCAGGGGCTGGAGAACCACTCAGCACTGGCGAGGGTTCCGCCGCAGCCCCCCAAGGGTGATGGGAAAACTTCTTAAACACCCCTATCATGAAGGGATATTCAAGCTAATTGTACACATAACAATTACATCTGAGAGCCACAATCATCTGGGGCTGACCAACTGTTCATTTTCATAAAGGGCAACACAAATCTTCAGTTTAAGATTTTAATGGCAGCTTATGCCTGATGCCATAAAGCCTGGAATCTCAACTGCCCCTCTGAGGAAGAGAAAGAAATGTGTGCAAAGCACAAGGATATTGTTCAGAACTAATGTGCTCAATGGTCCCCAGTCCTCTAAGTCACACCTAACCTCATTGCCTCTCAATGAAAATGGTCCTCTCCCTTTGAGGACAGTGATGAATGGTCTTATTAAAGCCCAGCATACGCGTATATCCGAATCAGAATCACAACTGCTCACATGTTATTTACTTAATGCATTTTCTCATTTGCTTTTTCAACACTTACTGGTATAAGTATCCTAATAATAAACAACACCCAGTATGTCATTTTTGATTCACTTTAAGATTTACAAAGATTCTGTGAAACAATAAGAATTTGTCTCTGGGAGAGAAACTTATAAATTATAAAATGACCTGTTGTTATATAATAAATATTTATTACATATAAATCATTAACTAAAATGTACTCAGAGCTCATTTCCTTATGTTGTAAATATTAGTGAAGAATCATCTCAATGATAGGCGGAAGAGCCCCAAATTACCAGTAATTTCAGTGTCTGTACATACCACTTACATGCTCTCACCAGATTCAATGCTTCACACACAGTATCACACTGGCTCTTCAAACAACCCCTGAGGAAGGCAGTATTCTCCTTGTTTTATAGCTGACGTACCTGAGGCTCCATGGGGTTAATAGTGTGTCTGAGGCCATAAGGTTAGCAAGTGATGGAACAAGGATTTGAATTGGTCCTAGCTGACCATGGAACACGAGCATATAACTTTTACACTGTACTGTCTCCCTTAGAAGGCTGACAGTCTATTTCATTTTCCACTCTTTTTCCAAATATTGCACAACTTGGCGAGTGGGACGCTGTGACATTGCCTGCCTGGAGAAACCTGGCCACCTCAGCATTCTCGGCTTCCTCCCTGTGTGTGCACATGCAGTTGTCAGCCAACCTGCTCAGGACACAAAAGTACCCTTTAGAAAGCTTCAGAATCCATAAAAGGAGAACATCTCCAGTCCTTTCATTGTGATTTTAAAAGCTGAGGTTAGGGTTTTTATTTTCATTTGGGTCTATTTAAAGGGAGAGGCTTTGAACAGTGATAATTTTAGTTGACTGTGTATGTTGTGTTCCTTATTTTTTTACTTAGTGCAGCCTTCCAAGAGATGTAACTAAAGTAAGGCACGATCCCACAGGATTCCATGTTGCCTTTTTCTCTTCCCATGCATCCTTTACCTGCCCTTTCCTTCTCCCCTCTGCCTTCACTTGATGTCTCCACCTTTGCTACTAAACATAGGAGGAAGGAGGGTGAAAGGACCCTTTAAGCTGAAACAGAAGGGAAGGAGGGCTGGTTGCATCTTTTTGTTCTAAACCGCTCACGACTCCAGCCCCAACTTGGCCCTCGGCTTCGGGCAGCTGCAAAGGGAATATTATTATCTGGAAGTTGTGCGGGCACGTCAAAGAATAACAGCTGTAAACTGGACTTATCTTCTGCATGAATCCAGTTCTTTACCTACACCAATTGCTGCCCACAACATTATTTCCCAGAGTTTCACAATAATCTTTTATTTCCCTTTCTCCTTTTCTCTCAACACCATCCAGCCACCAGGCTGTCAGAACCCATGGCCTTCCTGTCTCCCACACTGTCTCCCCTACCACACTTTCTGACTTATCGGCTTTTCACCTGACACTTGGATAAGGTCCGAAGTCTTTCAATTTGTCCCCTATCTTGAGAATCTTCCCCTTCACATCCTATTGCAGCACAATAAACCTCTCAAAACCTGGAGGCTTAAAGCAAGTACTGTGGGTAGGTAGGGTTCAGTGGCAATGCCTCGTCCCTACACCACGTAGCTGGAGCAGCTTTATCTGGGGCTGCCGGAGAGAAGCTGGAGTTACTGACACACCTGGTGATTCTGTTGAGGTGGCTGAACAGGCTGGGGCTGCCTGAGCCTATGTCTTCCCAGCTCTTTCACCCCCCACGGCCTCTGTCTACCTGGCCTCTCTCTCCAGCAGGGTGGGAACTTGTGCTTTTTTCCTTGGTAGCTCAGGATTCCAAGAGAGAAAATGTGGAAACTGTGATGTCTCTTAAGGCCTAAGCACAAAAGTCCTATTTTGCTTCTTTTGCTTCATCCTGGTCAAATCAATCGCAAGTCACGTTCGGATTCAAGGGGAGTGGATCGACTTCACCCCTTTGGAAAAGTGACAAAATAGCATTGCAAAAAACCAAGTAAGTTGGGAGAGCTTTTCGTGTGACCATCACAAGATAAAACCCATATTCTATCACTTATGTTTCAATATTAATGGATTCCAGACTACTCAAAAACAGAATAGTCAGCTCTATAAAAGTGAATTTCCAATCTATAAGTATATTCAAGACCAGATTGGGTGGGATAGGGATAGGATCTAATCCAACCTCAAAATAGCCTTTCCAATAGCATTGCAAATGTGTAAGCAAGAGGAAGATATTCAATAAACCAAGAAGAATGTGAATATAATCAATCATTTATTTGTGGTAATGAATCATTTCAAATTCTAACTCCACCTTGGAGACCACAAACATTTCGAATGGTTCACCTTAGACTTATCACCTAGAAATGTTCCACCTATGGAAGCAAACACCAGTGCCTCACTTTGTGAGCAACATTTTTTATCATACCAGGATTCTCACTCCGTTTGTCAGACTATACATTCTGGCTTGTGTCATCATGTCTCCAGAAGTTACTACTGTGTAACGACTTCACTTCACAGTCCTACTCCATTCCTCACTCCCACCACCTCTTTTCTCCCGCCAGATGGGCTTGTTCTTCTGCCACAAAGACAACCAGCTCGTAGTCTTGAATGCTTTCAATTTTCCGCTCCCCACCCACAAAGACATGCATCTTTAGTTTTACCCTCTTTACTACCCTCAACACTAGAAAACAAGAAGACCCTCCTTTCGAGGTTCATCTGCCCATCCACCTCTTCTCTAAGTTCCATTCCCCCTCATCTCTCCAGTAATACTACTCCAGGAATTCCTGCCGCTTTTTTCTATGTCTTTCAACCTGTCACCCTCTGATAACCATTTCTTTTCCTCCAATGTATAAAACAATCATCTTTCACTTATCTGGAATGAAAAAATCCTAATCTCTACTCCCTATCTGACAATGACCTCACTTTCTCTCTGGTGTTTATAGCCAAGCTTTGAAAGCAGTCTCAACTTGTTATCTTTGGGTATTTACCAGAAACCACAGCTAATACTTACTGAGGAGTTGTAAGGAAACTGGTGCTGTTCTAAGCATTTTATCCACTTAAGCTCATTTACCCCTCATAATAACCTTGAGATTGTTCCATTTATATTCCCACTTTACAGAAGAGGATATTGAGACACAAAGAGAGAGAGAGAGTTATTTAATAACCTGTCCATAGGCAACAGCTGGAGAATGGCAAAGAGTTTGGGTTTGAACTTGGGCAGTCCAGCTTCAGAGCCCTGGCACACCTCACCAGATTTTAATGGCTTAATCATTCATGCTGTTCAGTTCACTGCGGCCTGTCTTCTGCCTTCATCCCATTCCTGAAACTGCTCTCACTCGGGTCACCAAGGCCATGCTAGTTGCCAATTTCAATTGACACCTGTTAGCACTCATCTGAGATGGCTGACAAATTATTAATGAAGAGCAATAAGGAGGGAAACTGAAAAGAAAAGAAAGATGGCAGAGACTTCCAGTCTCTTGTTCAGGTGAGAAGTCATAGCATGAGAAACTTTGTCTTTGTTAACATGGCTGAGACCAAGAAAGCAAATCTTTTCTCCCACCCATCTATGGCTTATGGATTTTAGACCAAATTTCTACATAAAAACATTAGAAAGGTTAGTCAATTCAAATCATAAACTCACAAATAGATGCAAATGATCAATTACACTTGTAAGGGACCCCACAAATGGAGTGTCTACCTTGCTAAACACCAATTTTTCTAGGGCCACTGAAGACCCCGACTCTTACCTTCACATGGTGTGGGCCTGCACTGACTGTAAAAGGACTTTATAATGCTCAGAACTTAATGACGGGTCGGTGCAGCTGGCATGTGCAATTACTGAAAAAATGCCCCATTGTTAAAAAAATAACCTTCATTGTAAGTTGGAGAACTTAGACATCCTTGAAAAAAGGTGTTGGAACAATGGCATGTTTCAAAAATGATGCCAAAAGACTGTAAAACAAAGAGAAAAAAGTTTATTCTTTGATATTTGAATACTTTAAATTTGTACGTCATTTAGATAGTCACCAGATGTTTATTGAGTGCTAAAGGCACACACATGCCACCATCCTTCGTGCGGAGAGAAATTTTAGAGAAAACAGAGCTCCGCCTTCTTAGGCTTTAAATGCTGGTAGTGCTCAGTGTGCAAACCACATGAACATTTGTTTATTCATGAGTCATATGCTGATTGTCCACACTGGGTAGGTGTGTCATTGCCTTTAATGACCTCACTTTCAATGAGCTTATTGATTACAGGAGGAAAAAACAAGAACAGCATGAACAATAATACCAAGTAGAAAAAACCAAACTTCTAGACTAGCAATAAGCATGAAGTAAGCATTCAATAAATATTTGTTAAATAAATAGTAAGCACTATAAAGAGGTTCATGTTAAGTGCTAAAATATTAGAATAAGGAACTCAGAGGTTGTTTCATGGAGATAGTATGTGAATTGGACCTGGAGATGCTAACATTGATAGGCATGAAGAAAATCTAGGGCGAAGCCATGGAAGCAGGAACACCCCAAAATTATGTGACCAGTTGCTTTGCCAGGATTGAAAAGTAAATAGAAAGGGAGGTTAACTAAGGAGTCCTATTCTAATCAATAGGTAATGAGGAACTAGCAATATTCTTGAGGAGTGGTAGGGCATGGTTAGAATTTTAAAGTGAGAAGGTGAATTGACAATGGGTTATTAGTATGGATTGGAGGGGTAAGATTCTAAGAGGAAAGAGATCAAGTTCTGTTTGTCTCTGTATCAACAATTTGCACGAGGTCTGACTATCAGTAAGTACAATGAATATTTCTCATGTGTTAACAGCATCCAGCCTGTGCTTCTGGTAAAAGCACCTGAGCAAAATCATCCCTCGCCCATGCTCAGCCCAGTTTGTGTGGAGCTGATGCTAGCTCCAAGGCAGAATGGGTGACCCAGGAAAGAAAATGTCTCAGTGATGGTTTTTGAGACGGATGTGTGATCCAACTTCGACTAAAGAGATCGAGCCTTGAGTGTTTGTCCAGACTCTTGGGAAACAAACAAACAATAAAACAAAAAAAAAACCAAAACAATAAAAAACCATGATTCCTTACCCTGTTGGATTGGGGTAAGCATGAGGGAAATACCCGCTTGAAAACAGAGAGCACCCAGGAGAGAGCGTATTTCGTGTTTGTGGTATAATGATTTCCTTACTTGCTGGGGCCGTTTTTGGCTAGAATTTTCTTTTAACTTGCAAGTGAAAAATATCCTGACTGATATAATAAGAACTTTATTTAATGAATAAGATCTGAACGATTTGTTTTATATGCAGAAATAAAACAGATCTAGTGTGAGAGGAGAACCGTCTTTGGCAAGTCAATCAACCATAACATTCCTCATCCCTAGATGCCAACAGTCAATTAGTTTAACGTGGAATCTCTTTCACCCGTCAGCTATGACTCATTTCCACCCAATAATATTATGATCTATGTTTCCATCAAGTCAATGACAGAGAATCACAGTACTAGGCACATAGTAGCAATGTAATAAATCATTTGATTTGCTGCAGAACCTAGGCTTTAGAGGGAAAGTAAGCCATGAAGGATGCTATTTTAAAAAAAGTCCAGTTTCACTGAAAGTAAAGTGTGATTAATACTGTAAATGTCATTCAGCTGGCCCAGGTAACCTTCATTGGGCAAATGCAAGAGAAGCGAGAGAGGCCATTTTCATTTGTGCTCACCTGAAGCAAGGCTCCATTAATACCCAAAAAATCAAATACCCGTCACAACATTTCAAACTTTTAAAATTCTAGGCACTGACTCCACACTGGTCACAGTCACTCAGTATTCCCATGGTGGCATTACATTACCAAGACTTTGGCTGTTCTGAAATAAAGTAATTGCTCTCCTCTGCCTTACCTGTCATTAAATTGGTGGGCTTTATACATCATTCATAAGCCTCCTAGTGTTATTTATTGTGAATCTCTCTGGCCCAAGTCACATTTGATCAACATACTGAGAAACAAGTATTTCAGCCACAGAACAAAAATTTTATAAAAAGAGAAGTGATTTGAAACATGTTCTGGATTCAGCTTACTTTCATACAGTTAACTGGATTAGCTGCCAGGGATATGTCTCTTTGTGAATTATTTGATAAATTTGTGTCTCTTTTCCCCAGGGTTCTGAATTGAATTCATTAAATATTTACTGAGCGCCTACACTATGCAAGACACCGTGCTAGGCCCTGGGGCAATCTGATGTTTTGTATTATTAGATGTCATCCTTCAAATCTATAGGAAAGTAACAAAAATGTAAATGATGAGGACATGATGGAGGAAACAGGAGGAGGTGTGTTGCATTAGGATAGCGGTAAATAGGGAAAAAGGAGTCTTTCAATGATAGTCTTTTATTAGGGAAAAAATCATGTTTGGCTAACCCCCCAGGCTAAATTTTTGCAACACATAACCAGAGTAATTTAAAAGAAACTGCAGCAATAATTGTCTGCAGCATAAATAACATTATTTCATCACTTAGCTAATACTACGGTAATAATCAATAGGTTACCCTTTTGTGAGGCATTCTCTTTTCTATTGTCGCAGTAGAAAAAAGCAAACAATGCCTCCTCAGCAGATGCAGTGGTCAGGAAAAAAAATTTTTTTTTCATGTGTGAGGACATATTTATCTTCCTTCTCTCCCCTTCCTTCCTCTCTTCCTCCTTCCATCTTTTCCTCCCTCCCTTCCTTCCTTCCTTCCTTCCTTAGTTCCTTCCTTCCTTCCTTCCTTCCTTCCTTCCTTCCTTCCTTCCTTCCTTCCTTCCATTTCATAAATATTTACTCAAAACCACTAAAAACTAATTCCATAGTTTTTGCTTCTGCAAAATTAGTTAGAAATCCCTTCTAATGATTAACTACACTGGTCCACCACAATCTTGACCTGAAATTTCATAGCCCCTCAACCTCAAATGACAGGAGTCTAGATGCTCATGTACTACAAGCAAAGATAAAATCTTTGGGTAAAAAATGACTAATGATCAGGAACTGAATTGTAACTAAACTCCTCATTTATCAATATATTGAGAGGGGTAGATAAAAGTAGTAGCCTTGAGAGAATAGCATTTCGTCAACTATAGGGCTGGTTTATTCAGTGATAAGAAGATGGCAAATTTGAGGGCAAACCACCCGCAATATATTCACAAACAAAACATACATTGTCTTTTTGCATGCTGTTCTATTTAATAAGATTCAAGGCTAAGGGAAGTTTTGTTTCTTACTGTATGAATCCAGAAGGATAACATCAGGCTGCTCAATGTGCCCCAAAGAGCTGTTTAAATCATAGGCACTGAAGTATTTTCTGGGTAAAAGCTTAATCTAGTGAGGGTCTTTTCTGCCTACTACTTCAAATTTTTAAAGATTTAATGAACCCAAGACCTTTCACAAATGGACAAACTGAGCTAAACCCATCCTCACTCACTCTGCTTACTATTCTAGAACTGCAAGGAGGGAGGATAAACGGAAAAGAGGGCAGGAAGGCAGAAGGAAGGACGAGTGGATTGAATCTGGAATATATAACCTCATAATTCCAATAAAACAAATTTTTTCAGAAAAAATATGAATTTCAGCAGGAGCTTGTATATGCATAAATACCAATATCTGGCATGTCAGTGCAAGCTACTTACTGGTGGAATTACATAAAACGAAACCTTATCTGAATACTGCTGCAGTCTTTAGTCAATTGATGTAATCAAAATGGCATTTTATTTCATTTCATTTCATTTTCATTTATGTTACCTCTTCCCAAAATTATTTCAATCAATATGCATTTGAGTGCCTGTATTAAATTCAATTTAAGAAACAATTTTTTACAAACAACTCTCCTAATTGAGGGAGAATGAAATCGGAGAACATGGACATGAATAGAGAATTAATTACCTGCTATCCCACTATTCAGATGATGAGTATTGACAAATGTATAACTTTTTAATTTTTTTCTTATGAGTAAGTGTAAAAATTGGGATCATATTCAATGCATTGTTTTGCATCTCCCTTTTCCCACATAATTATACTGTGGAATTTACTCAGATTAATACACTTTTTTCTACTTTACTTCCAGTGCCCATTTAATAGTCCATCCTATGTCTACAGCATGTTTTATTTAACCAACCCTGTAGGGTTATGTATTTAGGTTATTTCAATAGGCTTTTTTCTATAGATGTCTTTAGCTCTGATGCAAACCAGGAAGTGACACTCTGTTTCTGCTCCGTGGTTCTTTGGACTAGAGCCCCTCCCCCAAGCCGCATGAGCACCCCAGGTCACAGCCAAAGCCACACCGCTGCAACGAGCTGAAGAACCTTACTCGCGTCTCAACCATCTGATGAGAACTTTCACCCCAGGAACCAACACCAAAACCCTCGGAAAGGACAAGAATGGCGGGTTTCATTATTGTGGAAAGATGTTTAACTCTTTTGTTTACCTATTTGGTTTCACTTTTGCTCAAATATAATCATTTAAATGTTAAATTCCCAAATCTTTGACACTTGCAGGCCTCAAAGGTTTCCATTTGAACAACTACAATATTCTTAGCAAAGTTCCAATAAAAAATAATCAACCTTTTTCATTGATATTAATCTTCACAGTCAAGTGGTTTTTAGCCTTTAATTATTGTTAAATGCAAAGCAACACCGTGCCAGTAAAATAAAATTTAAAAGCTGAATCTGAACACACTTTACCAAATTCCATTTTACATGAGTCCAAGAATTTTATACTCCCATAGTCAGAATTTTTCACTGAGCCCTATATAATAAAATTTCACGTTACTAATTGAACTTCATATATATAAATGCACATCAATTTTTAAAAATTTTATAAAAATTTCTCAATTGTTGAGTACTCTGGGTTGTTTTTAAATGTTCACTCATATAAAAAAGAATTCTGCAATGAACATCTTATCTTTTTTTTTTAATTCTTCTAAAGGATTTCCTAAGGCTAAGTTCCAACAAGTGTAAATATAATATCAAAGGATACAGACACCTTAATGTATTGCCAAAATGCTTCTCAAATAGAATTACATTGCTATCAATAGGATGTGAGCCCACAGTTTCACTGAGATTGTACCAGCAGAGATTATCACACTTAAAAAATTATTTCTAATTTGACTAATATAACTGGTCACGTTTTTTAATCCATGTGTGTCTATGGGTTTTTCTCTCAAGATTCCCAGGGAATTATGAGCAGAACTCTCCTTGGCACATGGGTGAAATGATAGAATAAGCAGATACAAAAATAAAATGGGTCACTACAGAGCAATTTCAGTTCATTGAGACATCTCTCCTCTTCTAAATAAAAGATGTCCGGGGAGTTGATACAAGTGTGTGTCTCCTTATATCTGAGGCTGTGTCATCATCACGATGATTTAACTTGCCTATTAGCAACTGAAGGTCAGTTTTTCTGCGGACTAACACTATTCAACTTAGATTTATTTGATATTAGGGCTATTACCACCCATGACAAGGAGAAATGTTTGTTATGGCCCAATTTATTTTTCATATGAGCACCCTTTATACCAAGACTCATAAAATATTTTACAGTGATACATAAGCTAATGGTCCTTGTAGAATGCTTATTTTTCAATGTTTATTTAACTTGTGATGAAAAATTGGTTGTTTTATTTTCTGGCAGGTAACAGCTGACTTTCCAACAACTATGTTAGAGCAGATAATCCCAGAGGTTAAGAAAGACCGTAGATCCGGAACATTAGGATTTACCCTTTCCCAGTGCCTTACACTGAACTGAGGAGGTGCCAGGTTGTGGTGGCAACAAAAAAGGAGAGGAGAAGCATTAGGAAAACAACAACAATTCTCACCAATGGGGAAAATCTGTCAACCAAGTCATATTTTTTCCTCAAGAAGTGAAAAACACACTCCTGTCTTTTCCTAGTAAGTGTGCAGCTCCCCAGCTGCTCTCCCTGCACGGCTGATGTGACATTTAAATGATAAAGTAAGACAATTTGGAGTTCACCATATCAAATACAGCAATGGCTCCCCAAGGAACAAGAAAGAAGAATCAATGGCTGCACTGTTGAATGCTTTAGCCTGTAGTATTATTTTCATAAATTAAATTTATAACTGGCTGGCTTGCCTTCTTTTGCTTTTTCATTGAAGTCAAAACATCATCACTCCCCATTGAGACGATGCTGACAGTTTTCAGATAGACTTCTTGGTTTCCTTTTTTCTTCCCAGTTCAGCCCCTCATCTTAGTGAAGAAATTCTGGAAAATGCTTGCTTCCAAGGGAATACAGTGTAGGTAGTGTTGTTCTAAGACCACGTAGAAGTGACTGAGCCAGTCAATGGTAAAACCTTTCACTCTCCAAGGACACCACAGGTTCAAGGTCTGGAATCAGGAGAAAGTCTCCTTGGGTGGTAGGGCAAATGGCTCAATATCTAAAATGCAGAAAAGTCAATGTTTGATTATTATTCACCTGAGGGTCCCCCAGGTTCTTTGCTAATATACAGTTCATTTATTCTTCTTCATTCTCCCTCAAATGTCATGCTCTCTACTCTTTTACCATAGGATGGGAAAGAGATTATTTCAAATCAGAATTTTTTTTCCTGCAATTGATAGAATGCCTAATTTTTTTAAAAAAAAGTTTGAAACTTTTGAAGAGGTCATACACAATGGCATATATGACCTTTGGCAAAATTGGTGACAAAAACAGAGAAGCTTTTGGAAGATGAGATGAGACTGAAAAGAAAGCTTCTGTGTTAAATGAGGTTGAGTTCAAAGTTTACTTCTGACACCAGCTGTGCAACCCTGGACGAGTCACTCATTCTCTTTGACTCCCAGCTTCTTTGTCTGTACAATAGAATTCATAGCTACCTCAGAGAGGAATTGTGATGATAGAATAAGATGATAATTTTAAAGATTCTAGTATGATGCCAGCCCAGTACACTGCCTGGTATACAACAGGCAGAGAATAAATGGCCACTGACTCTGCTAGTGCAGTTGCCAGGAGGGTTAAATTATTAGGGCATCCTTCTTCATTCATCCTGAGAACAGGTAGCAATGCTCATGCAGGTAATGTCCAACAGGTAAGACTCATGCAGTAGGGGCTGGTGGCAAATTTGTTAGCAAGGTGGTCAGTGCTTACTCTCCCTCAACAGTATTCCTCCCAGGATATTTACCAGGAAGCCCAGTGAACCAGGTAATTAACAATGAAGGCTACAGCTGCTTCAACATCATGCTTAACATCAATCACACACAATAACAAACATTTATGAAGCTTTTCAAGTTTCAATTGGGTAGCTATAAAACCTAGTTGTAGGAACTAGAAGTTGTGGTTTTAAATACCTTTCCACACATACTGATGAATAAGATGGCTTCCTGGAAACATAAATATACGTAAGTCTTTTTGAAATTGTTTCAATTGTGCATGTTGAAAAATTAGCTAAAGGGTATGTCAGGAGAACTGAATGTCTTAAAGGAAAAGGTTTAGGGCAAAGTAGTGCTCAGTCAAGGTACCCGATACCAAAGGGATGATTCACAAAGGTGCAGTCAGGGAGTAGAGAAGCCACAGTGGAGAGGGCTATGACCCAAGCCTGGTGCCAGTGGGGGACTGGAGAGATGCTAGCAGGGAGCATGATCACTGGAACACGTGGATCTGGCCTGGCAATTACCCTACAAGGAGGGAGCCGGGGCAATAAATACTTGAACCTCACTCTCCTCCTAGCCTCTGCTGAGGCCAACAAGCAAGAGAGCCCTTGGCTGCAATCTATCTAGGTCAAACCACTGGGCAGAGAGCAAGGTGAAGCGTGTAGGGTGGGCCTGGGCAGGCACATGGGAGGATCTTCAGTCTACCCATAGACACAGGCAAGATGAAACCAAGTCCTAAGGTGGGAAATTTCCTAAACCAGGTTCTCCTTCAGAGCAGGGATTATATCTTGCTCATTTTAGTAACCCGCTGTCCAACAGTTACCTATTAGCACTCAACAAATATTTGTTTTAGGAAGAGCAGTATTGCTTGGGTATTTACTTCACTATTAGATATTTTTCAGAATAGCATCTTCAATTTGCTACTAAACCAATCAAAAGCTTGTCTCTGAAGAGTCGTAGAAAAATATGGAAATACAAAGTGGCGAATGCTTGGCATGTGAAGTAAAAACAGTCTTATCTCCAATGAGCTGTGCAAGGCAGTTCTGCACATGAATGCATTCCATGGCAAAGCTGGCTCTCTCACAGCAAGTTAAAGTTTAAATCCTAAATTAATGCTATTGACTGACATAAATGGAGCCCCCACGATTTACCTAAAGCAGCATTTGGAGAAGCAAATTTAAAGAAGAGTACAAAATGAAATAATTCTGTGAAATTTAAAGTTAAACTTCCACTATTAATTTTTTTAAAACTTTCTGTTTTTTTTCTATTAAAGTTCTCTGTAGTTTTTTTTTTTTTTTAATATTTCATTAGCCAATGTTAAAATAATTGTACTGGGATTAAACTTCCTAAACCTCAGCCTTATTTTTTATAATGGCTAACTAAATATAAAACTCTAGGAGCTGTTTAAGCAGGACAAGTGACGTTTGGCTACAAGTTACACATTGGGATATCACTTAGGACAGTGCACTTCAAACAGGAAGCAATATACTTCACATAGCAATCTAGTACACTCAGATATGGAACGGGCCACAGTGTGAAATGTTTTTCTTAGTGCAGATAGTGGCCAAACATTTTGAAATATACTGCCTTAAATCCCAATATGGTATCTGCCCCGCTTAAAGCATGTCTTACTGTATGATACCTAATCAGTGCTCTTGATACACACGTATCCTCTTTTTATCCATCCACTTGAAATGAATACTGTGTCTTTCCATGTGCCATGCATGCTGATAAAATGTATCATTTTGTAGTCTGTTTATTTCTTTTAAAGGAATGCTGAATGCCACCCACTAAATTAATTTCAAGACTCACTAGTGGGTAGACACCTACAATTTTAAGAGACTCGATTTGGCTCAGTGCATATAGAATGCCAATTGTGGAAAAGAAGAAAGCACAAGGCAGCCTAAAAAAGAAATGATGGGGGCTGAAGAAACTAAAGAGAAAAATAATGGAGCAATTTATCCAGGAAGCTATGGAGATAGCTGGGCCCGTTTTGTTAAGAGTTGGGAGAAGATCAGGAAACTATCCATTAATTCACTCACATGCACACATTTATTTTTTTCCCATTAATTCAACCATTCTTTCCGCAGACTTTGAGTTCCTGCTCTGTGTTGTGTTTGGAAGGCAGAGAGACAGGAGACATAGCTCCCATGCTCTCCAGAAGTTAACAATCCAGGAAGATAAAAACAAGTATGGAGGTAATTACTACATGAATGAAACAGGGGGTGGAGGAAACAGGGGTTCCTGCAAACAGCCCACCTGGGAAAGTCAGGTGCACTCTGCCCAGAGGAGATCATGGTAAAGACCAATCATGCTAGGTACCTCCAAGCACCTACCCAGCTTGCCTTTTCAGGGCTGCCATCTGGGTAACCTAGGACTAAATCCTTATTCTGTGCTTTATTACCTGAGTGACCGTCAACAACTTTCTGAGCCTCAGTCTTTCCATCTGTAAAATGAGGAGGTAATAACACCCTCCTAGTGGAGTTGTGGTACGGCTCAAACATGATGATGTACAATACGGAGTCTAGCACAGCACCAGCAGTCCAGCATGAGCTCACGGCTTTGATCACAATCACTGTCAACATCAAGATCATTATTCTCTTCACCTCTCAAGGCTGGTGTGGCAGGAATTCCCTTGCAAAGCGGCATCATGAGTGACTAGGCTTTTTGAGACAGGATCCCCCTGAACCTGAAACAAGCATGAAAGATGCACACTCTGAGTCAGAAGATTTTAGAGAAGGAGATGGAATTAAGATTCCAGCACGAAACACCTTGTTCTGGAGTGCCTTTTCCTGAAGTTTTAATATTGTTATCTGAAGTGTTTAATTGTGTAACTTAAAATATTTTGATGGTTTTGAAACTTAAGGGCACAGCATATAATTACTTTGAGATGAAATGTGAAATAAGGAGTGAAGAGCTATCAAACTCCCAAGTATGCTATGGGCAACCACCAGGGAAGAGACTACTTAAATATAAAACAGAGCTTATTAAAGTTGTACAAAGGTTCAAATGATAACCGATCACTGATTTCTATGTGTTTTGCATAGCTGGAGAAATCTATAGAGGATATGAAGTACCAGCAGATACAGAGTATCATAAACAGTAATTGATAAGTGATAAGAAAAAAGCAGAGCTTGATTAAATAAGACAATGACCAAACCTGACTGCTGGTTTTTTTTTTTTTTAATCCTCACCCAAGGATATGTTTGTTTATTTTAGAGAGAAAGGGAGGGAGAGAGAGAGAAATGCTGATGTGAGAGAGAAACATTGATTGGAATTCCTTCTGTAATGCGCCTCAACCGAGGAATGAACCCTCAACCGAGGAATGAACCCTCAACCGAGGAA
Source organism: Tonatia bakeri (assembly GCA_004024845.1). NCBI lineage: Eukaryota > Metazoa > Chordata > Mammalia > Chiroptera > Phyllostomidae > Tonatia > Tonatia bakeri. The sequence goes on from PVIA01001027.1 coordinate 277,339, forward strand.
TGAACCCTCAACCCTAGCATGTGCCTTGACCAGGTACGGAACACACAACCTCTTGGTGTACAAGACACCATTCCAGCCAAATGAGCCACCCAGCGAGGGCTGGGCTGCCAGGATTTAATTCCTCTTCCAGCTTTCCTAAGTTGGATCTTTCTGTGCTATTCAATAAATAAGACATTTAAATGAAATGATCCCAGACATTACTCCTACTCATAGAAGCCTAATGCAGCCACAGTAAAATCTACTGCCATTCCTCCTCTTACCCATTTACCCAAAATGCTCACATAAAATCAGAAATTCTGATTCCCACCTAGTCATTGGATCTAAAAGGGAATTCACTCATGTTATCAGGCTAAATGTTTCCATTGAGAGTAATTTTGGTGATGTGAAGAAGAAAAGTAAATGCTCTTTAAAAGACTCCATCTCTATGTATTAAATCAAATAAATGAAAAATAACAGGATGCTGGTTTCAGTTATAATACTGTTATTGCTTAGAGCAATTACTAATGCAAATGGAGAACAATGAAGTCAGACCCATTTAGCAATTGTCTTTGATGGCATGGCTGACTCCTGGCTACCCACAGTGATGAAGCTTCAGATGCAATAATAAGACTTGCTTCTTCAGTGCCTCATTTATTTGCTGAAATCAAAGTTTGACAGATGGAGCCAGAGGACCGACGATCAAAGGGAAAGAAATGAGAAAGGACTTCTCAGTGAACAGCGGACAAAGAACTTAGCAAAATCTATCTTTAAGACTTATACAAGTTGTGTGATTTCTAATAAAAAAGAAATCAACCAGTAGCTTCCAATTTGTCTCAAGTTTTATGTTTAAAACATCAGAACACAAAGATGAACAACCCAATTTATAAATGGGCAAATATTTGACGTGTCTCCAAAGAATATATAGAAGTCACCAACAAGCCCATGAAAAGTTGCTCCATTTTATTAGTTTTTGTGAAAATGCAAACCAAATCCACAGTGCAATGTCACCTCACAAGGATTAGGGTGGCTACTTAAAAAACAAGTGTTGGCAAGGATAGAGAAAGATCTGAGCCCCTACACATAGCTAGTAGGCATGGAAAAGGGTGCAGTCACTGTAGAAAACAATTTGGTGGTCCCTTAATAAGTTAAACAGAAAATTATTATCTTTGGACCCAGCATTTCTACTCCCAGGAATATATCCCCAAGAACTGAAAACTGGTGTTCGTTCAAACAAAAATTTGTGCAAGAATGTTCATAGCCACACAATTCACAATAGCCAAAAGGTGGAAACAATTTAAATAATGAACAATGATGAATGGATAACAAAATGTGCTATATCCATACAAAAAATACTATTCATTCATAAAAAGAAATGAAGTATACATGCTAAATGTTGATGAACCTTGAACACATGATGCTAAGTGAAAAAAAGAAACAGACACAAAAGGCCACATCTTGTATGATTCCATTTATGGGAAATATCTGGAATTTGCAAAGACACAGAGACAGAAAGCAGATTGAGTGTCTGCCAGGGGCTGGGGAAGGGAGAAAGGAAAATAACTATGTAATGGGGATAGCTTTGCCTTTTAGGTCATGAAAACAGTCTAAAACTAGATAGTAGGCCTGCACATTGTAAATATACTAAACACCACTGAACCGTATGCTTTAAAATAGTTAAAATGATAAACTTCATATTTTTTGTATTTTAACACACAAGCACCATGGGATCTCCAGAAGTTCTATATTGGGCTAAGGGACGTCTTCAGGGGTAGAAACATATCTGAGAGGGGTCTAGAGGCTTTGCATCAAAACTAAGCATGAACATGGTTTTCACTCAGACTGGATATTTACTTAGGAGTAAGGGACCGAGGAAGGGAAGAAATTATGGAGAGTGTCCCATAGCACTGACAATGTTAAAACACCTTATAGAAACAGACAATTTTTCCATTTTAAAACAATGAATATAGGATATACTATTCCTTGTAGTGTGCACACAGAAAATAAAATAAACTTTGTGGTCCTAGCTGGGGGGTTCAGTTAGTTGGAGTATCATTTTAAAAAACCAAGAGGTTATGGGTTCCAGTCCCCAGTCAGGGTGCATACGAGAGGCAATGAATCAATGTCTCTCTCTCTCTCTCAAATTGATAAAAACATATTCTTGGGTAAGGATTAAGAAATTAAAATAGACTTTATGTGGTCAACAAAGTTCACACTTGGTTATCCCTATTTCTTTAAATGAGCATGGCCGACAATTTCTGCTCCCAATTTCACCCCTTTTCTTCCCTGCAATATGGAAACACTGCTAGTTTGCTTCACTCCCCTGGTGATTTTTATTGTTTTGTGTAGCAACAGGGAGCAAGCATGTTTACATGCTTGTAATAAGCTACTCCCCTCTGCAGTCCACGATCGGTTCCATTCTATTCCCATATTTCTCTATTTATGCTAATTTGTCAGCCCATCTTAAATCTAACTTTGAAAACAAGAAATGGAAGGAACCAAACTTCTCAGAAATAAATGGTGCAGAAGTTGTTTCTGTACAACTGAAGCAGAGGTATGTGTACTCACAGGGGCATTTACTGACATGCTAGGAGGTATATAAATCCCAGAAATAATATGGTACACCTTCCTGAATTGTCAGCCTCACTCCATAATAAGGGATTTCAGAACATTACTTTCCTATAAAGCAGATATGTTATGGAGCAAAATGCAAGATCCATGTGCATATTTAAGATTATGTGAGACTTAAAAGAAATTTCTCAGTATCTTCCAGACTCTGAAGAGGCATGTTTGTTCTCCACTGCCTTTAGGAATATGTAAAAGCACTTTGTAAACTTCACAGACCAGACCAAATCTGCGGCAACGGGCATGCCAGTGAAAAAGTATGAGAAGCCCATCTAATTCCACAGAGAGAAGTTACAGTCTTGTTGCAGAATTGTATTGTGCTTTACAGTTAGTTCACAAAGTGTTTTCACACATATAATTCATTTAATCCTTATTATGCCCCTGTGAGGTTGTCATTTTATAGAGAAGGGTAAGGAAGCTCTGAATATTTAAGCAATTTTTTATGTACAGGGGTAGTAACAGCCAGTCAAGAACCCAAGTTACCCTAAAAGACAAAGCAAAATGCTGGGCTAAGAGAGGGAGCGAGTATTGGTTCAAAGTCAGGAGTTCGGGGAAAATCATGCAACTCTGGTCTTCCCTGAGAGAGCCGGCAACGTGTTCTCTTCTAGAGCGATAGAAATGAGCAGTAGATACAAAGGAAAGTGTGGGTAAGACCTTGTAGCCGAAACTTCCAAATCTGCACACTGACTGGCTAGGACTTCAGCATCCTAGCAGCCAAGGTCATGTCCCTAGCAGACTGGGGCATATCTTGAAGAAATAAAATGTCTTCCTAGAGTAAAAACCTACATATACTAAACTAGGAACCCTCCAAAAGGGCTGGCTAGCCAAGACCAAACGACAGGGTGTACAAAACCCTCTGCACAACACAACTTCCTATTAGCCTTCCTTTGTCGCTCTGTTTTTAACAGTGAAAGACTGTATTATTTTATTCATTTGTTAGTTTATTTATTGAATTTATTGATATGACACTGGTTATGATGTATTATGGAATTATGCACCTTAATACTATATGATTTTATTGTATTAAACAATGTCGCCTCGTTGTTTTTTTCTTAAATATTATCAGCTGTAGAAGATTGACATAAATTGAGAAGAGCTCCCAGAATGGAAGCCCAAAATCAAAACTAACAGAAAATAAGGAAATGGTTAAGAACAATAGGCATACATAGCATGTGCAGGAAACAGAAGGAAATGTAATGACATGTAAACAGAAACAGGGACTGCACCCACAAAACAAGGTCGTTATGAAACTGGAGCAGTCTGAGCATCAGAGGAACTCTTGAAAATAAAAAAAATTAATAACTGAATATTAAAAACTTAATGACTGGAACATACACTTAAGTAAATCTTCCAGAAAACAGAATAAAAGAACAAAGAGATGAAAGTTAGGTGAAAGAAACTTAGAGAAAAACTTCCACATTTAATGGAAAATTAAAAGAACTGAAAAGAAAAAAAAATAGCTAGGAGGAAATTATCAAAGAAATAATTCAAGAAAATTTCCCAAAGTGTAAGAAAAATTGGAGTCTCTATATTCAACCTGGTCACTGAAGCCGAGCACAATTCATTTAAAAAGCCCACACTTAAGCATATCGCGTTGAAATATCATAATTCCAGTGATGAAGAGAAAGTCTGAAAGTTTTAATGAGAAAGAAACCAGGTCAGGCACAAAGCAGCAAAAAATCAAGAGAATCAGAGTCCTCAACTTGAAAATGATGAAAAAATTCTCCAAAATTCTTAAGGAAATGATTTCCCTGCTAAATTCTACACTTCACTACATTATCAATCCAGCAGGATGGTTGAAAAAAGATTCTTTCAGACAAAAATGCAAGAAACTTATCTTTCTTGTCCATTCTTCTTAGGAAGCTTCCGGAAGATGTAATCCAGCAAAATGTGGGCACTGCCCAAGAAAGAGGAAGAAAGCATGTGGGAACCACAGGTCCAACAACACGTGTGACGCAGGGGTCGTGGGACGAGAGGGACGGCGAGGCCTGGAGAGATGCCTGCGCAGGTGGGGCGTGTGTTTGAGTATTAGCGGGGAGTGCAGCCACTTGCCGTGCCAATGAACCATTCAGAAAACCATGCAAGTGAAAACACAGCACAACTAATATCACTAAAAAAATGGTTTTCAGGAAAAGGAACATGATGATAGCATACTTTTTGGCTTTGCAATGAATAGTCTTTATACAGTTTTCAAGACTGAACTTTTACATTAACTAAAATATACGATGACAGGGAAGTGCACGTATGCTATTCAGGAACACGTATGCAAACAGCACCATCTGAAGGCCCAGGGGCGACCGCTCCTGAAGGTAAGGGTGAGGAGTGGGGAGGGTGAGCGGGCTACTAGCTTTAAATAGGTCTTTAACTGTAGGACAGCATCAGTTCAAAAATTAATTTAAAAAAGAACTCTGTTGTTTAATAATAGCACATCAAGGAAATTTTAATGTAACCAATACAATAAGATGCTACACAGTCATCAAACACCATATCATAAAATACCAGTGTCCAAAAGAAAGAAAGCTCATGATACATCGTTGGGGGCAAATAAAAGCAAGTTACAACAGTATACATTGTATGATCCCATTTTTGGGAAAAAAAAAAAAAAAACCCATACACACACAATGTGGATACAAAAATAAATGGCCCCCACTTTCAGACAATTTCCAGTCCAGTAGGGAGGCACCCATATAAGCAAATGGTTTGGTATGATGTGTTTGCCAATAAGACGCAGGGGTTTTCAGACTTCAGTATGCATCAGAATTTCTCAGAGGGCTGGTTTCAGCAAAGACTGCAGGGTCCCAGGCCAGAGTTTCTAATTATTAGGTCTGGAGTGATGCCCAAGAATTTCCTTTCTAACATGCTTCCAATGATGCTTGATGCCACTGATCTGGGATCACTCTTTGAATGTAACTGAGATTGTTAAGTGCAGAGTTCTCTGACACACTTGGCCCAACATGGGCATCAGGGAAGTCTTCCTGGAAGAGACTGTCCCAGCTCACAGCCTAAATGCTCTCAGGAGTCTCTGAAGTTCTCGCCAAGGTGGGAAACCATTGTCAACTGCTGACAAACATAGTGGAAGTTCTGGATGTCCCAGTGATAAGATTGTACATACTAACTTACAATCATCACTTCTTGTTGCTTTGGAGTAATTTCCTCTAGTCAGTACTGCTTATTTCAGACAAATCAAAAGCTCTGCTTAGCATTTTTATATGCCTTTGATAACAAAGTGGAAAAATTAAAAAATATTATTGCTTACGAATTGTAGTCTGATGACCAAAATCCTCTGAGCTCACGATGACTGGAAGGGGTTCAAGTCAGTTCCGGATCCCTGACACTGAGAGGAGGAAGTCCTGATGAAGTGCAACACTTGTCAGCTGGTCAAGAAGAGACCCAGGGCTACTTCCTGTGGTGGCTCTGCTCACTGTTGGATGTTGTTCCCCTGCTCAGTTTTCCAGAGAAGAGGGAACGGTGGAAATGGGTGATTGCCACTAGTGACGCCCTGCCAGAGCCCAAATCCTACCCTCTGCACTGGACACTCCCAGTGAGGTAAGGGCATCCCTAGGTGTTTAGGATGGGAAAGACTCATCAGAAAAACTAATTTCTGCTGACATTTCTGGTTAGCTAGTTTCTCCTTGTTGATAGTTTTTCATAACTTTCTTTTCCCCTAAGGACAAAAATAAAGGAGATTTATGATGTAAAATCCAGGCAACATAAACAACAGACACAGAAAGTCACTTACTGAGCACTAAGTTGAGGCCACTGTGCTGAGCATTAATGACCAAGGGTAGGGAGACAACTCAGTCACCTTCAGATACCGTAAGCTCTTGCCCATGAGCACGCAGGTTGCTGGGGGAAATACCACCACCTGCACTAGGAGTGTGGAAGTAGAGGATGAACAAGGAACTACCTCTGATTTAGGAACACACAGCTTGGGTTCTCATGGTTGCTCTGTTGCTCACTAGTTGTGGGACCCTGGAAAAGCCTCCTTTCCCTTATCTGTTATCAGAAGTCAGAAAGACCCCGCCTGTCCATACTTCACAGGGTAGACAGAGAAACCCAATGACATCAAAACCAAGCAAATAGTTTGAAAAATCAAGGTCCTATGTGAAGGTATGGTAACATTATTGCCATTTTTACCTGCTAGGGATTTTTAAAATAGTTATTTTCCAGACTAGAATGGAATATGAAACTTTTCAGGAGCTGGTCCCTGAAAACTTTTCCAGTTTCTTTAGTGTTCTATGAACTTGCCTAGCCCTAACTAGACTGTGTGCCTAGAACACTGCAGGGTCTGTAATGAGCACTGAGAAAAAAAATTGCTCGTAGATGGGTAAGCAAATGTAGAAGCTGTCTGAATAAATTGGGGGAAACATTTAGAATATATATGGAGGTTTTTTCCTCCAGCTTCAGAAGAATCAATACATTGACGAAGAATCTTCTAATACTCTTTCATCTAACTCTAAGGGACTATAAGTGACCCATTTCAGAGAGACGCATGTTGAAGATGGGATAGCATGTAAGTGGCTGTCAGATGGCTCACGGGGAAAGGAAAACTCTGTGCGTGGACCCAGTGAAGCCAAAGTTGGCCAAGGCTATCACAAATTAAAAGCTAGCTAATCCTCCTTTTCCAAAAACGGTGTCAACCTTTTTTCTTCTCATTCTGTGGTGGGTAGAAAGTCAGTTCGTTACCTGAAACACTGGTCTCAACTACTCTAATAAAACTACTCGACTGAAAATTTGTGTTGAAAAGTAATTGGAAACACTGTTTCCTGTACTTCCACAGTTAAGCTGCTGAGTTACAACCATTATCGAGTCTCCTAGACAGCACGAATAAACATATTTACATGAAATATAACTTTCCCGCTGGGAGCCTGGCATTCTTATAATGCATAAGGCAAGTTCAGAAGGCTACTTTCTATCATAATATCTTCATTTTCAAATCATTTCTTTTAAGATCTATACAATATTTTTTATAGATCATCCAACTTTAAAAACTTGAAAAGGCCAAGAAAACTAAACCACAGTCTCCCTCTCACTACAGCCAAAGCTCTTAAATAGAAAGTGAGATCTTTCTGATGTAGGGATTCTTGGTGGGTGGGGTAGAAAAGGGGCGAGAAGCTTAGGAATCACAGGGGGCCATGCTGTGATATAATCCATCTGGCCCTGTCCAGCACTTCTAAGAAGGCCCTGTCTTATACTCCGCAACAGAATCTGCAGACAGGAGGCACAGCTCTCCCCATCCGGGGCTGAGTGAACTGATTAAGAGTTACCGCTCTCCTAAGCCAAGTTGTTTCACACTGCCTTAACCTCTCCAGGAACTGCTGGAATCAACAATGACAGGTCTGCCTTTGGTTTTGGTTGGCCAAGGCACTCATAATGAAAAAGTATACCAGTAAATGTGCTGGAATAAAACCAAGCTGGCACTCTCAAAACTTCAGAGAAAAAGACTTCAAGAAAGATAAATTTGGAGTAATCAAAATTGTAATGCTATAGATGCCAGAGATCACAGAATAAAGTTGCAGAAAGCCAGTACTTTAATGAGAAAATAGAAAACATTCTTGGATTGGAGGTCATGTTATTTTGGTGAAAATCAAAATAGGGGTCCAAAAGGGGTCATATCAAGATGTCCACCACTCTGTCAGGCCACCTGCTAGTGGGTGTGAGCACAGTGCCCAATACGGTGCAGGTGAGATGCCCCATCCGGTAATAGACCTCTGGTTGGGAAGAGATGAAAAAAGTGCGAATCTGTTTTTGGTTGATTGAGCCAGAAAAAGCACCTAATACTTTTGTTTTCCAGTTCACACCATCATTCCCTAAATGAATCACACCACATTCATTTGTACCACACATGACATGAATTATACCACAACTTGGACAGATTACTTCTTAGACACTCATGGGGTAAAACCGATCTAGGAAATTCTGAACTAGGCCATGCTAATGAAGGCAAACACTGATGGAATTATTCCCCAAAAAGGAAAAACCAGAAAACCACTTGTTTTGGGTTATAGAATACACTGTATTTTTGGGAGGTGTCAGGTTTACCCTTTTGTTTTGCTTGTGGAAGTGTGACAATTAGTGTGTAGCCTCTGAGTACACATCGACTGGTAGAGCAGACGATCGGGGCAGGAGGAATAAATTAGCTCAGAATGCAGTTTTTCTGTAGATGAACTCCAGGTGGCAAAATTCAGAATTAACTAACCATTAGATCGCAGAGAGGAATGAGCATCAACCCACTGTATGTAAGGAAAACTACCACTGATGTTACTTCCCCTAACCCAGGACACGAACTTAGAGGTCCCGGTCTCTCACCTCTGACGCTGCGGTTCTTCCCACTCCGTCACACTACTTGCTCCATGTACCTGCACATTAGTACTTACCCGAGTGGACTAAAAGAACATGCATGGGTGACAAAAGGCTCCAATTAACTGATGAATGAGAGACCATCAAAGAGGCATTTAGAGAAATTAAGTGGTTGGAAGATTGAGAGTGACATCCAGGGAAGCTTACCCTTCCTAGGTATGTATCAGTGACATTGGCCATGAAAGAACCATATTTGATGAAGGATAATGTTATTTGTCTCAGTGTGAGATCGTTCAGCTTTTCAGTGTTTCCTTCCAGTGGTTTTGGGGTGTTCTCAGAATGGGACAACTAAGTGTGGGTGCTCTAGAATCAAATATAGTTTCAAATCCTGTCTTAAACACATTTTCCCCTATATTTCCTTCTCCTGCTAGCTTAAGCAAGCAACACAGCACTTTTTCTGAGGCTCACTTTCCTTACCAGTATACCAGTAAACGTGCTTGAATAAAGCCAAGCTGGTGCTCTCAAGACTTCAGAGACGGAGACTTCAGGAAAGAGAAATTTTGAGTAATCAAAATTGTAATGCTATAGCTGTCAGGGATTACAGAAGGGAGTTGCAGAAAGCTAGTAATTTAAAGAGAAAAAAGGAAAGATTTTACACACAGGAGGAGACCATTTTGATCTTCCTCATCAGTCCTATGTGTGAAGAAGTGAGGGCTGAATTCCCCAGGAATCTGATGAAAGAAGAATAGCCAAGTTGTATCCACTCCAATTTTTGAGTCCTAAAGAAATGCATTAAAGAAATTGTGCCCTAGCTGATATGGCTCAGTTGCTTGGGTGTCCATTCCGCAAAGGGTTATCAGTTCAATTCCCAGTCAGGACATGTGCCTGGGGTGCAGATTTGGCCCCTAGGGGTATGTGTGAGGGGCAACCAGTCGATGTTTTTCTTATACATCAATGTTTCTGGCCCTCTTTTTCTCCCTCCATTCCCCTCTCTCTAAAATAAAAATAAAATATTTTTTTTCAAAAAAGAAATACATATTTGAATTGGAGGTCACATTTTATTGGAATAAAAATAAAGATAATAACTGTACCTGCCTCATAAGTTTGTTAAGATGATCAAAGAAGATAATGTAATACATGGCTAAGGGCCTGACATTTAGTAAGGGTTCAACAAAAGACACCCATTATCATCAGAAGAATAATTATAGGTACATATATATGCCTGTAACGTACACATTCCATTCACACTCTCTCACACTGCCTTTGGATTAGTGCCACGCTGGTTTCTCTCTCTACGTGGTAGCTCCTGAGAAAAAGCCCCATCTTTTATTTTTCTCTGCCTAGTTACTGCCAGAAAGGGACCCTCATGATAAAAAAATAAGGGAAATTTCCATTAACCCTGAACAGCGAATCATAAAATTAATCAATTGAAGTACATAAGGCTGTAATTGTCCTGAGTAGTTTGACGGTAAAAATCTAAAACAGAAGTTGATGAAGAATAATAAGATTTTATCAAATACATTTCTATTTTATAGAAAAGGGAAAGAATACACCTGGAGTGGGTATCTGGCCCTTGGGATAATCCTTGCTTTCGAGTCCCGGTTCTCGCTGTTCTCCGAGGACAGCCCGTCCCCGCCCTGTTGGCCTCACCTCTAACTTGGGCTCCTGCGATAACCAGTCCGCAGCCCTCACTCGGATCTGCGGCTGAATCTCGTTTACAAAGAATCATTTTCTTTTTACCACATAGCTCATTTTTAAAATCACAAACAACATGGTCAGAAATTCTTGATCGGGCATAAAATGGTTTTTCTGACTTGGTGCCTAACTGCATTTCCAGGACATCTCCTCAGTATTTCCCATTAAAAAAAAGCGCCAGGACCCTTCGAGCCTTCTGGTGCCCTTCCTTGTTCTCACTCACTGTTACCTCTGCCCGGAAGTCCTTCCTCGTCTTGCCTCCTAGAAAATGCAGAATATCTTTTGTGAAACCAACCAGATTTATGTTCTATTAAACACATACTGGCTATCAACACTTGTTCTCAGCACTGCCAACATATTCAGTCCCCATTAAACCCTGTAAGATGGCATCATTATCTCTATTTACAGAGAAGTGAGGCACGCGGAGGTTGAAGAGTGCGTCTAAATCCCACTACTGGTATGTAGAAGCTACTGCCAATCAGTCAGGTTTAATTTCGCCCTCTTTTCTAGCATCATAACTTGTTTATACGGCCAGCGGTGCTTGTTACAGTCTCACACATTATAGGCTTCTTTCAGGGTCTACCTTTGGAGTCTCAGGGTCTAGCGCTGTGCCTTACATTTAGTTGGCACTTAACTAATGATTACTAGTTGCATGGATGGAAATAAGAAAAACACAGCTCTTTACATATTTCCATAATACCATGTATGGTATCATATCTTTAGTTGGTTGCAAAAATGGGTTTAGTGGCAACTGAACAGAAATGAAAGTTGGTGGATGAGAGAAAATAAGAGTTTCAGAGATGGTATACTTTTGTAAAAGCATGTTGTTCAACCTATGGCAATAACCGATGCTTTCAACACTCTTAAATCTGAAGAGTTACTGACGCATATGAGGAAAAATTGAAAACATAAAGCACATAGCTTTTCAAAACCCAAACCTTTTAAAACAACCTTCCCTTTTTCATTTCTATACATCAGGTTTTATTTTAAGCTATACATACTAGGGAGAGTTAAGAGTCTCTTGAAACAGCTTAGTTTAGTTTCAACAGTAACTCTTTCGCAAAGACTCTGCTACACCATTTCCCAGAACTCTCTTCTCCCCTTAGGTGTCACAGGAAAACCAATAATAAATGACATTCCATGCCCTTCCTTGGAGATCACTTACCTTAACCAAAAGCTTAGGTAAAGAGTTTCTACGGGAGAATTACTATGAAAGAGTGACTATGTTGCAATGGAAAACCTTTAGACATTTCCAAAAAACAACATCTCAGTATCCACTCAGCCTTCAAGGAAGGCATATTAGCAAGGAGCAATTGGGTCCTTATTTCAAAGAAGAAAAAGGACCATGGGAGTTTTGACTCATCATATCACCGCTTTTCTGATTTCCAAGTGAATTTTTTTTAGCACAGTGTTGCAGATACAGAGAGGATAAAACTGTCCCTTGCTCAAAAGAAAGTTTATACTCTAGCTGATCTGAAAGACATATTTGCTCAGACAGCTACTCCATTCCACAATCTGACAGGTACTCAGGAAGGACAAAAGCCCGAAGGAAAGAAGGACCCACTCTGTCAGGTATGGCCGTGGCAGGGAGGGCGCACAGAAGAGGTGCCACTTTTGAGCCTCAAGTCACTAGTTTGGCCCAGTGGATAGGTATGGAGGAGGCAAGGCAGGAACCAGGATCACACACAGAATAAAATCATTTATTAGCATGAAGACAAGAAAAGAAGCTTAAAATATTGTATTGTTGGAGCATGGGTCGGTTAATGATACAAAAGGAGAGAGAAAAGAAGAGAGAGAATAAAAAGATTTTGCCCTATTTTATGTGAGGGCAGAGGCTGGTGCTGTAAATTTTATGCAAGATGTTAAGAAGAAGAAAAGCAGAGGTCTACAGAAATTAAATGCAATTAAGTGACTTAATAGAAAGTCAGAATGTTTTTTGATAGTATCTCATTTAATGATGCTAAGATTACTTCAGAAAAATCATAAGGCCTTTCTCAAAGACCACAAGTCATCAATATTTGAAAACTTAGTATCAAAGTTAGGTTCAAAAATTAAGAAGACAAATTATCTTCAGCAAAATTTAGTTTAGATTAAGTATTTGTTACACTTAGAACAGTAAGGTCTTTTTATTTTCACATTAATTTTTAAAATAAATGCTTATTGAAAACATATTATTTAGCAAGTAAATCCTTAGAATTGATTTTAAGAAATTGAGAAAATACAAAATCAAACTAAATGAATCAATCTTATTAATGTAAGATTATAATTTTATTGTTACATAAAATATATTAATTATATTTTTCTCTAATAACTAATTCTAAGATTTTATTTATTTATTTTTAAAGAGGGAAGGGAGGGAGAAAGAGAGAGAGAAACATCAATGTGCGGTTGCTGGGGGCCGTGGCCTGCAACCCAGGCATGTGCCCTGACTGGGAATCAAACCTGCGATGCTTTGGTTCGCAGCCCACGCTCAATCCACTGAGCTACGCCAGCCAGGGCCTCTAATAACTAATTCTATAAGTTAAAAAAAGAGACTTCCTTGGACACTAAGCCAGTGATGTACTGATCAATGAACAAATTCACTGTAGAAAGCAGAAAAGCACTTATGATTGTAGGAACAATCAGAAAATAGAAAATCTTACTGAACAGGGTTGCTGAGAGGCAATGACGTGAACCCTAACAGAGCTACTCAGATGAAGACCCCTGTGCTTCAGAGAAAGGGCTATGAATGAATCAGTATGCTGAGGGACCCAGAAAACTGAGTGTAAAAAATCAACTTCCAAGGACGCGGCCCCTGTTATGTTAGGTGGGGCTTTTGATTTCCCATTTGGACTTAATTTCATAAAGTGTATTTCCTTTGAGGATGTGAAGACTTAAGAAAAAGTAAACAAAGGAATTGAGAAGAAAGTTTTGTTTATTTTGTGATAGTGCACTTTCTACTGGCCTGGGTACATCGTCACATGGGACTATGTGTTAAGAGAAGTGCTAAGTACCCTGTGTTACAGTAGCAAGAGCAGGTCAGCCAAGTGCTCACCCACACTGAACCTCTGGTCAAAACGCGAGCACACTTTCATCACAACTCCTGGTTGGGGATTGGAGAGAAACCTCACAGAATATGCAATGGTTCGCTTTCTTAAAATGGTGATGCCATAATACTTACATTAGTTTTCAAAATGGGACCAGTTTTTAAGATTAAAAAAATGCTGAAATGTATTGTAAATCATCTTACACAAAATAAATTTGGATTGTATAAACATCTCTGTGTCTCAGTACCTGTCTGTGTGTGCAGGTGGAGGGCTATTTCCCCACTGAAGATATTACAAGGGTTCAATAAGATAATGTAAAAGACATACTTAGCATGATGCCTGGTATGAAGCCAAGCATTTGTTAAATGGTTAAAGAAAAAAGCCTTACATTTATACACCTACTATATTTTTGGTTAAGGGCTTATTTCCAATATTTAAGGTATTAAATTACGGCTTGATGTACCACAAATAAGTAAAACAGAAAAGTTGACCCAGATTTCTTAAGAATTACATAGCCCTCATTAAATAAAAACAAATTGTGACTTAGGATAGCTCGATAATAACATTGTTTAATTTATTCCACAAGAAAGCAGTATCTCTTTAGGCTGAACTTGACAAACCATCGCCCAATGACCCAAATGTGATATTCCGATGGAATTCCGATTGCCATCCGCAATCCACTGTCCTTCAGTCTAGCTCGGCACTCAGTCTCTTTTGATTATTAACAGTCTGTGCTTAAGCAAGTTTAGAAAACTGCATGTTGACACAGAGAAAATGTATACTTTTTGTAGTCAAATGCTGTAATGCAAAAGATGGGATTTCAAATTTCATTTAAAGTAGCTTTAAAAACAAAGACAGTCATTTTGGTTTTTCACTCCAATTTGAGTTTTAGAAAAGGGCAAAGCGTAATGCAACAGGTACGCTGCGAACCGACCAGATTTATAGGTGTTTCATCATCAGTGGAGAGTAATTGACCAATGCTGCCATGAACACATCGAAACTCATATTGTTTTCAAGTTACACTGAAATATTGACCAGACTCTTCTGGAAACTACTTTTTCAGGGAGGAAAAATACTAATTTTAGGGGATTTATAGCCAAGAAAAAGTATTATTATTCAGGGAAAGTATTACTGGGGCCTCAGCACAATGCACGTCACATTTTCAGATTTATCCATTTGCCCTGCATTTAGGACAGTCATTACCTAGGGTCTACCCAACATGAGAATGTCAAATCTCTAAGCTTCTCTTATCTGGTGCTCTAGCAACTGAATGAGAATGCTCCTTATTTGTTAAAGGGAAGATATGAGATTTTTCTCACCATTTGCCACATGCACGCATTTCATAAATCTGTCTTCCATAATATGTATATATTTATTTAATCACTTGGTTTTGCCATATATAAGCTGATAACAGTTATAATATCTTTCATTCTATATATATTCTCAAGTTATTTAGAGATTCATAGTCTTACTTGGTATTTTCAATCAACTCTTGGATATAACATACTTTAAAAATATCCCTAGCCTATATACATTTTGAATATTGAATACATGAATTATTAACTGAACTTCACACATAAGGAAAATGAGATATTGAGAAGCTAAGTGACTAAGAGCACCAAATATGAATTACCAGAATATGAAATGGCAATAAAAAGTCATCTTCCAGTGACAGCTCCTATGTGCAGTTGTACACATTTATCAACCAATTGCAGTGATTCAAGACAGAGGCAGTTTTGTTCGCATGACAATAAAAAATGGCTTAGTATAACCTTAACTTCTCTCTCTGCTATATCCTATAAGTAGCTACTTCTTCTAAAATGCCATTTTATAATCTTGTCTTGCATTTATTTGTTAACATGTCTGCATCCCTCACTACAGGAGGTGCTTTAAGAGCTTTACATTTCCATGTTACTTGTGGTTCCACAATTTTTAGCACTTCATAGAGGTTCCATAAATGCTCGTTGTGTGAATAAATGAAATGCTGGTTTGTTGTACTGTGTGAGTTGATACCTTAGGATAAAGGCTTATGTTTAGTTAACAACCTGAAAGATAAAAATGGTTAAAATGTGAGAGTTTACAGTCTTGAAATACCATGCCTATGTTTTCACGTATGCAATGAGTGGCAACAATTTTATGGGCATGAAAAATGAGCCTGCTTTCTGTCTCTGACTGCTGCCACCTTAGTTTCTGGGTGGCCTGCCATGGTTTCCTTTCTGAGGTTGGTATCTGTGAGAGGGAGCAAGTAGCAACACTCGTCATGCAACTTAAATGAGCATGCAGCAACCAATAAGAGCCATCAATAAGAATGTTCACATAAATGAATGAACGAATGAATAGATAAAACATAAAATTAGAAAAAACCCTGTCGCCACAATGTGATGCTATCATAATGAACAAGCCTCATCACATCTCTCCTCCACCTCCGACCATCAACAGCTTTAAAAAAATAACTGTCATATTGGACTTGAGTTGCTGTATGTCATAAGGCAGTTGGTGCTATTTCCTGCATTTCTCCCATTTAGGAACAACTGGCAGCAAGAGTCTAGTGTCGCGGATTCAACAGCAATGACCCAGGACCTGCAGTCTTGTAGGCACCCGTTAACCATCAGATCACTCTCACAATCCCCATGGACTGCTGTCCATCTCCGACTCGGCCAGCCGTCGTGTCAGTGCTTGGTGGTGAAGACAGACAAGAAAACAGACATTTGATGGAGAGCTAGATGCAAGATCCAAAGCTAGACACTCATTATTTTTCCTTGCCAAAATGGAAACAGTTTCACTGCAATTTCTTTCTAACTATAGCTATTTGTACATATGTACCCTGAGACAATTTCAGAAAATACAGAATACCATCATGAAGAAAGTAGAAATCATGAATAACCCCACCACCCACTCTACTTTTTTGGACTTTAAGACATAAACATGAAGGGGTTAGCAAAAAACATCACACATAACACAGACACAGACAGCAGTGTGGTGATGGCCAGAGGGAGAGGCGGCGAGGGAGAGGTGGAAGTGGGCAGAGATGGGGAAATGGGGATGGGAAGAAGCTTTGCTTGGGGTGACGGGCGCACAATGCTGCATGCAGATGATGTCTTATTGAGTTTTAGCTTGAAACCTGTACAGTTTTGGGAGCCAATGTCATCCCAATAAATTCAATTAAAAATGTCAAATACAAAACACATATTGCACACCCATATCACAAAACACGACAGAAAGAAAATCCTGGAATAAGAGGGAGGATAAAATCTCTTTCTTCTTCTCTCACAGAGTTAACAAAACTTAAGGGAAAATGAAAGCAAAACGAGAATAAAAACCAACAAGAATGGCAGCACTTGTAGAAATCTAGAAGATACAGAGGGCAGAGAAAGCTTTTAAAGGGGCAAAGACAGTGATACAATCAGCCTGTCTCAAACACCACCGTAGCACTGAAAAGCATAAGTAGCAGAGGCAAGGGCTCTGAGGAAGAACAAAGAGAGATACAGAGAGACAGTGAGCAGGTACCGGGAAGAGAGAGAAAACACGGGGCAGGAGGGGTGGCGAGGGGTGTCGCCACAAGAAGAAAAGCAACCTACGAATGAAGATGCCCCCTTCGCAGATTTCACCCTGGAAGACCACCTGTGTAAACTTTTGAACTGCCCAATTTCTTTGTTTTCTTTTTTAAACAAAAATATTTTAATTGGTACAAATGAAAGAAAGATTTCCAGATATATTCAGTATCCCTAAGTCAGCAAAGGTAAATCACTCAGCATTAGAAAAGAAAAAAAATTCAATAAAGGCAACCTAGCTACATATTCTAGCCAGCAATTTTTCAGTGTATAAAACAAAACATTCTAAGAGAAAGCCAGCTTCTTATCCTATTCCCATGTTGTATTTCATTGGCAGTTCTCTCCACACAGAGGAGAATTCAGTGTGCAAGAGATTTCTGAGGAAAAAATGGCTGATAGAGGTATGTGTGTGTGTGTGTGTGTGTGTGTGTGTGTGAGAGAGAGAGAGAGGGGGGGAGAGAGAGAGAGAGAGAGAGAAGGAGAGAGAGGGAGAGGCTAGAGAAGAGAATGTGCAGTGGATTTGCCTCTTTGAAATGAAGAGCTACACAAAATCAGGTGGATTTGTCTTGCATTTTAGTTTTTTACCAAATGCAATTTATCTTACTTGGATCTTCCAATTAAAGAATCAAAAACCATCAAATTTTAATGTTGGAGTTCTTCACCCATTTTAGAGCAGAGGAAATAAAGCCTTGAGACTGTAGGAGGTGACTTATCCAGGCTTTTCTAGTTAGTGACAAAACTGGACAAGCATACTCAGTGTTCACCTGCTTTTGTTTCTGGGGCATGCCAAGTGGCATCAGCTACTGTGGACACAGTGCCTGATCTTTCTGCAGCAAGGTAGGTTAAAGCCCTTCTACAATGGGAGACTGAGGCAGCTGCCCTCAGCAGGAGAGGGGCTGCCAGGGCCGAGCGCCTGATCCCTGAGTGTGTGTCCTCTCCCATAAACTCTCAGCTAAGAGGAGACTTCCCCAAGAAGGTCTTTGAATTTAGGGTGGAGGGGATTGTGCTTAATTCTGCCAAGAGGTTTTATGGGGTTCCTATAAGAAAGAGTCTCAGAAAACATTACTTCTAAGTATGAAATCGGCTCCAGGCAGATTCCAGTAGTTACAAGATGGCTTTTGAGAATTGTGTCCAAGTGCTTGCAAAATTGACATTCTCATCAGCAAATATTTGTTGAGGACCTAATATATATAGAGTGCTCTGTTCAGAGAGATGGAAAACAGCCTTGAGGGGCTTCCAATCTTGCTGATCTTGTTGGCCAGCCAGAACGATATATAAAGAATAAGAAACAGCCAAAGCAGCCTGTACGAAGTGCAAGATACAGGGAGGAAAAGAAATGCCTGAGGAATTCATGGGAGTGAGAGGTAAACAGGGCTGTTGGAGACAGCTGCACGAGAGGGTTGACTCTCAAGCTGTGTCTTAACAAATTTATATGACAGAAACACGAAAGGAAGGGCATTTTAGATGAGAAATCAGGGCTAGCAAAGATGCAAAATGTTTGATGGTTGACACTATGGGAATGAATGAGTCCTCCCCGAGAGGGAACATTTCATTTGTGCTTAAAACATAATGGGAATAGAAGAAAAATAAAGACCAGTGTCAGACATTCTTGGAATTACAGTAATGACTGACCAGGACTGCCTCCTTCTACCTGGATTTCCTTGAATAGCCTCTGCTTCCTGATGCTTCCTCATGACCCAGTACTGATGACTGTAGGTAAGGGTCTGGTGGGAATCCCATCAACCATCATTCCGAAAGCAGCACCCAAGCAGCTGGAATCCTTGGTGGCTTGCCAATGCCTTCCAGAGCTTAAATGTCTCAAAACTCCATTTTGGGGACATTTGACTACATATCGAGGGTTCCTATGCTGTTTTCAACATGATACATGCCACGGCTTTTTTTCAAGAAAGGAGAGATAAGTTAAAATGATCACCTAAGTTATTAAAATTGAGGGGAGGAAAAGAGACACTAATTGTTCTCTTGATATTACAATACAGATGTGGAATAATTCATAACAATAACTGATATTTATCAATGCTTACCACATGCCGGGCCCTAACTATGAGGTTTATAAATATTATTTAGATTAATTATAGCAAAAGTCCAGAAGGCAAATATTATTATTTCAAACCTGCTCTACACCTGGGAACACTGAGGCTTCAAGAGTTCTTGAACTTGGTCAAAGCCACACAGGTAGAATGTGGAGAACAGTGACATGTTATAATCTACGGCAAAGAACCAACACCTACTCCCATCCGTCATTAAAGTCTAAATCTAGATGAACCTCCTCTAACTTGAAATTTTACTATAACTAGTCTACAGTTATAGACAAAACATAAATGAGTCATCCCCCTTCCCCCATACAAGTTTGTGAGAGGGAAGGGCTGATGGGTAGTTTAACTATGCCAATGAAATAGTCCATGAATCCTCTTAATAAAGCTACTCTTGGTAAGAACATGCATTTCCAGTTCATTTAACAAACAGACATAAAGTTACGATTTCTGACAGGACTGATGGTTACATTTCAAAACTCATAATAGAGATGCACCTCAGCTTCACTAATGTCCCCATATACACTGTTTCGAGCACAATATAGTCTGTTTACAAGAAGTGCAGAAATGTTGTTAAACTTAATTAGATGTAATTGTCACACTTTCATTAGCTATTAACATTATGTAAAGATAAACTAATGCATAATGAGTTCTTCCATTGTCACATAATTGTAATTTTAATGATTACATTATGACCAGTACAATACAGTGCATATTTTCAATTTTCCCATTACCGAGTAATTATTTATAAGGTTTTCTATTACAATCTGTCTGTAGAGACCAAGTTATTAATACCTTCATTTTCCTATGATGACCACAGTGCTGAAATCAATATGACAGCCACAGGGAGAATGGCAAAGTAACACGGAGAGAACAGCAAAGCTACCACCATGAAGTCGGCTCCTTCTACACATGCCTGAGGACATTTCAAGATGGAGAAAAACAATGTGTCGATATTCTCATAAATTCGACTCTTTAAGGTTTCTTCAAGTATATTTTCCCTCATATTTGTGCCCTTTAGTTTCTAACTCTTTCCTAAAACAGTGCCCATGGTATGAAATATTCAATAGCCTAACCTTTGAAAAATGTCTTAAACAGTTTTCACCACTCAGAGAATTAAATTAACATCCCACAAGGCCATTTCTGAGAAAGTGTTTGGATCGCTCAATCTCAAGGCTCTACATCAGGAAGTACAATACGGATGAACTGTGGGATTCATCCCCGAAGAGGGTGGAGAGTGGGGCACGTTTATGAGAACACAGGCAAAGAGAGAGGGGACCGGACAGTGAGTTGTGGACTGAAAACTAGTACAATGACAATACTAATAACATCTATAAGTTTTTGCTTTTAACCACTACCTCTGAGAACTCACCGATCCCCTCATTATTCTTTTTCTGTGGAGACTAAGACTATTTAGTGGACCTGGAAAGATGTTCAGGGGTATGCACACAGATGTAGAAGTACAGCCTGTGAAACACCTGCCCCAGGTTCTGTTCCCAGAGACTCTGACACCACAGAGCGAATTGGCCGTGCTTGTATCAAGCCCCTTTATAAGATTCTGAAACAGATGAGCATGGAGTATATTTCAAAAACACTGCAGCTGGAGCTCAGTTCAGTGGTGGGGAAGCCTCCTGGACCAGTAAACACAGCAGTGACCTTGGATTCGTAAGACCACAGTGAAGCTTCACTGTGATAAGAGGTGTGACCTTGATCAAGTCTCTGCATCTATGCTGGTCTTAGGTTTCCTCACTCAGGAGCTGTGTCTTGGGCTCACTTCAGAGTTTCCTGCATAAAGGGACCGTGGAGCTGGCAACAGAGATTCTTGAGCTATATACAGAATTTCAAAAGTCAGATAGGAATGCTTCATTTATCAAATATCCAAAAGTCTTCTTGACATATCCAGTTTTAGTATTTTGGCTGGTACCATAACCTCTGGTTATCAGAATTTCTGATGGCAATTATATTTGTCTCAGATTTACAGAGATGGAGAAATAAATGCTTACTGCTTAAGAAATGTAGGGTTTTTCTTGTTTGTTTTGTAGATCACATCTTTCATGTTTGTTTTTTTGTATTTTTTAAAGGAAAATTTTTAACTCTAGTAATGACAAGTAAATTTCACAAGTACTATCTTATCAACTTTTTCTAGCTCTTGGAAAATTTCATCAGTACTAATTCCCTAAAAATTTTTAAAAATTGAGATAGAATTCACATATCACGAAACTCATCATTTTTGTCAGTTTTTGCTTCTTTTTAATAAGAACCATTCATTGGATTTTCGTATATTCACGAGAGTGCAGTCATCACTACTATCTAATTCCAGAACATTTTATTAGTTCCAACTCCCCTTCCCCACCAGCTTTTGCCGGATAATAATGCACTTTCTGTCTCTACAGGTCTCCTTACATGTGACCTTGTGCTTAGCTTCTTTCACTTAACATAACATTTTCAAAGAACATATATCTTTTCACACAAACTCTTATTTTCTAAAATATTCTCTGAAAGGGGTCTATCAGAGTTACCTTATTAGAAGCTTGTCCAGGCATGCATATAACTTCTCTGCTCCAGTGAAGCTCACTGTCGCAGACAGTTGTTAATGGCAGGGGAGGTGTGTTGGGACAGAGAAAAGACTGTGACCATTTTTCTAGAGTAAAAATAACTTACTGAGGAATACCTAAGTTATAGCCCATTGTCATTATACATATTTGATGTGTGTAATTTATCTTAGGTATATCTCTATGAAACCACTGCCACAATCAATATAATGAACATTTTCATTGACCCCCCACCCCGTGATTTTCATCCTGCCTGTTTATCATTCACTCCTGATGTTCTCGTGCCTCCCCTGTCCCAATCCTCGGGCAGCCACGGATTGGACCCACTTTCTCTCACTAGAGATTACCTTACATTTTCTCAAATATTAAGTACAATACATAGGACATATTCTGCTTTGGTCTGACTTCTTTCATTCAGCAAAGTTATTGTAAGACTCATCCTACTACTCATGCACACTACTGTTGAACTTAACAGGAGTGCGCCTCTTTTTATTGCGGAGTCGCATTCCATTGTATGGATATATCCCAATTCGTTATCCATTCATTTGTTTTCATTTAAATTATATTTCATTGTTTATGCTATGCAGTTGTCCCAATTTCCCGCTTTGTCCCCCTCCACCCAGATGCCCCCAGACCTCAGGCAGTCCCCATGTTGTGGCCCAGGTCCAGGAGCCCACAGGGGTAAAATTGCCCAAAGAAATGCTAATATGGAAAACACTGGGACACAATGGGATGAAGATTTCTAAGGTGTGTTCCAACCCTAAGAGTTTTTCACCAGTGTTGCTTAAATCAAGACGCTAACGGTTCCAAACAGCCTCAGGTCACACACTCTGGACAGTGAGTGCCATCTATCTGCCAGGTGCTGTTCAAGGGGCAGAGACACAACACTGGTTGAAATGCTCTCACAGAGCTCATGGGGAAGACAGAAGAGAGAAAATACGCAATATATCAGGCTTTGGTAAGTGACATAAAGGACAAGAGTTTGGTAAGCAGATGGGGCTGGGGGCAGGCGGAGGGTGTGGTCAAGGAAGGGTTCTCTGATAAGGCACCATGTGAATCCTGACCTAAAGAAACGAGGGAGGAAAATCACACAGATGTCTGGGGGGACTCAGTCATATTAAATTATGGAATGCATGCTTTTCAAATAGAAAGACAATTCTTCTACATTGTCATATCTTACTTAAGCTAATATGCATGTATTTATGAGCTCATGTCCGGAGCAGATTCCTGGTTGTAGAAAAGTACACATCATGAGTTCTTCATGCCTGTGAAGAGAGCAGGTGAAATCTCCAGTTCATGGATCATCTAACAATGAGGTAAAACCTGGACTTGGGCACAATACCTGTTTTTGCTGCTTCAAGAACACACTTTGGTTTGTCGCACACCCTAGTGGTCAACACATTTTTAGTTCACTGCAGGATTTTTTTTTTTTTTTTTTGTCTTGGCAGGGTTTCCTAGCTGCTTTCATTTCCTACCTACTGACAGCCTGATGAACATGATTTATAAATATTAAAAATAGAGTGGTGAGACCAATGCAAAGAACCTGCCAACACATGCCAGAACCTCTCATGAGTTCCCAGTAAAACTAGAGAATATGTTTCAAATATTGGTGGATCCCCTCTGTCTAGGAGATTGTCTGACACCTGGTTAGCACCCAGGGAACACGCTTAAAGAATGAATGCAATGTTTGGGGAAAAAATAGAATAATGCCACACTTCCATGCTGCCTATCTCAAACCGAAATAAAAGCTCAGCTTAAATGGAATAGCTTGGCATGGGTGTATGTGGATGAGGGTGTGTGGGCGTATGTTAGTAAACAGGATGTTTTCTATACTTTATGAGAAAGCATGGCAGCTGCTCGCTAGGCTCCTAACAGAGGAAGCTGCTAGTTTTACATCTTTAAAATCCCCTATTTGCATAGATCTTATATAGGAAGGCAGACGTTAGAAATGGGAATAGTATGTGATCACCAAATCTCACTCGTGCTAGAAAGTTCTGCCTGTGGTTTGTCATTTTTGGAAATGTGGATGTGCTGACAACAAAATTAACTTCGCAGAAGAGCTGAGAATTGCCTACTCTCATCATCCTTTTCAGTATAATTTGCATGACTTGACGAAATTAGACTGTTATTTTCATTGGGATGATCTGCAAAATCATAAAATGATGTATATTTTGGGAGTGCCTAATTAAGTCTCGTTAGTTCCACTGAGGTTTCAGCTACTAACATAAGCATTGCAAATATCATGGAGGTGTTCACATCTAGTTTTAGTAACCACAAAGAGATACTCTAAGGACTTGAAAGAAAAATTTCTTTAGAAGTCAGGCAATAAGGAGAATTCAAATCAAAGGGGGAGCCTATGGGATAAAATGAGATGTATACTGATTTGCCAAAACTTGCCTTGAAGCAAATATCAAGAAATACTTTTATAACTGAAGCCAATATTAAAAATCAAAACAGCAGAATTACAGACATAGACACACAAAGTCCATCCCTATTCACAGTTTCTATCACAAACATTAACTAATATTGATTGAGCAGTTTGCCGCAAAGTTTGCTGTGACATCCAATCAGCATCTGAAGTGACAATCATGTTTCCTAGACAATTGCCAGCACCGTGTGTGTCACACTTGCAAACAATGGGCTGCTCTCATTGAGTGCCATCTGCTTGCTATAACAAGTCTTCATCTTAATTATGAAATTCTTATTATTATTTAATATTTATTAACTTCCCACAATGTGCTTGGCAGCAAAAACAACAGAAATATGCTCTCTGCACACCAGGAATCTACCTGCTGAGGACAATAGAATGAACCAGTCATGCAGTCATTTCCATTTTCACATATTTGATGTAACTCTTTCCAGAAGACAGAGTTGCCGAAGGCTCACTGTTTGGAAGGTTCATCTGTCCTAGTGAAGGCGGAACGGTGAGCTAGGAGAGGAGTTATGAGTGAAGTACCGATACAAAGGGACAAAGGGCAGGTTAATTACAATTATCACAGACTGTAAGTGAGGTTTGCTCTATTGATGGAAAAAGCGTTAATGCACATGTAAGAAAACCCAATTGTACTTTTTATGATGAGCAGATGAGCACTGCATAACATCCTAGAAATATAGAAGGTATAGTGGAAAAGTCACTTTGAGAAAACAACTATTCTTCATTTTGCATTTATCTTCAAAGCCTCTGGGCCTTCACGATAATACATACAACTAGGCTCTAGGATACTCATTTCATCACAAGGATATTAATATCTTAATTAATGAAGATTTCATGGTCAAAGTCTTCTACCAGGAAGAAGAATTAAGACAGAGTGACAACCCCTCCCAGAAGCTTCTCATTTGCCTACAATCCCATCAACAACAATTTTGAAATATTTCACACAGTTAACATCTCAGCCACACAGGGCATTATTGGGGAAGATAAACCATCTACTCCCACCAGGAGCCTGTGTGCTTCCAACAGTGCCTTCACATGAGTTATCTAGCCTTAAATTCAATTGTTCTTTTAGAAAAAATTATACATGTTTTAAAATGTGTTCTTTTCTCCAAGACTTAAATATCTTAAATATGCTACTTTCTTACAGACCAGGTCCCCACTTCACATGGGAAAACTTTCACCAGCACTTTGCCAGTGTCTCACTGTTTCCAGTTTTGCTTTGTTTTGTTATGCACTTTTAATTAAATTTATGCTTCCCTCATTTTGCTTTCTTTGCAAGGAAAACATATAATGAATGCAATGAATGAAGAAGAATGTGATGACTTTGGTCAGAATGTTACTTTCTGTCCTAAAGTTTTACTATTCTCACAAGTCAGTAACACCAATTGTCCCAGTGACCCATTTGGAACATGGTTAAGTCAGAGAATGAAATATTATCCAGTATCTTTATTTTATGCACATAATTCCTAGATAACCACCTCACCCAGACAATTCAGGCAAAGAAGAAAGTACGTATTAGTGGAGGTAATGCTTTTATGAAGGCAATTGTCACACAGTGCCAATATGAACTTCCAGTGAATATAAGTCGAAAGAAATACATGACAGAGGGATAATGACTCACTCATATATTGTCAGGGTAATAAATACCTAATGAGCAAAATTGCAAAGCAAATAGTAGGTTGAACATACACCCAAATGTTGATTCTTGACTCAAAATCAGAGAACAGAATGATTTGTCTCTCTGTCTAGAATGATAAAGCATCGCTTCCTCATAAGCTAATGAGCAACACCATCTGGCATGAGTATAAAGGAGCAAGATCTTAAGAGGGTGGAGAATAAAATGACAGAGCCACAGTAGGATTTTTGCAGGAGGTTAAAAATTCCTCACCATTAAAAAATAATCATAATAAAAATAATTTTCGATGTTCATATAACACTACAGCAATAATACAAAGATTATAGAACTAAATGTTTTCAAAAGAATTAAATATGGTTCCCAACATGTTCAAATCTTTCTCTACCAGAGCAGCTCTTGAAATGCAGTCTCAGGAGCAGCAACAGTGGCATTACCTGGGGATCCGTTAGCAATGCACACCCTATGTTTTTGCCCCAAAACCACCAACTCGGAAGCTCTCACGGTGCACCCAGCAATTTGTGGTGTAACCAGCCCTCAAGGTGACTCTGACATAGGCTCATATTTGGAAACAACTGCTTTACCAAACCAAATAAAAATCAGAGATTTCTACTGTTTATGCTGGATACAAAAGAAATTAGCCAATTTGGACAATTCTGTTTAATGGAGCTAAACAATAAAAATCAGTCAGACCACTTTGTTGAGTGACATGATGATTTTCTCTGATTATGAGAGAGAGCTGTCATCCTAGTATTTTTTTATAGAACATCAGCAGAACAAATTGCCTTTAACTCCTACTTTCACTACATGGTTTCTGAACATATGGATTTTCTTCTTTTTCAGCTACTTTGGTGGACTCACTGAGACAAGTTTTGCAAGTTTGCCTGGATTCTTTATTTAATTGTTTCTCCATCTCTTGGTCATTCATTCAGAAAATATTAAATATCTACTACATGCCATATACTACATATATATCAGTGACAAAAACAAACAATGATCCCCCCCTTAAGGAACTCACATCCTAGTGGGGGAGATAGACAAAAACAATACATGATAAGATCGGTAAGTACATTATAAAGCGGGGGAAAAGAATAGTAGCACCGGGTAAAGAGAACTGGAAATCTGGTTATGGGAAGTGGGGATTTCACTGTTAAGCAGTACCAGGGTAGACCCTGTTGGGGGGGTGGCAAATGAGCAAAGGCTGGAAGGAGATGATGGAGAGGATCGGGTGCTATGCGGGAAGGAAGGGTGACCCGGCAGAGAGCTGAAGTAAAGGCCTGCAGGAGGGAGCATGCGTGGCGTTCCCGAGATACCACCACGAGTCTGTGTGGCTGGAGCAGAGGGAGCATGAAGGCAATTTAATAAATAAAGGTCCGAGAGCAAACAAGAGGTCAGATCACTCTGGAAGTCGTTGTAAGTCATTGTGAAAACTTGTGCTTTTTTTACTCTGAGGGAAACGGGACTATCTCAGGGTTTTGAGTAGAAGAGTGACAAGATCTGAATTATGTCAAAATATTTTCATTAATTTGCCTCTAAGTCCATGTACAAATTCATCAACTATTTATACAGTGGGTTAGAAGACACTGCTATGATTTTTTTCTTTGTGTTCATCATGAAGTTATTTAAAAGTATTTCCCTAAGGCAAGTTATTTTATTTGTTAACAAAGAAGAAAATGTTTTCTTGCAGACAATTAGAAGATAGTGTTGGATAACAATCAGTTCTCCGTTACTTGGGCCTTGTTTTCTGCCTTTGATGGTGGTTTCTGTATCTGCTTCCTGAGGCCAAAAGTATAACCTTGGGTTGGGGTGCTTAGATTTGTTTTTTCACCAGGCAACTGACAGCTAACAGAATTGTGAGTGAAATCTTGGAAGCTGATTTGCCACCGAAGTGAAACTCAAATGGAAACCTGTATTTGAGGAATGGCTCTGTCAGCGACTTATTAAAGCCCAGTGCCCAGTCCACAAAATCTCTACAGAAGGTAATAGATTTGCCAACCTTTTGGTAAAACAGAGCAAGGCATAGTCTCTCTGAGTAGAACTGTGGAAACTTTTCTATCAAAATCCAATCCTAGAACTTGCTTTGTTTGGTATTGTTGTGACCCCAGGACTGAAGAAAACTGTTTTTGAAATTCTCAGGTGGCAAAGGGACTTGTAGACTTAAAAAAATTATCAGATATTATTTCTCTAACTCATTTACTCACTTATTTATACATCTATCCATCAAATATTTACTAAATACCTATTAGAGTCAGACATTCCACTAGGTTCTGGGGAAACAAATAAATAACAGCTGGTATTCCCTCAAAGAATCCATGGACTCTCTGGAGACACATAAATGGCATAATGCATGGCAGAGAGTGATGATTTCTATTTTTTAAAAGTCCAAACACTATGGATTTTCAGAGAAGGAAATACAAAGTTACAATTAGAAATATTGCAAAAGGCTTTATGGAAAAGGTAACATTTGATTTGGTTACCAAGGTGCATGCGCGTGCACGGTGCTGGGAGGAAGTGCAGTTTACACAGGGGAACCAATTTCTGCAAAGGCATGGAGGCAGGGCTGCATTTGTAGTTTCCCAGGCAACGGGTAAAGAATGCCTAAACTAGTCCGGCAGTGGTGGTGAAAAAAGAAAGAGAAAAGAAAATGAGGTATTGCTGAGGCCATTTCCAGAAAACCTGAACTATCTGGGGAACAGTTAGCTGAAAGAAGTAGGGTGTAAACGACGCATTTGGTACTTGGTTGGCAAACCATACTGTGTTAGGTCTGGGGATAAAATGAATATGGGCATAGCTCCTGTCCTTGTGAAGTGTGCTGCCAATGAGAGAAGTGGGCAAATAAACACGGTAAGGTCAGATAAATAAGTCCCTTGTTGACTTCTGGGCCACATGTTCAAATGGCCAGGAACAGGGCATGGTGACAAAATTAGGATACAACTATAAGGCTATATTGGAAATAACTATTCTTATGCATTTCTCTGATTCAAGGAACAAGAAACCGTTGCTTTGTCCCTTCCTTTAAAGCAATCTAAAGTAGTGCAAGCCAAAGCAATCCAAAATAGCACAATTATAGTGTCATCTGGAGATTAAATAAAATTTGGTGGTCCTGGGAACTTGTTCAAATTACAAATTCTCAGGCTCCACCCCAAATCACCTGAATCAGCAGGTGGTAACTGTATGTACATTCAAGTTTGAAAAGTACTGAGGTATAAAAAGAAAGGCACAATACAGGACGAAAAGTCTCAAAACAGCAAACTCAAGAATCGAGGCATATGCCCTGGTTGGTGTGGCTCAGTGGATTGAGTGTCACCCCACAAAGCGAAAGGAAGCCATCTGGATTCGTGGTTGGGGCACATGCCTGGGCTGCAGGCCCAGTCCTTGGTCAGGGGAAGAGGCAAACGATTGGTGTTTCTCTCTCACATAGCGATCTCTCTCTGCCTCTCTTTCTCCGTCCCCCACCTCTCTAAAATAAATATATAAATAAAATCTTAAAAGAAAAGAATCTAGGCATGCAAGAAACAAGGAAAAAGGAAAGAGACTGCCCCTGGCTCATATTTTTTTAAGGACAAGTGTATAACTATTTATTTTCTTAATTTTGACATAAACTTGGAGACAGAGGTGGTCAATTTTTAAAAAATCAAAGGAGAGGAAAAATCCAAGTTATAGAGAGAAATAAACTGACTGAAGAGATTCATCACATGACTTCAAACAAACAAACAGGAAAAGAAAAAAGAAAAAAAAAAGCCTTTAAAGCCTTTCTTAACTTAAAAGTATGAACATATTCTAACGAGGCTTCTAATTTCAGGCCCATTTGTCTTTGAGTTTTACATCCTTTGCTGTGTTCAAAAGCCTCAACATGGAGGGGATGTTCCATATAAGGGTCTGTCTATTGGGACTTTCTATACTGGCTGCATGTCTAGCTGTTCTGCCCAGTCACATTCCCAGGCCCAGGACAATGTTATTTCCCTGAGTAGATGGCTTGTTCCAGTCCTGATTCCTACAACCAGGATCTGCACAGCCTTCCCTTTGAAAATATGGTCACTGAATCGTAGATGTTTCTCTTGTTTTAACCCTAAACTAAGCTGCCTGGTGAGATATACCGTAGTTTCAGCCTGTGTGCATGTGTGCTCTTTTAAACACATGACAGGTTAGTATGGATACCTTGATGAATGACAAACACCCTAGCCACCTTGTCATGATGAAAACGGATTCTTTCCTCTTTTGCATTGAATTTTTAATTTCCAGTACCTGTGTGTTATAGAGGAGACCTAATAATGTAGGTGACTGGATGCCATCGTGAATGATGGGAAAGGGGAAGTCCCCTGTTTCCCAATGCTTGTTAGTGTGGAAATGCAGCCCCGGATACCTTATTACACTTTTTGACTCAGGAGTCCTACGGGCCTGCCTGTGACTGCTGCATGAACTTCCTGTTCCTCCCAAATACATCGGCCGGGTGGGAACACTAATTCATTTTCACAGAGAGGTATGTCAACACTGCTCTCAAAGTAGTGCTGAGATGTATCTCCAAAGGCTGCCTTCCAAAGGAAAGAAAGGGAAAACAAATACTGTTTTTAATAGTGTCCTGTCTGTCTTTCAATCCAAGAAATTTTGTACTTTGCCTGTTTCCTCCTGGTCCAGGCATTTCTGGGGTTAGTACCTGTTTAGTCTGAGTCAGAAGTAATGTCTTAGTTTTCGGAGTCCAGGTGCAGCAATAGTACTTCTTTGCCTGAACCGGGCAGGTTTCTGTGTCTTGTGGCTGACCTGGGCTAGCACAGTTTTTTGTTCATTTTGCTTCTCCCCCTTGCTGCACTGCTTTTGTGGAGGCAGCTTGCCTGCCATGTGCCCTGACAGAGGGGACTCAGAGAGTTCCCAAATTTTCAGGAGAAAGGCGTGAAGCCTCTTCCCACTTAAAACTAGAAACTACTAAATGTGTGCAAATGTAAGGTATGTGAGCCAATTTAATCCCTAAAGTCAATCACATAGTGGCACAAAAACTTTCAAAATATCCAAGCTGAGATAGTAAAACTTAGGCTGCTTAAAACCCACGCGAGATGACAAAACTGTCTCCCGCAGAAGGCAGTGAGAAATGACACATCACTGACTTCTTTTTCTCTCCTTAAATTGAGTGGGAATGGATGAAGTGTGCAGGCAAAGATTAGCCACGTAGCCATCTCGATATTTACCCATCGCTTTCCTGTATTTTGACAGTGCTTTCTGAAAGTGACTTTTCTTGTATCTTTTTCCCCCAATGGTCCTTAAAAGTAACTCTCTGCCTTCTCATGTCTGCACCTGAAGCAGTAACATTTTGAAACCCTGATGAACGTGCTGCTAACTGTCATTAATTTCACCCATCCCTGAAGGCGGAGCCACATTGGTGCCAGCTAATTAAGACGCATTTAGGGCAGCTCAGAGCCCTTTATCAGCCTTGGATTAGCTTTGCTCTTTTAATTGGGACTATATCTTTCTCAATTATCATTTGATTAAAGAATGTGCATGCATTTGCCAGCATACTTCTAAAGTGGGATGCAAGCTGCAACTGCCTACCTGCACACAGGTAAGCAGAATCTCTCACTCTGGCTCTGTGTTGCTGCTCCAGGAGAGTTCACACTTGTGCCAGGACCAGAATCATATTCTTCAAGTGTTGAGTGTGGCACCAGGTAACGCTGGCAGCCCTACAGCACCTCTAGGGTATGTCAGCCTTAAAGTGTATGAGTGCAAATGTGTAAATGTCAGCAAAGTAATACTATTTATGCCTACCAATCATTGCAAGGGGTAAAAGAGATCTATCCTGGCCCAGATTATTTTGAATACAAGACTTTTAATTCTGAAGCGTTCTGGTTTGTCGAAGGTTGTTGTCTCCCCCCAAAATGTTTGCTAAATGAAAGTATAAAAGTGACCACTGCTCAAAGGCCCTGGAATTCCAAAGGAAGCTGGGCCCCAGAAGATGCAGAAGGGAAAGGCAAACAGCCTTCGCTTTTCCCCCCAGCCTTTCCAACACGGTCACCCTTTCTAATTAAGAAGACAAATAATTTTAGTCAGTAACTGATAAGAAAGCAAATTAAATTTCATTTGGTTTGAAAATTATTTCAATATGCTTAAGAGTTGGTTTAAAGTCACTTTAAGAAATTTAACAGTGTACATAATTCTTGTACTACTTCATGTTTTCTCAGTGAGAAATCCCTTAAAACAAAATAAAAACAACTACCACCATAAATGAGGGAGAGGCTTATTCTTTTCTTTTTTAAGAAAGGATTTGACAATTTGGAGTTCTCTGAGAAATTCCATTTAATCATTTACCTATCATGAATCACTTTACTAAGGACACAATTTTTAAAAATTCTAAAACTTATGCATCATAATGTTGACATAACCTCTCCATTAAAAACTCGATGAAAAAATGAAACCTTGCGAAAAATTTCCCGTAAGTGCAGGCAAATCAAAATAGCTTATAACTATTTTGTTAATTTAATGTTAAATTAAGTGGACACCCCTATTTCCTGACTTTCTCATGCCTGTAATGATGTATACCATGTACTCTCATGTACTTAGGAAAAATATTTATGACTTTTGTTAGGATATAACCAAAACACAATTGCACAAATGGACCCACATGAATGTCTGCCATTAAAATGTCTTTGTTGGCCTGGCTGGTGTGGCTCAGTGGATTGAGTACTGAACTGTGAACCAAAGGGTTGCTGGTTCAATTCCTAGTCAGGACATATGCCTGGGTTGCAGGCCAGGTCCCCAGTAAGGGGCGCATGAGAGGCAACCACACGTTGATGTTTCTCTCCCTCTCTTTCTCCCTGCCTTCTCCTCTCGCTGAAAATAAATAAAATCTTTAAAAAAATTAAGCTTTAAGAAAAAGTTTTCTTTGGTGCAAAATAATCTGAAAATGCGTACAGTCATCACATTGCTGATTGTGCTGTTATTCTCATTCCAAGACTGTTGTATGTGTGTTGTGGGATAAGGCAGATGAGTGGTTAACACTGGTGTCTCAAGGACCTATGCTTGTTAACATGGCAGAAAAAATAAACAGCTGTAGAATTCATTGGGTAAAATAAGAACTTGGCAGTTCTGGATTTGAATTGGAAGTTTCAGTTTGAACTCAGAGTGATTTTATCTTTAAATAATGTACACAGCATATGTTGCTTATACATTAGCTCTGACCAATGAAATGACCAAGAAACAAAGAGCAGACCAGTATCAACAAGCACCCATAGTGCCAAGATTATGCACTCTCTTAAATGCTAGAAGGAGAAGTGTACATCCAGGTTTGTATCATGATTTAAAATGTATAAGAAGAGCATGAAATATCCTATAATACCAGGAAGCAAAGAAGCTGTTCAAGACTATGGAAGACATTTCAAAAGGACTCAAAAGCCAGTTAGAAGAGGTTCCCACAGCCCAAAATATGTTAATTTGAATAAAAGATCATAATTTTAGTGAATTGAAATATATCAAATATGTTTAAGTATATAAGTAAAATGTAAATATTACTAATAATAAACTTACTGGTCACTTTTAAGTGATATTAGGGAACCAATGTCTTAAAGTTGATAAAGAAAAAAGATTGGTATTATCTCATTGCAACCAAATGGTTAATGAAGGCATGTTTTTCTTTATAAAGTATATCAGCAAATAAATGAAAAAGAAATGATGACATATCACCATTTTGCAACCCCCCATGAATTACTGGGCCTAGACATGATCATTAATGACAGCTAACATTAAAAGAGAAAACTAGGCAGTATTCCTCCTGATAGAAGTATCACCCAATGGTCCAATGGTCTTGGAGGAAAAAAAAAATCTGAACCTAGTAATAAAGCCTCAATATAAAAACATCAACATAAAAGAAATATCATGGGGTATAATCAGCAAAATCTAGACTGAAGAAAGCTCTACAGAACAAATGATTATGTTTTTTTTTAAATAATATAGTGAGAGAGGGTGAGAAGCTCTAGATTAAGAGAAATATAGGTGACATATCAATTAATTGCAATCTACAGACTTTATGCTAATCCTAATTTGAAAAATGTATAAACTTCAATGCTAATCCTGATTCAAATTAACTGTTACAAATATTAATGAAATTATTAGAGAAACTTGAAAACAGACTAAATATATAGTGTTATTAAGGAAGTATTGCTGATTCTTACAGAGGCCAATGGTGTTGTGATACATGCTGAAATATTTATAAAAGAAATACTAGGATGTCTGGCATTTTCTTCAGGATAATCTTTGGAGAGGGAAAAAGTGGGTACTGGTATAGATGAGACAAGGCTGGCTAATGAGTAATAGTTATTCAGCCTGAGCAGTGGGTATACAGAGGTTCATTAGACCATTCGTTTCTCTAGTTTATGAGTTTGACATTTCCTTTCATAAAAGGTTAAAAAATATTCTTGTTCAAAATTTGGCAATGAACAGCAGGTCACTATAAGAAATCCTTAGACAATAAAATCTGCACAACTAAAGTTAGGCTACAGATTTAAATCATAATGGCAACAGCAACTGTTGCGGTCATTTTGGTCAATCTTTGTAAACCAGATTTTACCAAAACCATGTATTCTGCTCATTTCTAAATCACCAGCATAGTTATCTTCTTCAGTCTGGTTGTGGTACTCAGGGAAGCAACCAGAACAGAATGAGACTCAATGAAGGAAACAGCAAGAAAGCATCAGAAATTTTTGGCTTTTTATCCTCTATATTTATTTTGGTAACTCTACGTATTGACCGACACCTGCAAATCAATTTTACCAGGTGGGCTTTTTCCCACTATACAAGTAGTTCTCACCACAGGCAGACCCATCTCCCAAAGCTATTCTCTCCCAGTTCTTGTTGTATGATCCACACACCCCTGACAATGCTGTCTTACTGAGAGCTCACAGCAAAAGCCAATTCGATATAAACACATAGAAACAAATGACATGCTAAGTTCTTCTCTAATACCCCAAAGTGGTTCTAGGACTTGCAGTTATAACTGGGGGATACCCAAGTGCTAATTGTGTCTAATGAGAAAAACAAATATACCTAATTAATTGCATTGCTCAGGGCTAGTTAAAGACCAAACATTTCCAAAGCCCCTTGAGAATGGTCATATTCACGTAGAATGGTGCTACACCTGAGATTACTTCTTTGAAGCACATGCCTTCTCCTTTTATTTCTACCACCAGTCTCTGCGGACACCTTATGCTACACTGATTCAAATCTAACCATTGGGATTCTTCTTAACTCTAACAGTGAAAGGGGACAGTATTTGTCTTGCATTTCATTAGAAGCTGTGCATTTTGGTACTCAGAAGTAGAAAACACTAAATTAAACCTACATTGTCAAGAGGAGATAAGATTTTAAAATAATTATCAGCATTAAAATTGTACCTGGAGACATTAGAAACTGCCCCTTACAAGCACATACACCAAGAGAGTTAAAAGTTTACATTTGATAACATTGAAGGGCAAAATGTACGTGTTTTGAGGAATCAGAATGTTAATATTGGAATTATAGCCAACGCTCAATTTATCCATGGTATTACATGAAGTAGCAAAATTCACAGCTCATTTAAAACTTCAGCAATTACTTCCAATATTGTCCTTCAATAGTTCTTTATTAGAACTAGATATATGAACTAAGAGTTATTGACTTATAATTCTACTTCTCCCCCATATACTCATGACCTGTCTAAGGAGAAAGAAAACACGGCAGGCCACAGAGCTCTGGGGGAGACGAGAGAAATGAAGAGGAGACAGAGAGAGGAAAGAGAAGAGGTAAGGAGTGGGAACAAAATGTAGCGAGCCAGCCTCAAGAATAGGAAGTGGGCAGGGTGGTTGAAGGAATGCTGCAGGAAAACAGATGCAATGAAAAACGCAAATAGATTTTTTAATAATTGTATAAATAGTATCTGTACTTCATTTCTCTTCAAGAATCTGCAGTTAATGATTTTAAGTAATGCATAATTTCAATGTGATTAACATGTTAGATACCAAGTTATCATGATCACAGGGTCTAAATGCATGCATGAAGCTAGACAATCTTATTAGAAAATCCATAGCCTGTTTGTTTTGTGGTCTCAGGTACATTTTTGCCCTTACTTGCAAAGGAGTTTAGGTCCTATAGTTCCTTAACATTTCAAAACAGAAATGTTAAGGAACTTTTGGCTAAAATTCAATTAAGTCAATAGCAAATTGAGCTAAATAAGAACAAAGATAAAGATATCCCGGGAAAGAATCCAGTGTTTTTTTGAGACTTAAGCCAATCAAAAAGGAGAGAACAGAAGATAGTGTAGGTGGAATTAATGGGAACTAGTTGCTGGCTCATTGAGTCATCGTAATAGTCAGAAATACAGAGCAATCAGTTTGAAAAATGACTCTGTTCATTTGATAGCTGACAAAAGGGCTCAGCAAAGATCTAGCATAAAGGACAATAAGGCTGCTTCTCAGAGGACTCACCTGTCTTTCCCGGTTTCCTTCTTGAAAACTCCATCGCAGTAACTCATGCGCTTCTCGGTGGTGACATAAATTTGGGCGCTTGGATAGATGTCAACAGTCTTTTTCAACATGTTGTAAACGATGCCATTGCCATCCTTCCTCATATTGCGGAAAGGGCCCCAAATAACATAAATAGTAGTGTTTGCCTCCTTGAAAAAATAATCAGGGTTTTTTAGCAAAAGAGGAACGCTGGTATGGGACACAACTCGGATCATCGTCATGCGCCCAACATCTTCTTCGTAGCCCTTGGTTGGGGCGTTGTTCATTCTCCAAATGCAAGAGGACTGATCTATCTCATTCCCCACCTTCTGGCCGACCATCTGACCTGAGTTTGACACTATGGCACAAAGGTCACAGTCCAGTTGTAAAGGCTGAAAAACAGAAAGAGACAAGATGGGAGAGGAAACATAAATTAGTAAGGTCCACCTATTCAAACAAGTTTCTCTGGGAAAACAGAAAATTCAAATGTTATGTATTAGTGCTGAGTGCAGGAAGGTCTCTGAAATGTATTCACCAGCCCTAAAGTGACTGTCATAGGTTATCAAGCCAGGTGCATGCTTTCATTTTAAAAAGTGAGTACAGATGGTTAAATAATTTTAATTTCTATCCCCTGTGTTGGTTTAAAGTTAAACGGAAAAATTGCCATTTGTTTTCCACTCTAAATGATAAGTTTTCATTAAAACCATAATTTCAAATGAAATAAGGAAATAGGAAAGGATTTGATCTCTTAAATAAGGACAATGACTAAAAAGAAGGTAAAAGGAATATAGCCAGGCATCAATTCTGTATTTTACTTATATGCATGAATGGTTAAATAGCAGTTGATGAAAATATGAAAAATTCAGCAAACCAGAACTACCTAAGATAAGACTCAGGCTAGCAAAAACACTACAGAGAAACCCTTAAAAACTTTTTTGTACCCCCAAGTTGGCTGTCCTTTGTGTTTGTTTATTCCAGATGGATAAGGAAAGGCTTCTTTTGTGAACTCAGACACGGCATGTGCAGAGATAGTTTCCCGAGCTACTCTGACCACCCACCGCCCCTTTTTTTAACCAATGAGGTCACAAAGACTCAGGGTTAAGCTCCAGCTATTAGGACCTGCAGATAGATTTAAGTTGCAGCGGTAGAGTCAAATCCAGATCTTCTTACTCTGAACCCACTGCCTTTCCCATTATTCTTTGATTCTTTCCTCCAGAGCTAAGTCCCTCTTGCTGATTCCCTCCCACATGACGAAAAGGCACCCTATCTTTCAAAGCAGTGATGAAAGAGCAATGTGCTTTGTTGATACACATCTTGCTCATGTACCTTCTGTGAGATTCCATATTTTGTATCCGACATTTGCTCCTGGACTTTCACTGTGCCTATTGGTCAGTGGCTCCTCTCACACTCAGACATAATTGTTAATCATGTCTGTGCACTAGACAGTAAAGTCTGCAAGAGTTGAGTCAATCTTTGTCTTCATTTCAACACTACTCTCCAGAAGTCCCTGGAATACTACAGGAGCTCAAGACATTGTAGTTAAATTAGGTAATGAAAGTAATTAAATTAAAATAATTTATCAGGAGTCTGAACATTGAATTTAATATTAGGGAAGAAAAGGACTTTTCTAACTCATCTAGAGTTGTTAATTTAGATGAAAAGGGGAAATCAGTCTAGAAGAAACACACCAACAGACCAACAGGTCCGATCTCCATGGGCAAATTGATAGGCAAAGTGCCTCAGAAAAGTTACCAGGATAATTACCACACAACTGTAACAGATCATCTTTCCTATCAATGGTTGGGACTTGAGAAAGTTATTGAGCAACTACTGTGTGCAGAAACTGCTCTAGGGGTTGGGAACTCCACTGTGAAAAGTTTAAATAAATATCCCTTTCCTCATAGAGTTTACATCCAGCTACGGGGAGACAGGCAATAAGCAAAACCACATGGTACCTGTTAGATGGCGATGGTGCTGAAGTAGAGAATATTAAAGCAAGAAAGGGGTTAGGGTGTGTGTGTGTGTTGGTAGAGGGATCAGTAAAGGCCTCAAGGAGGGAAATGGTATTTGAGGGAAGATGTGAATGAAGAGGACTGGCTACGGAGATATTTTTGGGGAAAAGGTATTCCTGCAAGGTGAAAGCTGAAGTCACTGCCAAGTCCCCAAGGTAAGGGAGGAATAATCAAGAGAGCACTATAGTCTGGTAGAGCATAGAGGAAAGCAAGGGTACCGAGGTCAGAAAGATGACAGGAGAGACGTCCCATAAGATCTTCAACCTAGGAGCCATCGGAGGGCTCTGAGCAAAGGGGTGACTGATTTGAGTTACATTTTACTGACTTTGGCTGCTGTGTGGAAAACTGACACAAAAAGGCAAGGACAGAACATGAGAGAGCAGGCTACTGCCACAATTGAGGCAAGATAAGACAGTGGCTTGGAACAGGCTGGGTAACAGGGAGGCAGCAAGAAGAGGTCACATTCTGGAAATATTCTGGAAGTAGAGCCAACTAGGTTGACCAGTAGATAGCATGTAGGGTGTGAGAGAAAGATGATTAAAGATAACTTCTCATTTTTAGCCTAAGCAACTGGAAGACTGGAGCTGCCTTTAACCCAGAAAACAAACACTTCGGGAGGAGTAGGGCTAGGGAGGAAGAGGAGCTCATTCCCAGACCTGTTAGATTTGAGTTGCCTGAAGGACAGACTCCGACAGCAAAGGTAATAATGAAACTGCTCAAAGTGCTTTAAAATATTTTCCCAATTATTAAAGTAATATGGACTTGCTATGGAAAACTTGAAAAATAAAAAATGAATAAAAAATTGAAAAATTTTCATATTTCTACCACTCAACAGTTGCTGCAGTTTTGTTGTGTTTTCCTCCTCTTACATATATTTTAGAAAGGTCAAGAAATACCATTTATACAATTTGGCAACTTTGGTTTTGCATTTAATTTCACACCTTAAGCTTTTCCATGTCAATAAATAGTTCTTAGAGATATTTTTAATGCTTACTCAATATTTCATTAAATGGGCTTACCATTAATGTACCTTTGCCTACTGTTGGGCATTTAGTTATTGTTGGATTTTTTTCTATTATAAAAAAACTGCTTTGGTGAACATATTTGTGCTTCCCAATTTACTTTGAATGCTAACATTCATAAATTAATTTAATTTTACTTCTTTGATTTAGTTTTCATTCTATACCTATAAAATATGATAGACAAAAGCATCTATTTGAGATGTCAGAATTAAGAATTTCAAAAAAACTGGACTTGTAGAGCTCACAAAGGTCTGCTTATGAGGTAGGTTAAAACTGCTGTCAAGGGGACTGTCCATCACTCCTGCTACAGTAAGATTTCTGAACTAAGGGGGGCATCAAGTGGTTCAGGCACAGATTAGAATAGGTCCACTCAAGGTAGGTAAGTATATTAGAACACTTGAAAATGGGGTTTGAAGATTGGTGCTATAGTGAAAAGTTTATTAATGACCAAATGGAAGCGCAAGGTGTCCCCTGGCATCAAGCATTGGTCTAAGACCCTTCCTCAAGCATCTAGAAGCCTACAATCTTTTGGGTGATAAGGAAGTACACAATATTCTTTCTGCCAGGCGATTTGCAGTAGGTCCCGACATCCATTACACTTAGCTGAGTCCTCCAAACTCACCCAGAATCATGCAAATCATGCCTGATTTAAATTGTGTGTGTCATATGGCACGCTCAAACTCATCACCAAGATGCATATGGTGCGGGTAAGTTACGTTCAATTTATTGTTCCAAGAAGTTGCTTCACTGTATAATGAAAGCATTTGGGGGTGGGGGTATGGCCTACACAAAGTTTTTAAAAATTAAAAAGGAAGATATAAAGAAAATGCCTTTGATGTGTTCTAATCGGCAAAATGCAGCAATTTGCATTGGATTTCCCAGCTAAGAGAGAAAATTAGCTGGCTCTACTGTAATAACAAGACTTAATTTAGCTAATAAGAATCAGCATACTGGTTTCACTTGACAGTTGTAACCCCTAAAAGTGATCAATTAAGACATCACAATCTGTTGCATGACAACATATTGGGATGCCGCAGCTGTGCAGATTATGGGGTCACCAGCTGATTAACAACTTGAGGGCAAACAATGGGAACAACAGCCTTTTATTTAAGTAACAAATATGTAATTGGGTAGAGCACTATGAATGTAATGCCTTTGAGGGGTAGATCATTTATAAATTGCTCCTTTCTTTCATACTATTCACTTGGCCATACTGACACCATGGCCAGAATCTTAGGGGACTTTCACATGTCCCTACTGCTTGGTCACAGGCCTGCCTAGCTGCCTGACTTCCTGAATGAGGTACCAGGAGACATGGCTGCACCTGGGGACTGCTCCATTTACCACTTCGTTGCAGAAACCATCCTTACAGTATGAGAGGACTGCAGGGCTAGATGAGGGAAACATTCTTCATCCTAATTGAAGCTTCAGGTAACACAAAGAGCTTGCTTGCTAAGGCCCAAGGGACTCATTTATACGTCTGAAAGCACAAACTACAGTAAGCTATGATAAAAAGAAAGAAATACCTAGTCACAAATGGACAGTTTGACCCAAGAGCTGCTCTTCCTGGTTATTTCAGCTCCTTTTATTGGCTTTATCCCTGCATCTTGTGATCTCAATTTTCTTTGTTAAAATGCACTGCTGTTTCTTGGACTCGTTTATATTATTTGATTTGGGGTCCTGGCTTGAAAATTTATTCCATATGCCTCCACTCGCTCAGTTCTACCTCAGTAAGCAGTTTCTTTCTACGAGGCCCTGGATTTTCCTAGACCTTTAGAAAGATTTATCTGGTTCTACTTTATCAAGTCCTCTCTTTATTTTAAATTCTCCTTTTTCATTGACTTATCCCTACTTCTGTATTTTTTTCCATTACAAACAAACTTGACCTCTTCATCTGTTTTTCTCTTGTACATTCAAGACATCATCAAGCCATCCACTTTGGTGGGGCCTGGGCTGTGTCTATGAACTGAGATCCCTGCAAATACACAGCCAAACCTGTCTGAGCAACTGTGTCCCTGCTAAAAAAGCCCACAAATGTCA
This sequence comes from Tonatia bakeri, assembly GCA_004024845.1. Lineage (NCBI taxonomy): Eukaryota > Metazoa > Chordata > Mammalia > Chiroptera > Phyllostomidae > Tonatia > Tonatia bakeri. The sequence goes on from PVIA01001027.1 coordinate 318,713, forward strand.
CATACTTCTTTTTATTTGAAGTCTAAAATATTGATTTTTTTATGGTAACATCACTATATTTGATTTGGGTATTTTCTCTCTCTGTAAAAGGATACTAACTCTGACTGCATACCTGGTTATCGACACTCAGTTTGGGGAAAGTTAAGAATTTGATGACATCTATTAAACAACCAAGTAATTTTTACTTAGTGCCTGTTCTGTGCAAAGCACTGTGATGGTAAAATCATTTTAGAAGTCCAATCGGTGGGAGCTTTAACCTCAGTATGTGATCAACTAGATTCAATTCATATACTGTGCTATTTTAAAGGCTGAAGAGACTGCCTTGAAAATCAAGTTTTTTCTCTGCTAAAATGACCCTTCCTGTCTGGGGCTCATGGAGAGTATGGGGAAGGAGGAAGGAAAGAAGCAGTGTGAGTGAGATGTATGAGTATAGTGTATTATATGTATTGATCAAACCCTGAATGAACATCTATTATGGGCCAGTCATCTTACCTAGCACTTTATTACATTATTCCACACAATTCTCATAATAAGGTCTTCAAAAGTTAGTTTGTTTTTATCTCCCATTATAGAGTTGAGGAAATAGCTATGAATATGGTGTCCAGTGGATACTAGATATTGTTCGTGTTCAGTAGAGGAGCATGTATCTTTGATGCAATGTGTTCACATCACTGTGAAGTAGGTGATATTAAAATATTTATTATCATTTTGCACTAGTCCTAGTACACATATAAGCAAACACCTGCATTCTCACCCAGTATTACATTAAAATTATTTGCATTATAAATTAGTGCTTCTAAACATGCTGGTGGCCAAGAATTTCAACAAAATAAGAAAACTTTTTAAGTTGATGAAAGCCTCCTCAAGAAAGTTAGGCTTTGCGTATGATTGGGCTTCACCTGTCCTTTCTGGCAATGGTGGTGTCACCATGGTATGAGAAATTATGTATACATTCTTTTCTTAATATTTACAGTTTGTAATATGGCCAAAATTTCTGTCTAAGATAAACTAATCATGGCCAGTTTTATGAACTTTAAAACTGTCCTTCACATGCTACTCAATTTGCTTTTCAAAAATATTTTACAACAGCAGTGAATTGTGTTTCTTTTTAAAGCATTAAATGGTTACAGTCCATGTCTAGGGGGAAAAAAAACATGGCAGATGAAGTTTTAATAAGCTGATCTTGAGAAAACCTCCTTGAGGTAGATTCACTTTAGAAACCCACAATAGCTATTTTCAAGTCCTTGGGAATCAAAGCTCAAGACGGCCAAGTCGTTCTGTAACTCATGAACTGTTCTCCCCTCTGTACTGATGAAAACACCAGCATTGGCTGGCCGGGATACTATGCGCACACTACAGGTCATTCTTACTTTCACTTATTATAAGCATGAGTATTTGGCACAAAATGAGTATTTGCAAACATGTTGAAGAATGTGGAGCACAAGAGAATCAAGAAAATCCTGTATTCTTTGATATTGTGGGGGGAAGCACGAGGAAGATGTGTCTATTCTCGTTGCTTTTTAATAGTTCATGGCATTTTCATAGTCAGCTTTACTTTTCTGTGTTTAAGTATTATGTGTATAGACCCTAAAAAACAATTTATCATGACATGCCCAATTGATTCTTGCCTATTTTTTTATAAAAGGAAAAAGTGACCTTAACTAACAGATCAATTACTCTGATTTTTGTTGAGTACAGTCACTTTTCAAATTAGCAAACATATAGTTAAAGAACTCTTCTGTTTCTCTGCTCTAAATTTACACACCCATACACCAACATGGTTGCCCTCATTGAGCTGATGAGATAGCTCATCTCCTATCCACCCTTATCATCCTGCTCCTTACCAACCACTCCAGAAGATTCCTCTCCTATCTTCTATGGGGAAGAACCTGACAAATTGCCCTATCCTTTTTGAATGATATATTGGGAAAACTGCCAGGTGCTTTACATTTTAATCAGTAAGAAGAATGAAATATTTAACCTTTACTTTTTACTCCATGAATAAGCTTATAGACAATAGAATAGATAATTAAAATCTGTGAATTAAAACTCACAAAACAATGTGGTTTTCCCAGCAAAGAGAAATGGCCATGTACGAAAGGTCACCTGTCAACTAGTTCTAGTTATTAAATCTCTGCATTTATCACTGAGGTGGCTCTACAGAAAACGAAGGTCAAGACATTAAATTATGAAACAGTCAGGATTAGAAAAGGTCACCAAGAACTCAAGTGAAATTTAACCAAACCTGCTAATGCTCTACCCAGGAAGCAAACAGAAACAGCCAGGGATGAAACACAACACTGATTACGCTAATCTATCTCCCTACTCTAGCCCCAGAAGGAAAATGAGTTTCTAGTTGATGTCTTGAAGTCTAAAATGAAACTTGCTCATCTCAAATCAAAATGGGAGCTTCGATAAATATTTCAGAACAAAAAATCATATTTGAATCGAACCAGCTTAAATTATTAAAAACATTGTTTTACACAACCCTAATGGTTGCTTTCATTTCAACCCTAAGAATGCCATTTAAATACTGGGGATGGGGTACTCCTGGCATGTGAAATGCTTTATAGGACAACCACTCACTAATTTACTACTTTAATGTTGAAACAAATGAGATCTTTGCTTTTCATCATCCAATTTGGATGGATTTGAACAAAGCAGCTTGAACAAAGCTCCAGAGACAGACTCCTCAGTTTGCTGCCATTTATTCCTCTACTCTTTCTGAATGTCTTTAGAGTTTTAGTTTTAGAGGCTTCAACATGTATAATGATGCCATTGGGGAATAGATTTTGCCTTTATTCTCCTTGATGTTCTTCTGAGGTCTTTCAAGTGAAAGGTACAAAAGAGGCATTAACAATCTGGCATTGTTTTTATTGCTTGACAAAGAAAAAAATGTATTTTAATTTTTCCCGTGTTTCAGGAATGATTAAGCAAGCTGTTTTCATCTATACGGAATCACTTTCAGCAGACCTCTAACTGTGAGCAAAGAATTGTGAAGACTGTTTTAGAGAGAAATCAGCACAGTTCAACCAAGCCAGCTTGTAAATGTACTTCTTGCCCCTCCACAAACCAGCATCTTTCCATTGGTGCAGCTTTCAAAAGCAGTGTGTATGAATCACACACTACGAATAACAGCACATAAAACGACAGATTTGATAACCCATGGTTTGGCTCTGACTCTCTGTGGGTTTGGGATATGGCATTTACCTTGATTCCTGCCTGGCGGCACTATATCCAAGCATAAAATTTAATATGGGGATGCACAAAAATGTTAATGCCAAGAAATAATTCTAAAATAGGCAGTATAAAGCTATGTTTCTTAGTTACCATAGATAATGTGTTCTCTTTATTTGAAAGTTCTTTGGGAGAAATGGATCTACATAGGCAAGTTGGTGTGCCCAAAACAGCAGCTTGCTGTTTCTGGACTGGAAAGCAAAAAGTGGGTTTTCCCAAACCAAGAAAGTTTTCTCCCATGGACTGGAATAACAGAAGTCATTCACATTTCACTATCACTATTAGGTCATAATAAAATCTGACTAATTTTGTGACCAATTTTCTTCTGGATTATTTTCCTCTCTTTTCAGGAGGATGAGCTCAGGACCCAGTGCTAAGATACCATCCAGGTATGTCACACAGAGAAAGTAAGAGAGAAAACTGATGTATGCTATCATATTAGTATCTCAACATGTTACTCAGCTAGGGGCATGATTCTCAACCAGTTGCACAATGACTAGGAGAACTTTAAAATATATATATAGTGGCTGCATGCCACTCCTGACCAAACAAATCAGACAACTCATGAGGGAGGCACCTGCACGTAAGTACTTATTTTAAGTTCTGCACATGGTTCCAAAGGGCATCTAGGGCCAAGAAACAACATTTCAGAGGAATTAGTGGTAATGAAAGTGGAGATTATAATGTCTACTCAAAGGGAAAAATAGAAAAATGGTCAATTTTTATCCTCAGGGCCCTAAGTGAGAGAGATGCCAGGGTAGTGAATCTCTCCAGTTACCCCGCAAATACTACTTACTGCATTGTGAGCTGCACATTGTGGACACCTCAGACATGCCGCCCCAAAGTATCTCACAATGACATACTGATCGTTTCTAATTAGAATCACATGGGAAGCAGCAGGACTGGGAGGACTCTCTGACTCTCCTCTGTCTCTCTAAATGGAGGAAATAAATCTCCCTGTGAAAGGTGCCCTCACTGCTATAGAAGGCTGAGGAGCAATCAGACAAAGGAAGAGACAGCTTTATCTCAGATTTTAAGAATCTACAGCTGAAAAGCCTATTAGACAAACTCTTGTTAATTTTACTAATTTACTGCCCTAAGCCTACATTCTACTTAAATTCCTTACTATGTACCCCCAAATCTATGTTCCTTTGTCTTGTCGAGTCCCCACAAATTTATTGTTTCTTTATTTAAAAGATATATAAACAGGCTACTCCCCATTTATATATTTTTCTCTCACAGAGATTCTTTTAATCTTCCTGTGAACACATAATAAAACTTGGGATTTCCTCCTGTTAGTCGGCCTTGGGCCGATTTATTAGAAGCCCAGCCACAAGGACTCAAGAAGGCTAGAAAGGGGAATTCCGTCTACCCAGTAACATGAAAATAGTCCTAGAAGTTAGTGGTTATGAAGAGAAAATGGAGACAATATTGGAAGTTTCCATGTAGTACCAAGCATGAGAATTTTTATTTCCCACGGAGTTATTGTTAATTATATAGCATTAGAGGTATTCTTGATGTCTGACTAGAATTTGCTTTGGGAGCCAGGAAAATCATGTTACTTTATAATTTCTCTTAATTGTCATGAGGAATTTTGCCAGTGTGTAAGGGTTGTGGTAAATTGAACAGTTGTTGATATGCATTTAGTACAGTTTTTTAAAAAATCTTGTTTTATTTTTAGGCTGGAGGATGTTTAGTTTGAGAGGAAAAGTTTGGTGGAGATGGAGTGATTGTGAATACAAGAGAATGTCACACTAATGGAATGAGAACACAAGCAAAAGAGACATCAATAATTTGAGAATATAGTTGGACAGGTAGCCTTTGAAAAGCAAGGAACAGGTCTTACCCTATACAAAAGCAGGGATGGAACTGGAGAACATTATGCTAAGTGAAATAAGCCAGTCAGAGAAAGACAAATACCATATGACTTCACTTATATGTGGAACCTAATGAGCAAAATAAACTAATAGACAAAATAGAAACAGACTCATAGAGAACAGACTGACAGCTGTCAGAGGCAAAGGGGTTTGGGGGATGTGAAAAAGGTGAAGGGATTAAGAAAACAACCTCATAGACACAGACAACTGTATGGTGATTACCAATGGGAAAGAGGGGCGGGGGAGGTAGAAGACAAAAGACAGTATAGAGGGGATAAATGGTGATAGAAGACTTGACATACAACACAATAGAAGAAGGTGAACATACAATACAATATATAGATGATGTATTACAGAACTGTATACCTGCAACCTATATAATTTCACTAACCAATGTCTTCACAATAAATTCAATTAAAAAATAAAGAAACAGATTCATAGGTACAGAGGGTGGGGGGTTGAGGGGCTGGGTGAAAAAGTTGAAGAGATTAAGCAAAAAAACCTCAAAGACACAGACAACACTATTGGGATTACAAGAAGGTAAAGGGATGAGGGAAGTTAGAAGAGGGTAAAGGGGGGATAAATGGTGGTGGAACAAGAGTTGACTTTGGATAGTGAACACACAATACAGTACACAGATGATGTAGAATTTATAGAATTGTACACTTGAAAATTATATGATTTTATTAACCAATGTCATCCCAATAAATTCAATAAAAATTAAATAAAATAATGGTTACTTGGACAAAAATAAGTAAACAAAAAATAATTTTGTTTCAAAAAAAGAATATATTGTGTAGTTGTATAGGTAGGCTTTGAAAAGGTAGAGACAGATCTTTCTATGAAACAGTAAAAGAGACTAAAAAAAAGAATTAAGACTCTGAGAAGAAACAGATGACTTTACGAGAACCACAATTAAATCTCACTCCAGATTTTTTTACATTTTTCTATAGCAGTAAGGGGTAATTATTGAGAGATGGAATACTGAGAGATGAAGTTGGCAGACTTCAGGAGAGGGTTTAATTTTTGAGAAAGAGAATACTTTGAGCAAGAATCAGAA